>CM040238.1:191110133-191658134 GCA_022545495.1 Chrysanthemum lavandulifolium | reverse complement strand
ATAGGGTTTATGGGAGAAAGAAAAAAGAGAGGGAAAGGGAAAGGGTAATGGGTCGGGTCTGTTATTGTTTTGGATTGGGTTGGGTATTTTAATATGGGCTTAGGATTAGTTTTGTGATCCAAGGAAAACATAGGGACCAAAACTGTTAATTCTGAAAATCCAGGGACCATTCTGGTACATTCTGAAAAGTACTTCAAGGGCTAATATTGACACTCTCCAAAAATCCAAGGGCCAAACTTGCAAATCTCGAGTAATTGAAGGATCATTTTTGCCATTTTCTGAAACTTGAAGGACTAAACTTGTAACTTCTCAAAACTTTTGAAATTTTTCACCAAAGGACTAATTATGACAACTTATGATTTCAAAAGGACCTTTGGTGACTTTTTCTTTAAAATACGTGCTCGGGACTATTTCGCAATTTTGAAAGTCTGGGACCTAAGCTGCGATTATGCAAACTTTGTTCGTTTTCATTTGTTTTCAATAATTTTGCATCCGAAACATATAAAACACAATTTTGAGATATTTTCAGATTTTGATGCATTTTGAGTGTTTTAGATGTTTTGCGATTCAGATTTGACCTAAAATGATGAGTTTTACACACTCATCATAGATGATCGTCGAAAACAACATACCGTCGATCTAGTTAGTAATTCATGTACTTGTCGTAAATGGCAACTTTCCGGCATACCATGTGGTCATGCGATAGCGGTTACTAGACTTCTTAGATTGTCTGATTGTAATCATTTGGCTTTTGATTGGTTCAAGAAAACAACACTGGAAGGTACGTACCAAGGATTGGTTTATCCTGTAGGAGAAATGTCAAGATGGGAACTTCCTGATGGCTTGCAAGTTGTGAAGCCACCAATACTGGTAGTGCGTCAATCTAGAAGACCCAAAAATAAAGATCGTGTAAGATCTCAAGGAGAGGAACCAACCCCGGTAAGGTGCTCAAGGTGCCAATCCATTGGACACACGCGAACAGCATGCAGGGAACCATTGTCAAAGAAAAAGAATGTAAGTGAATAAAATTTGTATTCAAAAAACACAATTTTGCTTGGTAACTAACGAAGAAAGAAATCTACAAATGTTGAAACTTTGTAGGAAATGTATCTAATAGAGGAAGCTCAAGTAGGGAACTACCATCGATGGAGATTGATATGGTGCAAAGCTTTGATCCTATTAACTTGGGTGACCGTAAGATCAACTAAGCGGAAACATTTGATGGGTTGTTACTTTCCTTTTTTCGTTCTTGTGGAATCATGTAAGACGCTACATTTTTTTGTTTAGTTTGAATATGTACTTGTCGTAAAACAATCTACGGGTGCATTGGATTATAACCGGATGTAAGACGCTTAATGTACTTGTTTAGTTTGACTATGTAAGATGCTTAACGTTGAACCTTGTTTCTCATCGCTTATGTTGCACCTTATTAGTCATGCAATCCAGAGGAATAAAAACAATTTAGAAACATCTGACAAAGCAATATATACGTAAAATTAGGTGCCAAAGTTAGCAGGGAGGGATACATACATTCATCCAATATTCACCAATAAACCATACACCATACACCATACAAGTTATCCAAAGAAGAAACACAAAAGTGACCATACCATGCGACGTGTTTTAGACCCATAAACCATACAATTGTTTACAAATTCGACAATTTAAATGTTTAACAAAACAAGCACATAAAACATTCACCAACATGGATCTTGTGCTTGTAATAAAACCTAACCATTTTTCACGATGCGCCAATGCATCTGAACTGGATCATCCACATCCAACAGTTTGCCATTCCCTAACACAGTACATTTATACGCTTTAGTTAAGAGTGTGATTTTGAGTGGACACCTACTATAGCAATAGTAACCTAATGTAGCTGCTAAACTAGTAAACATGTTTTACGTTTCACATTACAGTTATATCAATCGACACCCTAGAAATCCACTTCCAAATATATCAGTCGACACCTTAGAATACCACTTCCAACTACTACACCTATTTTACGTTCAAGATTACATTCATACTAACATGACAAATAGTCCATTAAAAAGAAGATGCAGACCTGAATAAGAAGATGCGATCACACACCACAATCATCATACAATCCACCCCGCTGGGAACATTCATAGCATTGTTAAAAGTAATCCTATAGGTCATAGGATCAATTCCTCTTCTCGAAAACACGCTTCTTTCAACACTTCCTAAGCCTAGTCTCGGACATTTCCTCACACTCAAATAGAATGGACGAGTCTCAAGATCATATACAGTCCACCTGTCATCGAATGTAACTCGACCGGTGCGGATATGATACGATGTAGGGACCAATGTGTTTCGGCTGATTTATGGGAATGAAAACTCGTTCAACATCACCCCAAACCGGATGGTAAGTTTCTTTGTTTGCGTACTGACAAGCATCCTTCCGTTCATCGAAGGTAGGTAAAAAGCGACTTACCATAGACCATCCATATCGATGGTCTCGTATGCCACATGTAGCTAATCCAAAGATCAATGTCTTGTAGGTAAAACAAATTGACATATATATTCGGTCATTTAAAAAAAAAAAAAAAAAAAAAAAAAAAAAGCATGCTTTTCATTTTCACGCATACTAGATATCAAGTAAGATAGTGTTACAAGATAAGCATCATTGCCACACCTTCCTACTTTTAGCCTCTGCTCAAAACCCATTCCCCGACGACGTAACATGTACAATGGCTTACACCAACACCCATTGCTACGTCGTCATGGCAATGGATTACGAGGAAACTCAAAATAGAAAGTTGGATCAAAATACTTCAAGTAAATTAGGCATCTTAGCATAACATCCACTAAATTCACAAAAATCATTTCTCAAATGATATCACTACTGGTTCAAAAATTGTTGTGTACAAGAAAAAAAATGAAGTTAATCAAGACTTGTAAAATCATCTTCGCTAAAAGCAACAAAGTTTTGAAGTCGTGAATAATATCTTGTTCTCTGTGACTACACTACACTTTTTTTTAACAAATAATAATGTCATATGAGAAAGAATTTAATGGATTTGGTGGATGCTATACTAAAATACCTAAAGTGCTTAAAGTAAATGATGGATTAATGATACTTATATCTAGTATCTCATGTAACACTAAAATGTAAAAATCACTTAAAATCAAATGGCAGGCAGAGACAACCAAAAGCGTGTTTTATAAAAAATTGAGTAAAGTAAATAAAATTTACTTTACCTCGTCACGTAGCCATCCTTTACGATTATCGTCGAAACCGGTTAAAGCATAACAGAAATGACGTTCAACAACGATATCGGACCAAGGAACACCGCGATACGCGCCGCCGTCCTTAACTGTGAATCGATCAACTTCAAAGTTAACATAAATTTTATCGAGGTTTTGGTATGGCCGTTCTAGAACCTAAAAATAAAGACAATGTAAATCATTCATGTAATAATACGCTTACACGTTTACGGTTAACTCTTGTTGATATTTCAAAGCAAATGAATCATTTCTCATACCTCTACCCATGGTTTGACTTGTACTAACTTCTCACCATAAGCGGAGTATGAGCAGTAAATACTTTCGACCCTTCAACATATCTTCTAGGCTAGTAACATCGAAGTTTTACTCCTCTTCTCCACATAGGGTGACCTAGGAACATGTTCAAGCCTCCTCTTCTTTGTTTCAGACTTTGCCCAAAGCCCTTTTGATGGGAGGTGAATTCGGTTTCTCAATAACCTTCAATCTATTTTCGACTTCAACACTCAACTTCTTTCGCTCCCTCCGCCTCCACCTCTTCCTCGTGTTTTTTAGCTTTCTCAAGTTTTCCTTTTGAGACATTTTCCAATCCATCAACCTTGCCATCCGCATCAACATGTGGCGTATCAAACAACTTGAAAAAATCATTGACTTGACTGCAATACTCATTAGCAAGATCTACAGTGCGGATGATATGAAAAGGTTAACAAACTTTTATTATCGCAAGTTATTAGTTATATCATAAATGAAATAAGAACAAAACAAAATATCATTAAATTACCATTCTCCGTCATTTGTGTTAACTATGTCTCCATAAACACGCATACCAAAGTGGTAGACACTTATTAGTATAACATTAGAATGAAAGGTATAATCACATAAATACCATTTAATTACATTTTCATATGCATCATTCTTCATTTTGTCTCCATCAACTGTGTTAACTTTGTTTCCATAAACTCGCATACAAAGTTTATAACACCTATTAGTAGAACATTAGAATTAAAGGTATAGTCACATTAATACAATTTATACTTACCTTTTCATAGGTTTCTTGGTTCATTTTGTCTCATCGCTCATTATGACCTGCAGAATAAAGTTTTAGAAACAAAATCCGCGTATTAGCATACCACATGGTAATTGTTTGATAGAAATGTAACTTGGTCAAGAATTGATAAAGGTAAAAACTAACTCGAATAATAGTCTCAAGTTTCAAAGTACGGGCTTCCAAAGCCTTAATCCGTTCATCGGTGAAACAACTTCTACCTCTTTACCCACGCTCTCCATTGAATAACCCTCGGGGTATACCACTTTCTCGCCTAGCTTTATTCATGCCACTTTACGAAAATGTTCATCCTGGGGTCCCCTTTGCAAGAGGCGCCCGGGGTATACCACTTGAAAAATCCGTGCTTCGTGTGAACCATTCGACTGACCTCAAAGCATGTTGGCATAATCACGTTGGGTTTCGAGTCCTTACAAAAGATTCATAAGTTATATGGTATCTAAAATTGTGTATATGTTTAAAGTTAACCAATCAATAAAATACTATATATAATTACCTTGTCAAAAGTTGGTGAAATAATCGGTCTTTCTAAATGGTGTGTGTTTCGACCATGCAAGTGCTCTTGGGATCACCCACAGAGCCTTGTTCCTGTATTTACTTTTACTGTCAAGACACTCTATGATCCATATCTACAAAAGTTAACACAACAAATATAAGTTACGAGGACGAGAAACATATGAAGATAATTTTCAAGCCCTACCATTAAAGGAAAAAACAGTAAACTAATGATAGCAAATTTTTTTGTGTTAACCTTGAAAGCAACAACGAATCCCTTCAAGCTATAGGTAGGAACATCATTGGATTCTTTATCACCAATTCTTTTGATGAAACATTTGGATGATTTGAAGAGACATTTCTAATAGACTCATAAAGCTGCCTCCGAAGGAGTTCCCCGTGGAAATGCATTCCATTCATCAAGATCCTCGACCATCCTCGGAAAAATATCATCAATGATAGACCCCAGTCTTTACCCATTAATATCACCTCAGCGTTAGCAATGACAAACTCAGTATCGCATCCTCATAAGATGATTTAGAAACGACTCTTCATCTTGATAACCAATAATAGATCAATGAATTTAACATGTTGACCTACATGGTTTGGAAAAACTTCGGTGACGGAAAGGGATATCACCACTACGCCATTTCCTAAACCGACCATACCAAATCTAAAACCGGAGCTGGGAGAATTCATTTCGACCAAAATAGAGAGAATGTCCATTCAAATAGTATACAAGTGGAAGATCATAGCTATCATTGTTTGATGGAATTGTTTCGAAGCATGTAATGAACAAGGCCTTCCTCGTTATCGACATAGGTAAGATCGAGCCATGGTCCAAAACATGTGGCTTTAAACATGGAGCACGCGGTGGTCTAATCGATCCTTCATAAGTACGAAGTAATGCACTTTGCTTTTAACAATAACTCTAGCATCATCGCCTACAAGAAATAACATATTAAAAAGTTAAAACAAACAAGAAGTGTCTATAAGTAAAACAAACAATGACCATTAACAACTTGCTACAAGCACACTATCATTTGCTTTTAAAAGCACTCATCAAGTCGGGCATACAACATCTAAACTACAAGTATCTACAAGTAAAAGCATATCCATGAGAAAACCAAATCTATGCTCAAGAGAGGTTGTCAACAATATGAATGGTTGCATCGACACCGATGTATTGGGACTAAGAACTCATCGCTAAGTGTTCATTCTCTAGATCAAGTGTCAATACACGTTAATTACACCTATTTGACAACTAACCCTAAACCTCTTATTAAATGGGACTAATCTGATTTTGAACCCTCTCATTTAACGCATTCTATATGTTACTTACACCTATATAGCTCTATCACAGTGTCGTTTACCAATCAACTCAACATTTGGAGAAATGAAAACTACGGTGTCATTTTAAAATTAGGTCTTCCGTATCGTTTTATTCATTTTTCCTCTTTTTTGGACTAACACAGTATCGTTTTATTCATTTTTCCTAAACCATCTCAAAAAGGCAAAAAAAATTATAAAAAAACCACAAACGTGTATGGATTTTTCCTCTTTTTTGGTAATTTTCACATAAAACAAAACATGATGTAAAGGGATGCAACAAAACCCTAAGTTGCAACAAAAGGGATGCAACAAAACCCTACGTTGTAGTAACAAACGAAATTAATCAAGTGTCAATACTTACCATTTTGATTTTTTTGCGTCTACTTTGTCATCTGTGAAGCAATTATCATATAATCGAGTCGAACATCAACGGATCTGGTCTGAAAATGATCTAAACAACAAAACGGGTGTTGTGTGATCAAAGTTTCGTGACCACGGATCATCACGGTGTTAGTGTGTCTTTGTGTGTGTGTTTTTGATGATATTCAATCGTTAAAGTGGCAAAAGAAAAAAAAGAAATAAAAATTGTCGGATCACTTGGATTTGGAAATCTTTTGGTTTCTTTTCAATTTCCTAAGTGAAAAGGTGGCCCCGATTGAGTAATCGACGGTTGGCGTCGTCGGTTGGCGTTGACTTTATGCAAGAAAACAAAATAAAGAGATTTCTTTAAGATTTGATGTGACACTTAGTGTACAATTGAACAAGACCAAGTAAATGCCACGTGTCGTAATATGTATGGGAAATTGAAGGTTGAAGCGGTTAGCGTGGCTCTTTTAGGAAAGAGATGAGAAAAAAGTCTTAAAAATGGACCACACTTGAAAAAATGGCCTCTTTTGGTAATTTTCTCATAAAATAATTGGTTAGGGGCCGTTTAGTTGGTGAAAAAATTCTTATTTTTCCAGAAAAAATTTCATATGAAAAGGGAAAAACATAAAATCCGTTTAGTTACACTTTTTTCCTAACAATTTTCAAAAAATGTGAAATTCTCATTCTCTAAATTTTAACTACAAATTTGAAAAGCTCATTATGCTCTTCTCACTTTTTTCATTCTCATTTTATATGTCCATTTTAATACGTTTTCATCCGTTTTTTACGTTTTTACCCCGTTTTTATACGTTTCTTACGTTGTCGTCCGTTTTCTTACGTTTTCGTCCGTTTTTTATTCGTTTTGTCCTTTTTTTACGTTTTCGTCCGTTTTCCTACGTTTTCGCCCGTTTTTACGTTTTCGTCCATTTTTTTATGTTTTCGTCTGCTTTTTTACGTTTTCTTATGTTATTTTACGTTATCATCCATTATTTTACGTTCCCGCCCGTTTTTTAACGTTTCCGTCCGTTTTTTACATTTTCATCCGTTTTTTTACGTTTCCGTAATTGTTTTACCTTTTGTTTAGGTTTTCTTCCGTTTTTTTATGTTTTTTACGTTTTCGTCCATTTTTTTTACGTTTTCGTCCGTTATTTTACGTTTTCGCCTGTTTTTTATACATTTTCATCCTTTCTTTTACGTTTTCCTCTATTTTTTTACGTTTTCGCCCGTTTTTTACGTTTTCGTCCATTTTTTTACGTTTTCACCATTTTTTTACGGTTTCGCCCTTTTTTTTACATTTTCGTCCGTTTTTTTACGTTTTCACCCTATTTTTTACATTTTTTTCGGTTTTTTACATTTTCGTCCGTTTTTTTAAGTTTTCTCCCGTTTTTTTACGTTTTCATCATTTTTTTATGTTTTCGGCCTTTATTACGTTTTCGTCCATTTTCATATGATTTTGTAAGTTTTGTACGTTATCTTACGTAAGAAAACGGAAAAAAACGTTAAAAATTTGACGAAAACGTAAAAACAGACAAAAACGTAAAAAATGGATGAAATATAAAAAAAGGACGAAAACGTAAAATATGGATGAAAACGTAAGAAAAAAGACGAAAAAGTAAAAAAAGGGGCCGAAACGTAAAAAATGGACGAAAACGTAAAAAACGGACGAAAACGTAAAAAAAGGACAAAAACATAAAAAAAACAGAAGAAAATGTAAAAAAACGGACGGAACCTTAAAAAAATGATGAAAATGTAAAAAAAAAATGGACAAAAACGTAAGAAAACAGATGAAAACGTAAAAAATCAGACGAAAACATAAAAAAATGAACGAAAACATAAATAAACGGACACAAACGTAAAAAGCGGATGAAAGGTAAAAAGCATTTAAAACGTAAAAAGGCGAAAACGTAAAATAGTAATAAACGTAAAAAGCGGAAGATCGCGTAAAAAGTAAGAAAGCGCAAAAGCAGAGCGGCGTAAAAGCAGACGGCGTGAAAAATCGGACAAAGCATAAAATAACATAGGAAAGCGTAAAATAGCGAAAACGTAAAAACAAACGAAAACATAAAAACAAACGGCGTAAAAAGCGTAATAAAATCGAATGAAACGTATGAAAATGAATAAAAAGAAATGATAACGATAAAATGAAAAAGCGGATGAAAGCGATAAAAGCGTTCACAAACGTATAAAATGGATAAAAAGACAAAGATCAATATGAAAGAAAAAAATTGATTTAAACTTTTTTTTTTTTTTTTTTGAAAGAGCTTCATCTAAACATATTTTCGTTTTGAAAAGGAAAAATATAAATTAAATCTAAACGGGTTTCCAAATTCTCAACTCTTCTGCAGAAAGAAAAGCCGTCCGCATGCAGGAATTTAGAAACGGAAAAATAAGAAAATTTTTCATACTAAGCTAGTAGCTTGGTTTCAAGTAGTTTGATTCAGTTTAGTTTTCGGAAAACGGAATTTGTCATTACCTACAACATCAATTAATGTTGAAGAAGTGATGAGAGGTTGCTTGACTAATAGCACCGTACCATGACTTCTGTCTCGTAATGGATCAAAGAATTCAATGTGTTACCATGATCCTGTCATGTAAATACAATAAACTCACCATTATGAACTCCAATCTATAAAGAAAACTACAGTAAATCAAGCATCTCCTGGAAAATAGCTGAAATACCATACATAATAAGTTTATGAAAGTAGCATGCTAAACATTCGAAAACTTGATATTACTATCTACAATAGAAAACTATCCTTGTAGTCATCGAGATACAAGTTTGAGAACGAGAAGCGCAACTGTGAATTTTAGTTCAGTCGTAAAAAGTTTATACTTATATTACATTTTCAAATTAATCATATAGATATAAATGTGATCCAAAACAACTAAAATTCCTCAAAAAGACAAAATTCAAACACCTCAACTTAAACACCAAACATTATCACATGTCTATCAATAACTACTAGGGCGTTGCAATAGCGCAGACCCTTTTCACTCCTTAGCTCGACTAGCCTTCACTATGTTTTCAAATTCGGCTCAAGCTCAGCTAAAAAACTCATTTCCATAAATCACAATGTAGTTATTATATTACAATTCTAACAAACTCGGTTACATATTTCGAGCACGTAGTTGTTGCTCAAACTCAATTACTATGGTGATGTAGACTAAATAACGAGATAACACAAATCAAGCTCGTTGATTCACACGAATGCCGGGATCGATTCTTCCAACAATCGTTGATTGATAGAATCTGATTATTATGATTCTAAGAAGAAAACCGCCAAAATAGACTTTTGGTATTTCTTTCAACCGCTTATTCACATTCTGAAAGAATTTTAAATAAAGTTACAAACCGAAGCGGGCCTAAAAGACATATGGCCGAAAGTTATTGCATAAACAAAGTCAAAAACCCGAAAAACATTAAAATGCAAATAACTCATAAAATAGAGTGTTTGGGCTCGAAAGTTCAGTAAACCAATGTAGTCTATTTACCACAACGTGCTCCTCGTTCCACGCTCGATTTGGTGGTCATTCGCTCAAGCAGACCTTGTACCCCAGTTATGCCCATTTTAGTGGCGCTTTTGCTTGCGCGATATTGGGCTCCAGAAACATAATACTCCTCCGTCTCAATTTAATTGTCGGAGAGAGAAATCATGAAGTTTAATAAAAGTGAAAACTTTAATTTTCAATGCATGCGAATAGAATATTCCTCTTAAGATTCTCAGTTTTCTTAAAAAGAAAGTGGACAATCTTTTTGGGGCGTCCAAAATGGAAATATGACAATTAAATTGAGGCGGAGGAGTGAGCATTTATCAACACTTGGGCCCACATCATATGGCCACAGTTACCTGCTTATCTGATGATGAAGAAACTGAAACCCTTTCAAGTAAATACAATTCTTCTTCATTGTAATCACGTCCTCTGAATTTGCAACAAAATGGGACGCGGGAGATTATTTTGAGAAATTTATGTTGTCTAAAATTATGCTAATCAGATAATAAGGAGAATTCTGATTATCTAAGGATTTACATATAAATTAACACCTACCTAATTAAATGATCAGAATCAGTGTTGTGGCAGCTAGTCCTAAACTGATTATTTGACCACTAAATAATGTGTTAATCATCCGAGTTCCACTCTATCCAAAAACAATACCACACGTCCCTGCTAATCTCGTTTAAGAAACTCATGGTGATTGCTTTAAAAAGCTGTATATTCCATAGCATAATGTAGCGCACTTGCCTGTACTTTTAGCAGCCTAAACCTTAAGAACGTATGAAGTGTTTTTCTACCTACTTGGTATATTAGCTAGCTTTCTTGTTGAGAAATTTAAACTCTTAACAGTTTCGTACTTCATCTCTTGTTGTGCCCAAGTCTGTTAAATCTTTGGAAGAGAGTATTAGAAAGCCGTAGTTCTGTATCTTTTCTACTAAGATATATAATACCTGTCATCAATGTGAAACGAATGTCGCATTCATATCTTATTTTAAGTTTGGTCAGTTGACCTAGGTGGGCGATGGGCAGCAGGTATATATGTTGGGCCATTGCCAACCCGAGGTTTTTACTCAAGGGGCAGACTGTGATACACGATTGTCAATTTTTTCTAATCAACAAGTGTTTTTTTAACTTGGGGATGAACATAGGAACCAAGAAATAAATCAATGAAGGCGTCTTAAGTTATAGTCGATAGGTCTGACTTGTCCAGTGATCAACTTTTTTGACATATAATATGGCAAAATGACGGGTGAGGGGTTTGGTGATGGGCGAAAATTGGCTCAGTTGATAATGGCACCATCACAGTTTGTCCATAACTTCAATTTCATAATCAACTAATATATAAAATATTAGTTACCTACTCGATATGTTAGCAACAAAACATAACCTTAACAGACTCTTTTTTCATATTTGGGTTGAGATTGTGCCTCTAGCTCTAAATCTTGATTTGATGTACTATGATATTTGTCGAGGGTGTAAACGCATGAGTATAATTTTGGTGACTTTGACCCAGTTCCGTTTTAGCTTTGTATATTACATGTTGGACATGTTAGCAACATAATACAACCTTAATCGACTCATTTTTTATACATCCTTAGTTTATAATCTGTATGATGTGCTACGATATCGGTTGTTTGCATAGGCACGCTGAATGTCTATTCACACACCTGCTAACAACTTAACATCGTATTTTCTGTTATTGCTTTGACTCATTTTTTGTTATGGTTTATAGGTTTTGCCTGACGACATTTCGAAAGCACTAATGCTAGTGGTCAACTGCTGCATGAAAGTACGAGACTATTTAGCAGCATTGGATCATTACATCAGAATGACGAACGTTCAGCTCGTGAAAAGATTTACGCAAACAGTATCGCCCACGTCATGAATGATGAAGCAACTAGAAAGTACTTGCATTCAGTTAAGCAACTAACAACATTTTGTCAAAGATGTTATCCAACAATGCCAGCCTTAAAGGCAGTTGAGTTCAATAGCTTAGCCAATGGTAGTGACGTGCAGGCGTTATTGGCAGAAGAGAGGAGGAATACAGGTGGTGGAAGCTAGCAGCAGGAAGACACGCTTATGCTCATGCTGTTTGAATTATATATCATGACAATCAAATAAATAATCACAAAACATCAAATAACACATGCGGAAGCGTATAGGATTTATTAACGAATAATTAATTAACATAAGAAGAATATCGTCGCTTATTTGATTCTGGCGAACAAGAATCGAATCACAACTATGAATTGGAAGAACCCTAATTTGATTTAATTAGGATTACGTGAATTACCCTCACCTTTTGTAATTCAATCCAAGAATAATAACAATATTGTGTTATTACCACTTTCTTGTCTACACGCATTAAACCGAATTAAAGTAATGCTAGTTTTGATAAAACAAATAACTTGTTTAATGGAAAAGTGATGGATCGACACCTATGAAGGGTGGCCGATCGGTTTGGACAAGAAAAACACACAAAACACTTTTAGGTTTAGCTAATGAATACAAGAGATGCAAAACACAAGACTCCTAGCCTTGTTTATATACTCAACTAAACTTGGTGGACAAGATTGAGTTTGGGTTGGGTTTGGGTTCCTTCTCCTCTTGGCCGATCGGTTCTAAGCATCCCAAGGGATTCCGGAACCTTCCCAAACTTTGCAATCTAGTCCTTTTCCAAATACATTTAACGCCCGTTAGTCCATTACATTAATTACTTAACGTCCGTTAGTTATTTCGTTTAATTAATAAATAAATACAACGTTTATATTTAATTATTCAACTTTAATTCTCATACATAAAGTGTGCAATCCCGTGGTCTCGAATTCGATCTTAACTCACGTCTACTAATTTATATCCATAAAACTAACGACTCCCACTGGATATATCTTAATAGAGTGATCACATCGATTAGCGTCTAGCAACACTTCGATGCCTCTAGTACGACTCGAGTAAGGCTCTGGAAAACCTTTTAATGATTTTCGTTATTATTATCATTTTGTTTCTAATACCACGTTAAATAAAGATATGGAATTAAGTCATTCTTTATAAAACTATTACATTTCTCGTTATAAGTGATTGACCAAGATTACCAAATCTTCTAAACATATTTAGGGAGATTATGGGTGCGGCCGACAATCATCTTGTCAACCCTACGAGGGGCCCAAGATGATTAAACTCCAAATAAATTTGAAGGAACAAATTCTATCTTGACTACAAGAATAACCCACAAACTTTGTAACATTTACGAAAACAACCCTTATGACTACCGATTCGTATAGCGTTAAGTTGCTCCACGTAAATGCACTACATTCATGACACTTATCCGGTATCTCAAGTCCGGGGATAACTATTCATAATTTACTTATAACAATATCCACAAAGTAAATTATGTAGTTGGGATAAGTCCTATATTGATTCGTTGAATATCATACGAAATTGGTATGCATTCTCATCAATATACTTTCAAGTATATTCTACCACATCTCTCGATTTGTCTTAATTTAATGATACTCCCATATCATTAATCGACAACGGACATTTAGAATAACTTAGTTACTCACGGATTAAACATGCAAATATAGGACAACAATATTATAAATGAAAATAAACATAATCCAAACTTTATTTCATCAAAATAATAAATGTTTTACAATATCCTTTATCCAAATACTAATCACGAGTTATGCATGAAACTTTTAGCTAAGCGAAGTCCAATTCCATTGGCAAGTCCAATAAGCTTGTCTTTAGCTAAAGCCTTAGTGAAAGGATCGGCTAAGTTATCATATGTGTGAACTTTCAATAGATTAATTTCACCTTCACGGACTTGTTCCCGAACATAGTGATACTTAGTAGAAAATGTCCGGTGCCTTCATGACTCCGAGGTTCATTGGCAAATATGATTGCTGCAGAATTGTCATAATACATATCAATAAGCGATTCAATTGAAGGCATAACACCAAGCCCGAAATGAATTTCCTAATCCAAACGACCTCCATTCGACTTCCAAGGCGCCTATGTATTCGCTTCATCAGACATCGCAATCGTAGTCTCGCTTCTTGCTCTTCAATCAATCGCTCCTCCATTGATGACAAAGACATAACCCGTCGAGACTTCGTATCATCTTTATCACATCTGCCGGGACGCATCACAAGAATCTGTAACACCAAGCTTTGTGTGCGGATTTCCACCATACACTAAAACATATCTTTGGTATTCCTAAGATACTTTAGAATATGTTTAACAACGATCCGGTGAAGTTCACCCGGATTACATTGATATCGGTAGTCATGTTTTGAGCGACGCCACATCGGCCTTGTGCATCTCACAACATACATAATAGATCCTACTTCGAAGCATAAGAAACTTTACGCATGCGTGCCACCTCGGCGGTGTTGAAGCACACATATCGCTACATAAGCCATGCTTTACTTCCATCGGAAAATATCCTTTCTTGGAATTTTGCATATTGAATCTCTTTAATATTTTATCAATGTAAGCGCTTTGACTTAAACCAATTAACCGCTTTGACCTATCTCGGTAGATCTTGATTCCCGAATGTATGCACTTCTCCTAAATCCTTCATGGAAAAACACTTCCCAAGATATGCCTTAACACTTTGCAAACTTGGAATGTCTTTTCCCATAATTAATATGTCATCGACATAAAGAATTAGGAAAATTACATCACTCCCACTAACTTTGTGATATACACATGGCTCATCAAGATTTTGAATAAATCCATACCTTTTGATTTCTTCATCAAATCTCTTATTCCATTGCCTTGATGCTTGCTTCCATCCATAAATGGACCTTTGAAGTTTGCATACATGGTTTGGAAATTGTGGATTCTCGAACCCCTCAGGTTGCTTCATATAGATGTCTTCATCTAGCGACCATTTAAGAAGACGGTTTTGACATCCATTTGCCATATCTCATAGTCATAGTATCTTGCTATAGCTATGAGAATTCTAATAGCTCTAATGTCCGCTCACAGGAGAAAAGGTCTCCTCGTAATCTATGCCATAAGTTTGAGTAAAACCTTGCGCAACTAGGCGAGCTTTATAGGCGTGTATATTGCCATCCATATCGGTCTTAATTTTATAGAGCCACTTACTTCCAACCACCTTGGCGTTTGGAGGTAAATCGACCTCTTCCTGACTTCATTTTCTCATGAATTGCATTTCCCATTCATTGCAACCCCGCCATTTTCCTTTTCGGGACTTGCCATGGCGACTTTATAACTTGTAGGCTCTCAAGATCTCTAACATAGTTTCCTCAACCTCTACATTTAGACATAGGCGTTCGGTGCACGCGTGGTTTGGACCGCCCTAACTATGGCGGAATATTTCGAGATGTTAATGATTTCTGACGGGAATCACTTCAACTTCGGTGGAGGACCCGGACTATCGAGTTCTCTCAGGAAATGCGTTGGTGTTTTAGGAAGGTAATGCATCTTCATGATCATCTTCCGGATCATAAACTCTCCCAGCTGAATTCTTGAGATACGAGATCACTTTCAAGAAAATCTCCATACCTAGCAACAATTACTTTATTTTCGGTTGGATAGTAAAAGTAGTAACCCATAGTTTCCTTAGGGTATCCTACGAAGATACACTTTGAGATCTTTGTTGGGTTTATCTCTTTGAGTCGCGTCTAACATATGCCTCAACCCCAAACCTTTAAATAAGACGGGTTAGGAGCTTTACCATGCCATATTTCATATGGTGTCTTATCAACCTTCTTTGTGGGAACCATATTTAGAATCTGACAGTGATTCTAAAGCATAATCCCAAAAGGATAAAGGTAGAGTGGTAAGATTAAACATAGATCGTATCATGTCCAACAATGTACGATTTCTTCTCTCGGATACACCATTTTGTTGTGGAGTATATGGAAAAGTGAGATTCTGGACAATTCCATTCTCGCCTAAGTAATCTTTAAACTCTTGGCTTAAATATTCCTCTCTGTCGGATCGAAGAGCTTTAATCTTCTTTCCCAATTGCGGTTCTACTTGACTTTGAAAACCTTAAATGTTTCAAACACCTCATGTTTATGCTTAAGTAAATAAACATAACCATAACAGTGAAATCATCGATAAAGGTTAAAGTAGCTAGCACCTCTCTTTGACACATGTCTAAGTGGTCCACACACATCAAGTATGAATAAGACCAAGTAGATCAAAAGCCATCTCCATATTGCTATGAAAAGGTTTCTTCGTCATCTTCCCAGATATGCATGACTCGCATTTATCAAATGATTCATCATTGATATTTTGCAAAAGCCCTTCTTGTTGCAGCTTATGCATGTGAGCCTTGCCTATATGAGCAAGTCTACAATGCCAAAGATAAGAAGAATTCAAGTCTAACTTTATCTTCTTATTGATGCTAAACATCAATTATTATCTTTGTTAGATTCATTTCCAATCACATCAATTTCAAACACACCATTCACGATGAATCGCATTAAAATAAAATACACCATTTAAAGCGAAATTCCATTACGTGAAATAGTATGAGTAAAACCATCATCCAACAAAGCGAAAGGAAACAACACCTCTAATTATAGAAGGTGCGTAATGACAATTGTTTAATAACAATACTAAACCCGAAGGCAATACTAAACTAAACGTTCCTATAAGCTTGCGGTGCATGTGCCCATTGCCCGCGTCGAGATATTGCTCCCATAGGCGACTTCCTTTCCACTCTAAATCCTGCGGTGTATTACAAATGTGAATACCACATCCCGTATCATATACCGAGAATTTTATGATTTAGAGTAAATAATTCGATTTACATAAGATACACAATCTTGGCGCCCATGGACCCGAATTCTTGATCTTATGATTCATAAATCATCGGTAGAAAGCAGTTTCTCTTCCGGTGACCCGCTACTTTGCGATGGTGGCAAGCTTGATCCTTTTAGGATTTTCCTTCCTCGGAGTAGGGTTCTTCTTGGGTTCGGGTTGATAGGCCATAACTGTTTACCTTTGTCAACCTTTCCTTACCCTTCCCTTCTTGTTGTTCACACATTGCGGTTTTGGCTTATTAATCCTTCCACCTGAATAGCAAGTACACGGGTAGTAGGAACCTTTTGAGGTAACCCTTTTTCATAATCAATAAGCAATGCGTGTAGGTCGATGAATTGTCTTCCCGCGCATTGCATATTGAAGTTTCTAACAAAACCATTAAAATCTTTGTTAAGGGATCTATTAATTAGATTCACGACCATGTCATCCTCATAAGTTTTGCCAAGTGCCTTTAATTGGTCTATGTAACCTTTCATTTCCAATACATGAGCACTTACGGGTTTACCTCTCCCCGCCTACATACGTGTAATGCGTCGGTCAAGTCATAAATCTCGACAAAGCGGTGGTTTCTCAAACATAATTCGAAGTTCATTGAGCATATTATATGGAAATAATGTTCGACTGCTTTTGAGGCGATTCCATCGTTCCCGACATAAGACAAACCGCATCATTATGAAGCTTATACTCTAGTTTCCAGCGTCCTTTTCATCTTGAGTAACGGGTCCGGTTGGTTCGGCAGGCAAGGTTCATAAAGATATTTCAACGGTCGGCAACTCTACGAGACAATTCTCGAAGCGGTGCCAATCATTGAAATTCTTAGATCGATCAACTTTTCTCGATAAAAAAGCTTTTGAGCGAGAACTTAGTGCGATGTTAGTGTTATCGTTATTTTGAGCCATTTCTGAGAAAAAAGTTCAAGTATTAGTATTTTCGATAATACAACTTTTCAAGAAAATAAAATATACCCAATGGTAATATAAACATATAACCATATAATTTTCTCGAAAACTAGGATCCAAATTATCATAGGTTCATTACATCGAGTTGATCCGCTAAGTGAAAGCACATAATAAGTGTCATCATCGAACAATAATTGGCAAACAATTTCAATTCCTAGATCATTATGGGATTTATATTTTCCAACGCTATTGCAAATATAAATATGTTTCATCCCATCTTATGCCATGAGTCAGGTTCTCACTTCCTACTCGATTTAAGTGTCTAACTTAAGAAGCGCAAATATGTCCATGTAAGGTGCGACTTTACATAGAGATTTACCTCTCCATCACAATCTAGCAAATCTTGTCATGGCGTAAATTGCAACTTCAAGTGTTCCTTTTAATTAGATGGCATATAACTTAATTTAAAGGGTACTAGTTTTGATTTTATGTGGTCGAATCAAATATGTACAAAGATGTCATGCATTCATCTTGTAGCATAAATTTAATAAAAAACTTTTGTTACCAATTCATAAAGATCAAATTATCAAAGTTTTGATTGAGGTATTGGGTTCACCAATCAAGAATTTAGCGTTAATTATCGTCCATTATACCGTACTTTTGCATAAGTGTAAACACTTAGTGTTTCGGGGTAATTACCACCAAAGTGGTGCATGGAATTAAAACTAATTCGCCTTAAGATGAGTTTGTACATTTTATGGCTTACTAAGTAGCTCCATTCGAACTTACAGAGGGAGGAGGACCGAGTAAGCGCAAAAGCATAACCTTAGACATCCTTTCGGTGTATTGTGTGCGCACTTCTTTATTAACCCTTTATAGTTCATTCTAGTGGGTGGCCAGTTCGGACCATTTGTACCAAAATCACCAATCAATTAAACTATTGAAAACTTAACTCTTCCAAAACAAATCAAATTTCACCATTGTTTAGTCCGTATTATTTTTCTATTCAAAATTACCCTTTGCTTAAAGCATCATACATAATAAACAAACAAGTAACAAATAAAAATAAACTACTAAAAACAATGCACACATAATAAACAATTTATACGTGTAAACAAGAAAGCGCATGCAACTTATTCGATAAAACCTATTAATAATCAATATCTAGGTTAAATTAATGTATATATTAATTAGGGCTTTCACTCCAGCGATAGAAAGTGAGCCACATACATCGATGAATCGATTGCGTAAACCCATAATTAAAAATATACCAATTAGCACATAATTGATTTATTAATATATAATTGGAGTCTTCCCCAATTCAAGATTTATCGTAAATAAACATGTGATAAATATATCTTAACAATTAAACAATATCAAAGCAACTATCCATGGCAAACATGCATGTAATATCATGGATATATCATAACAATTATACAAATAGCCACAAGATCGCATATCAATAATCCCATGTCACATAACAATTATTCATGAATTAATCACGTAACATATATGTATTAATTCTAGGTTTCGATAAGGTTAGCAAACAAATTCCAAACCCTAAAAATAATATATGTGTGTCGACCAAAAAAAATATGGGGTACGCCCCCAAAAAAAATTCATATAAAAAAAATAATCAAACCCTAGATTAATCACATCAAACATCATACAATATACGTTTTATTACGCGTTTATGTAATTAATTACTCATTAAAAACCAATGACTCGTGATGCCACTGTTGGAATTATATATCATAACAATCAAATAAATAATCACAAAACATCAAATAACACATGCGGAAGCGTATAGGATTTATTAACGAATAATTAATTAACATAAGAAGAATATCGTCGCTTACTTGATTCTAGCGAACAAGAATCAAATCCACAAACTAGCAATTGGAAGAACCTAATTTGATTTAATTAGGATTGTGAATTACCTCTTACCCTTTGTAATTCAATCCAAAAATAATAACAATATTGTGTTATTACCACTTTCTTTGTCTCACGCGTCTTAAACCGAATTAAAGTAATCTAGTTTTGATAAAACAAATAACTTGTTTAATGGAAAGTGATGGATCGACACCTATGAAGGGTGGCCGATCGGTTTGGACAAGAAAATACACAAAACACTTTTAGGTTTGGTAATGAATCAAGAGATCAAAACACAAGCAGGCCACTGCGCGTTTATATCTTTCAACTAAACTTGGTGGACAAGTTTGAGTTTGGGTTGGGTTGGGTTCCTTCTCCTCTTGGCGATCGGTTCTAAGCATCCAGGGATTCGGAACCTTCCCAAACTTTGCAATCTAGTCCTTTTCAAATACGTTTAACGCGTTAATAATCATTACATTAATTACTTAGCGTCAGTTAGTTATTTCGTTTAATTAATAAATAAATACAACGTTTATATTTAATTATTCAACTTTAATTCTCATACGTAAAGTGTCGCGATCCCGTGATGCCGATTCGATCTTAACTCACGTCTACTAATTTATATCCATAAAACTAACAGATGACACGCCCAAGATGGTTAGCTACCTAGCTATCACTTCTTTTATTCAAAGTTGATTTGTCCTGTAGTATGCTCTTGAGAAATGCTTCCTACTTCTGTAACATATTGAATTTATCTGATATGGTAACAACTTGAAATGAGTTTGGGTCAAATAATATAATTCTTTAGATTGGCCTGAGCTGGCTAACCTTTATTTTGTTCACCCTTTATATTACTTGCCTAACAGCAAAAACAAAGGATATGTAATCAACTTTAGATGTAGGCTTTATTAAAAGAATATTACTAAAACACATCCCTTCTAAAAGAATATAGTACGTAATCAACTTTAGATGTAGGCTTTATTTAAAAAATTGATTAGATGCGTAAAGTATTATCAACATCATAATCACATACGTTAAGTAACAATCAGCAATCAACAATCAACAATCAACAATCAACAGAAAAGGACCGAAGACTTATAAAATGCCGGGATTTTATATTTTGGTACCACAGTGTGTTTTTTTAACGGTCAAGTGGAGTATTGCAATATTATTTCTTTGAAATCTAACACTTTTTTTTCAAGTTTTGGAATAAAAGTAACCCCCGAAAATATTCATCATACATTATTTTCATTCTTAGGAATCATTTTATCAAGCATTATTTTTGTCTGCTAAATAACAGCAAACAATACTCATGTTGTTAGAACAAAATTACTATGGCCACAATTACCTGCTTATTTTATGATGTAGAAACTGAAACCCTTTCAAGTAAATCCAGTTCTTCTTCATTTATGTAATCACATCCTCTGAATTGGATAATCGGATGCAACAAAATGGGATGTGGGAGAGTATTTAGAGGAGTTTCTGTTGTTTGAAATTATGATAACCAGATAATAAGGAAAATTCTGATCATCTAAGGATTTACATCTCGCGCCTATGGGCCGCTATAACTATCCAAGAATACACTCGAAACTGGAAGGATAAAAAAACTCACCTGGTGGACTGCCGAGCTACAAGTCCTACGAGACAGGACTCGATATGTTAGCAACAAACATAACCTTAACTGATTCTTTTTCATATTTGGGTTGAGATTGTGCCTCTAACTCTAAATCTTGATTTGATGTACTATGATATTGGTCGAGGGTGTAAACGCAAGAATATACTTTTTGTGACTTTGACCCATTTCCGTTTTACCTTTGTATATTACATGTTGGACATGTTAGCAACATAATACAACCTTAATCGACTCATTTTGTATACATCCTTAGTTTAAAATCTATATGATGTACTATGATATCGGTTGTTTGCATAGACACGCTGAACGTCTATTACTCAACATTCTATCCAGAGGTTGCAAAATGGTCAGGTTTTGTGGGTTGGGCAAGTGTCAAAACATGTAACGGGTTAGGTTGATGGTCAACCTATTGTTTTTTAGAAGGCGGATATTCACAGTTTCACACACCTACTAACAACTTAACGTCGATTTTCTGTTATTACTTTGACTCATTTTTTGTTATGGTTTATAGGTTTTGCCTCACGACACTCAACTGCTGCATGAAACGAGACTATTTAGCAGCAACGGATCATTACATCACAATGCAATCGGGAACACACCATGGCCTATTGGTGTTACTATGGTTGGTATTCACGAACGTTCAGCTTGTGAATAGATTACACGAACAGTGTCGCCCAAGTCATGAATGATGAAACAACTAGAAAGTACTTGCAATCAGTTAAGCAACTAATGACAGCAAAACAGTTACTAAAATTATATAAAAATTATCTGCCTAACAGCAAAAACAAAGGACTTTCCCTTTAATAAGTTTTCAATACTTTAATTAACGACTAAAACATATCCCTTCTAAAAGGAATATAATACGTAATCAACTTTAGATGTAGGCTTTATTAAAAATTTGATTATTAGATGCATAAAGTAGTATCAACATCAAAATCACATACGTTAAGTAACAATCAGCAATCAACAGAAAAGGACCGAAAACTTATAAAATGCTGAAATATCATTTTTTGGTGCCACGATGTGTTTTTTTAATGGTCAAGTGGAGTATTGCAATATTTCTTTGAAATCTAACAATTTTGTTTCAATTTTTGGAATAAAAGTAATCACCGAAAATATTCATCATACACTATTTTAATTTTTAGGAATCATTTTATCAAGCATTATTTTTGTCTGGTAAATAACAACAAACAATACTCAATGTTGTTAGAACAAAATGTGAGAAGATGGACAAAGAGTTATTTTGAAGTAGTGCAAGGCCTCTTTACTCGCGAGGCACTTTTGGTCATGCGCCACATGCGTTACACCACCTTCTAGTATTGGTTTGGTAATTGGTGTTGGTTAGGTTACAGAGGTGGCTAGACCAAAAAGAAAACGAGTGTGTGTTTTATATATTTATAAGTGAATATTAGGCATCAATAAATGGTGAATGAAAGCTACGAGGGTGCAAGTGATGAGTGAGTGAGACTAAAGAAAATGATACACGCTCATATAGGGCCGAGCAGAATAATCTAAAAAATTCGAAACCGAACCTAAAAAGAGATTTAACCGAATTGAATAAAAAACCAAACCATTAATTACCGAACCATTGTTAATGGACTCTTATTGGTTCGTTTTGGTTTCTATCCATAGCCAAATGTTTTTATTTTTATTAAATTGTTCAAACTATATCACTCATTCGGTTTTTTTTTTTTTTTTTTTTCCTTCGATTTTTATTCAATCTTAGCCTTTCATTAAAATCAAAACATAAGCTTGTTATTATTTGATCATATAGCGTTCATTTAAATTTTTTATTAAGCATCCACCTGATATGACAGTAAGAGCATTCGCAATGAGTGAACCATGCTACCATTGTTTTCACTTCAGCGTCACATCAACATACTCATCTCATCACTTTTTCAAAGCTTTTAAACTCGGCCATAGTCACTTCTCATCACTCCACACTTTTTGTTACAAAAAGATAGGAAATGTGTGTTTTGCTCGTGGTCGTGACCATGATCCACTAAACGTCGAGCCAACTATCAGGAGCCTGCAATGGGGACTAAAACCCATTGTTGGGATTTTAGATTCAAGTTAACCATTAACACTATGGGTACGCAGCGGAATATGGATCTAGTTTAAGCAATTAGGTTAACACGTAATTAATAAACAATAAAGATATAAAAGGGAACAAGAAAACTAACCCTCGTAGTCACCCGCAAGTTTAACTAACAAAGAAACCAAGTGTTCAAAACGAACACCTCTACGAGTTCACACACAAACACTTAACCACGAATACGCCCGATAAAAGCTAGTCGTGAACGTTTATACAAACAACCCTTTGTCTTTACTTGAACAAATCGAACCAAAACAAATCCTAGAAACCTTTTCCTGTTCTGTCCGAGATCACACAGCAACCCGAGAACAAAAACCCCACATTGTCCGATATCGGATAAAGGTTATCCGATATCTGCTGCTGTTGTTTTCTGTCCGTGAAACCAGCAACCAAACCCCACACTTGACAGCTTCTAATCACCAGGAATACGCTGAGAAACCAAGTACTTTAAACCCTTGAAACACCTTGGAACAATTGAAGCAAGTTAGGGTTCTAAATATTTCAATTCGACTCCAAAACCCTAATCGGTTTAGGGTTATGATCGACTGGAAATTGATGGTGTTTAAATCGTGTATATGCTGGGAATAATAGAGTATATGCATGAGGAATAGGTGCTAGGAGTGGGGTATATATAACATCCAAAACCTAGTAACCTTGGGCTCCAAACTTGAGCTCCTAGTTAAACCCCATTCCATATTCTAATATAATTCCTCCTAGCCTATATTGAATCCAAACGACCCACAAGTGAACTGGCAATGGGTTTTGGATCCATGTACAATCGGGTTTAGTAATACGGGTCAGATATAGTTCAAGTATAAACGTAATAAAATGTACTCTCGTGTTTAATGTGTGTTCCCCCATAGGCTCACACACTTCTAGTCGTTTTTATACCAACCAACTCCCATAATCCAACAGCTCCCACTTGGGAGTTGGAGTAGCGGATAGCATAAAAACCAATGACGGAAACGCCTAGCAACGCTCTCACTCGCTATTTAACAAAAAGTGACTGAGATATAGTTTCATAAAATTTTCTCAGTAGCATGGTCATTAATGTCTTGCTTTAATCATCCCTTGTTATAGATACCGTTAAACCATGGATATGGATCCTAACTCATTCCATATAGTTTAACCATTTAGAATCTCGTTATAGAATTTAATTCAGATATACCAAATGTAATCAAGAATCATCTTGCATTACCCTTTGGGTTTGGCCACAAAATTTATCTGATTAAATCTTGAGAGGCGCCATGGTATCTTTCTGCACATATCAAGTGGAGTAACAAATCCTTTATTGACTACAAGTGTTTTGGATGGTGCTTCACATCACTCCAAAATATAGCTTTTATAACTACCTTATTCAGGATAGCGTTTGGCTTATACTTACAAAAGTGATATCCACATATAACAGAACTTGCTTGTATCTCAAGTCTAAGGACGACTTAACAAACCATTTTTAATATTTTACTTATGACAAGGATCCAAAAGTAAATGTTTGAAAGTTGAGGTATCAATATGCATCCCTTGTGAATACACATGAGTTTGGGGAACAATCCACATTCTCATTAGAATATAACCAACACTGCATTTGCCTTTCATAACAATATTCCATATTGTTAACCGACAATGGACATATTTAGAATGATAAATCATTTCATGGATTAAACATGCAAATATGGAATAATGATTATATGAATGAAATAACAAATACCTCGTATCTTTATTTATCAGAAAGTAATAATTGTCTTACAAATGCAAATTATCCAAATATTAATTACACACAGATTTACATGAGACTACTAGCTTGTATTAAACCTATACCTCTTGTCAATTTAGAATGATTAGGATACGCTAAAGCCTTCGTAAATGGATCAGCTAGATGATAAGGATTTAAAAGGTACACTTTTGAGGGGTCATTTAAGCCCTTAACTGATCACTTTTGTATCCGTTACTACTTAATTTCGTTCCTTTTCACTTTTTAGGTCTCTTGAAGGCAAATTGCTGGAATGACACTTATTCGGACGAAAAGGCGCGAATATACGAATAAAATGGCCAAAGTCAAGAATTGAGACACTCAAGATGCTTGAACTAAAGCCGACGGCGTCACAGCTTAATAGCGACGCCGTCGCGACACACCTGAGACGACTCGAGAGCAAATTGCTATTTTACAAGTGGCATCGGGTTTAAAGGTGGGCGTCACAACTCGATGACCTAGATTTGGATCGGCACGGCGTCACAATTAAAGTGACTTCGTCGCATATTGTAACTCTATATATAGAATTGAATTTTGATATTTTGGGAGGTAGTTTTTGGAGTAAAACCTAAACCGGACATAGGCTATCTTAGGCGATATCTTAGGGTTCCATACCTATTTTACAACAAGATAAGTGATTTACTTCATTAATTCAATTATGTCTTCAATTGTTTGTGTGTATGCTTGCATGTTTTCCATGTCCAGCTAATTTACTTGTGTGTTTGCTTATATCTATGAAACCTAGGTATTGAATATTGATTGGTTGTCTCTTATCTTAATTGTGATTGACCTAGTATTGCGATAGGTCATTCGTTGTGTTTTTAATGCTTGAGTAATCTTTGTGAACATTAGTTTATAATCACCTAGAGTTATTGTAGTCTAAACATCCAAAGATAACCTTAGAGTTAATTTATGAATCCTAGAGATTTCGTAGGCAATAACCTTAAAGTAGACTCAAAGAGATAGGGAAAAACGCATACCCTACGACCTTAGAAGACACAACGCGTTAAGAATAAGGTTGTGACAATTCAACCATCAATAGGAGATAACTAGGGAGTAATATCATCTAAGTAAACACATTTTTAATCATCATAAGAGCACACAACAATAGACATAGACTACACTCACCTTAGTTTAGATAATTAGATAATTAGATAAGTAGAGTAATCAGTAGAAATACCAACCCCCCAAATCCAATACCTCGAGATTCATACCTTTCCATTTTCTAAATAAATATAAAAAAAGATAAAAAAAAAAATAATATTCCTCAACGCCAACCTTAGCGTAGTAATTTCTCACTAGCATTCCTATTCCCCTAGAGAACGATATCAATTCCCGAGGCTTACCCTAAAACTACACTACAATGATTAGGTTCACCGCCTAGGGTGTTGAAAAACTTGCTCGACGAAAAGGAAGTTCCTTTGACCCCGAGCAGCGTTGTACACGTATCAAGTTTTTGGCGCTGTTGCCGGGGAATAGAATAGCTAGTTAGGATTCCACCTCATTTAGGTTTCCTTGCTTGATTCCTATCAAGTAAGCTTTTTTTTGTTCATTTTTAGCTTCCTCATAGTCTATCCCCTTCTTCGTAACCTTTGTTAGTAACCCCATCACTTTTCATCATGGAAGGTGATAATCAACCACCACTCATCAACCCACCACCAAATGACCCGCCAAGAGGCCGTACTCTTGGTGAATACTTAAGACCAAGCCACCTAGGCTATAGAAACACCATTGAGCTTCCCGACCAAGCCCAAACTACGGCCCTTCGATCCGACACCATCCGGTTGGTGCAAAACGGATGTGCATTCCATGGACTTCGTTCCGAATATCCTAAGCAGCATCTTAAGGATTTCCTTAAAATCGTCGATTCCATCGACCTTGATGCTACTACTCGGGAGACCACGCGTTTGCGTCTCTTCCAATTCTCTCTACGGGACCAAGCTAGCAATTGGCTTGAGCGACTTCCCGCCGGCTCCATCTCAAGTTGGGATGATCTCACCTCTCGTATCCTTGCTCAATTTTTCCCACCGGGGAGAACTACTAAGCTTAGGAATGATATCTTGATGTTCCAACAACGTCAAGGTGAATCTCTCTACGAAGCATGGACTCGATTCAAGGACTTATTCCATAGAGTCCCTCATCACGGCATTGATCTTTGGCTTCAAGTCCAACTCTTTTATGATCATGTCAACTTCCCTACTAAGCGATCCATTGACCAAGCGGCGGTGGTAAACTTAGTGATCTCACCGTGGAAGAATCATGGGGTATAATAGAGGACCTTGCTCTATGACAACGAAGTTGGGATGACCCCGTGAGTTGCCCAAAACCGTAAGGCAATCTCCTTGCCTCCCATTGACTCACAATCTTCCGACCATAGGATGCTCGAGCTTGAAGATCAAGTTAAATTCCTAATGAGCTCCTACGAAAATCCTAAGTCTTCACGCCAAGTGAACAAAGTTTCTTCCTTGTGTGAGCCATGTAGTGGTCCTCGTAACACTCGCACTTGCACAAGACTCCCGAACAAGCTTGTTGACTACGCATCCTCGCGTACCAATGGAGCAGGAGGAAGATTCCTACAACACCCGGACCTAGGACTTTCAATGACGCCCGAGAAGCATGGAAGGGCAAACCCGACTTCTATTGGGGACAAACCAAAGAATTCACATCTAATGATTTCTCTTGGCCCCCATCTCATGGCCCTAACCAACAAAACATAGAAGGGATGTTGCAACACTAGTCACATCCCAAGAAGCTCAAATAGCTAAGCTCTCGGACCGTGTTAACCAACAACAAGCCGAGATGGATAGGAAGATAGATAACCTTTTGAAAGCCATGACCAATAGTGATAGGAAGGTTAACACTATCTCAACTCCCGAAGCTTCCGATGTAGAGATTAAGGACCCAAGTAAGTTAGCTAAGCACGTTCAATTCATCAATACCATCACCTTAGTGAAACCTAATAGAACAAATGACGAAGCGAACCATGAGACAGTACTTGAGGTTAGTGAAACTCCTAGGAATGAAACAATCGAGGAAGTAGATGAAGTAGGCAATGACTATTTCAATAAGCTTCTACGGAAGAAGAACTCTCTCGCCACCCACACTTAGTACGAGACCTCCGTCACATGTATGTTAGGAGAAGCCCTAGGATTAAGTTTGGGAACCCTTGGAATCTTAACATACCATGTTTCATAGGACACCTTTTTGTGGCAAAGGCCTACATTGATCGCAAGTCCCCGATAAATATCATGACTAGCACCTACTATAATTGGGTAATGAAGAAGCCTATCCCAACTAGGAAATATCCCGATAATCCTAGGGTTAGTTGCAATTTTATTGGTAGAGTTAAAGGATTGCTCGTCTATGTAGGAAGTTTCACTTTTCCTACGGATTTCATAGTTGTGATGATATTAGTACGGCCATAGATCCTAGCTTGTCCCACGTTATTCTAGGAAAGCCTTTCATAGAAAACACCGGGATGAGTTATGATCCGTCGTTAGGAATAGTAAGATTCAAGGATGAGACCGATGATGTAGCTTACCAAATGCCCTTTAAGATTGAGAAATTTTCATCACTATCCAATGATGAAAAAGAAATTAAGCTATCGGTCTACTATAGGAATGAGGAAGATAAGGAGAAGGGAGTTGATTATGTGATGAATAAGATTTTCGAGTTCTACAAGGATTGCTTGAAACTAGGACCGGAATATAGAATGGATTGGGGAGAAGATGACTTCTTAGAAAGATGCATAATATGGCATTACTATAACATGGAAAACCCAAATCGAGACCGTCATGAGGAAGAAGGTGACGGTAATGAAGTAACGTAGGGGCACGACTTCGAGTCTAGCTACAAGACTCATAAATAAAGAAAAGCGCTTCATGGGAGGCAACCCATGCTTAATTGTTTGCTTTTTTGTGTGTCGTATATCTTTTATTGATTGTTTATTCTCGTGTTTAAATTTGTAAAAATGCTTTATTTTGTCTTTAACCTCGTCTTAATTACATATAAAGGTATTTTACAAAAGGGATAAGTGTAGGGAAGATTACACACATTTTCAACGTGAACATGAGAATTACGATTATTAAAAAGATATACATGCGTGTTTGTTCGAGTCAAATGCTTGTATCGAGTCATAATGGATGTTTTGCGGAAATTTTCCGATTCTAAAGATATAAATTTTCCATAATTTTTTTGAAAAATCGCAGCAGTTTGTCGGGATAACTGACGGCTGGTTGCAACTGACGGCGTCGGGAGGAGTAAAGCGACTTGCTACTTTTTCTCGTTTTACGTACTACTTATAAATTTTGGAATTTTCCGGTCTTAATTTTTCGGAAAATCAGAAACATCCATTCCACAAGCATTATATCCTAGTTTAGTAGAGTCATATATATATTGTTACCGCTGATTTTACGCCAAGGTTTCGTTTGTTTTCTTCAAGTGTGCAGGTTTTATTTATCAAGAAGAAGATACATAAGATTGGAAGGAGCTTTTCACGCATACATTCTTCTTGAAGAAAAATTTAACCACTACTTCACACGGATCCTACCGAGCTAATCGGGAGTACTAGTTTATTTCATTTTAATTACCTTCCATTATCATAACTTTGATACTTTCGAGAACATTGGGGACAATGTTCGGTTTAAATGTAGGGAGGAAAATAAAGCGAGAACTTTGAAACTATGCTTATCCTTGACTATTTGCCTTGTCTAATTTCATTTGTGTAATAAACCATGAGAAATATCGGTTAGGGTAATTTTGGCACCAAATTTAAATTTTTTCATGATATGTAGGAGTGGGCCATTAGTCTTAATAAAACGTCTCATGGATAGGAAGTTATATGACTAGCACAAAAACCCTTTACCACTTAAATTCTACCTAAAATGTGAGGATCGCCCTTAGATTTGTAGGAATTAAAGCATTCCACTTTAATGCTTCGAATGTGTACCGGTAGTATAATAGATTCTAGAACTTGTTTTGTGATGCATTCCCAGATCGCTAGTGATAAGAGGCATTAGGATAACCCTTGTTTGATACCCGTATTATAATTACTTCTTCCACATCGGTTGAGTAATTCCCCACACCCTTGCATTGTACTCATCTTTAGTACACGATACCCTAGTTAACCCCCGAGCCTATCTTTTCGCGGTTCTCGTGATGTTTCGGTTTCCGGAATATCAATGAAAGCATTGTTTACAATCCACCCCAAATGTACACCCAAATAGCCTTAGCCTACCTTGTATGCACTCACTTTTAGTGCACTATTGTTATCATACTAAACCCTTAGTTCAATTATCTAGTTGCTTGCATAAGTTGCTAAGTCGAGTCATATCCTTTGTACTGCAGTTTGGGACGATTGGGAATCATGGAAAAGTTAAATTTTATGAAACGACGGAAGGGCGTTAAATTCAAATTCCTTTATTTGCGTAATAATGTACTCCTAGTGTTTTGATCTTTTAGATTTGGGTCAAATTATTGTTAGAGTAATAAAAACTCAAGTGTAGGGATGTGCCTATAAATCCCTATTATTTTGATGTTATCGTAGAGGATGGTAGAGTAAAAGCGTAAAAAAAAAAAAAAAAAAAAAAAAAAAAAAAAAAGGGCTACCATCCTACATCTATCTTTAAATTTATGTTTGTTTGTTTCAAGTTATCTACAGTTTAGTGTGTCGAGTCTTGGCTTAGCAACGTCATTCTTCTCATGCTTGTAACATAAAGATTTTTGACTTGCCACCACTAAATCGCCTATCCCACCAAACCCTTTGTTTCCCTACCGTAAGCCTAACGTTACAACCCTTTAAAAGACCTCTTTGTTAGTTTTTCCTAGGTGCTTACGCAAAAGCGATGGAGGTTTGATCTAGTCTCAAGCCTATGGTAATCTATGTACTAGGACCGGTTAATGAGTGTTTATCTTCCATTTCCAACTTGATATATTTCATATACACCAGAGATGAGAGTATCCAAACACCACTTGTGAGGTGCTAGTATGTAATTTTCATGCTTGTTGTGACTTTTCATGGGGCTTATCGTGTTGTGAATTGTTCTAAACTAATGCTTCATGACCCCTAACTTATAAATTAATTGGCTAAAAGCACATTTGCTTGAGGCAAGCAAATACCAAGTGTAGGGATATCGATAAGGATTTAAAGGTACACTTTGAGGGGTCATTTAAGCCCTTAATTGATCACTTTTGTATCCGTTACTACTTAATTTCGTTCCTTTTCACTTTTAGGTATCTTGAAGGCAAATTCTTCGGAATGACACTTATTCGACGAAAAGGCGTGAATATCTGAAGAAAATGGCCAAAGTCAAGAATCGAGACACTCAGTGCTTGGGCCCGAAAGCCAACGTCACATCTTAATAGCGACGCCGTCATGACACACCTTGAGGCGACTCGGAGAGCAAATTGATATTTTACAAGTGGCGGCATCGGGTTTAAAGAGTAGGCGTCACAACTCAAACGGCCTAGATTTGGATCCCATTGCGTCGAGAGGTTGAAGTCGACAGTCGTCACAAGCATAAGGTGCGTCCGCGAGTTGGCGTGGCAAGACGAAAACCTAATGGCGGCGACCGGCGGCGTCACGGTTAAAGAGTGGCGTCGTCGCATATTGTAACTCTATATATAGAATTGAATTTTCGATATTTTGGGAGGTAGTTTTGTGGGTAAAACCTAAACCGAACATAGGTCATCTTGGGTAGTATCTTAGGGTTCCATACCTATTTTACAACAAGATAAGTGATTTACTTCATTAATTCAATTATTTCTTCAATTGTTTGTGTGTATGCTTGCATGTTTTCCATGTCAAGCTAATTTACTTGTGTGTTTGCTTAGATCTATGAAACCTAGGTATTGAATATTGATTGGTTGTCTCTTATCTTAATTGTGATTGACCTAGTATTGCGATAGGTCATTCGTTGTGTTTTTTAATGCTTGAGTAATCTTTGTGAACCTTAGTTTACAATCACCTAGAGTTATTGTAGTCTAAACATCCAAAGATAACCTTAGAGTTAGTTTATGAATCCTAGAGATTTCGTAGGCAATAACCTTAAGGTAGACTCAAAGAGTTAGGGAAAAACGTATACCCTACGACCTTAGAAGACACAACGCGTTAAGAATAAGGACGTGACAATTCAACCATCAATAGGAGATAACTAGGGAGTAATAGCATCTAAGTAAACACATTTTTAATCATCATAAGAGCACACAACAATAGACATAGACTACACTCATTTTATTTTAGATAATTAGATAATTAGATAAGTAGAGTAATCGGTAGATATACCAACCCCCCAAATCCAATACCCCGAGATTCATACCTTTCCATTTTCTAAAAAAATATAAAAAAAGATAAAAAAAAAATAATCTTCCTCAACCCTAACCTTAGCGTAGTAATTTCTCACTAGCATTCATATTCCCCTAGAGAACGATATCAATTCCCGAGGCTTACCCTAATACTACACTACAACGATTAGGTTCACTGCCTAGGGTGTTGATGTTAGGTCACTAGATTTACAACACAAGCTTAATATAAAGAGATAAAGGCGGTTGAACAATAAACAAACACACACACAAGATAGACTCGACCGGTTATGCGTAGATATGTGAGTGAAAGTAATAAATTGAACAACCAACCCTCAAGTGAGGGTTATACAAGAGTATTTATAGGAGGGAAGCTAGGGCAACACTCCTAGTTCCCATCCTTTCCTTTATGGGCTTGGGCCTAAGCTCATGGGCCTTCTACATAACCTTAAGGCTAATAACAAACATAAAGGCCATAATTAAGCTAACAATTACATATAAATTACTAACACTTGATTTAGGTTTAGGAGTGATTCCAACAATCTCCCCAAGTGTTAGTGATGAAAGCGGTGAAGCGTTGATGTAATGGTAGCTTTGGCGTCTTCGACATTCTTCTTTCTTGTGAGAAGAATTGCCTTGATTCGAACAATCTCCCGGTGTAGAAATTGTTTTCTTTAAGCGGTTACGCTTTGGCGTCATTTTAACTTTGTTCTTTGATTATTGTTCTTTGTGATGGAAGTGATAGTATGTTGTTATGCGCATCAAGTGCGCCTCGGGTTTGCTTCGTTTCTCCGGTGTCTCCACGTCATTCTTCAACATGCTCACACGCTCTTTGACGTTGGATTTCGATCTTGATGAAGTTCTTTAAGTCTTTAACTTTGTAGATTCTTTGATTTGACGAAGAATCATTCGACTTTGTGTTGCTTTAAGATAGAACTTCCATTAGTGATGATGTTGGCGTGATCATGAGAAGAATCGCACGATCATTCCGCTCGAGCTTCCATAAGAAGAAAACATTAAAGCGGTTAGTAATAAGCGGATTCCAAGCACTTACAAGTTTGAACTTGAGAGTGTTAATGACATAGTGTGAAAACACAACTCTAATTCTCACAAAGGTCGTTCTGAACCGGAGTCCCACAGTGAGATAACGCGATGTACCAAGTACATCTGATTCGAGATGAGTCATTGAGGTACATCAAGCATCACCTGTGACGTAGACCGTTTGAGACACACTAAGCGTAATCCACGGGGAGTTACCGAAGTGACTGCTTTGTCGAGGTGTTTGATGTTGACCACGGCGGAGTTTCCATTCAATCATTGAGGATCACGGTTGTGAACCTCTCATAAATGTTCTCGACGATTGCTAAGATCGTGAAGGACTCGATAACGTACCAGCGATGTTCTTATTGTTGAACATCGGTGATGAAATGTCAAGTGTACCTAAGAGATCTTTTGATGAATCTCGTGGCTCTAGACTCAATAGTGCGTTTTGGTTTTCTGGCGGAGACTAGGGAGAGGTCTCCTTCTTCAATACCGGCGATCTCAAGAGAAAGCCAATAGTTTACGTAGGGTTCCTGTGAGAATGAAACAAGCTTTTTAAGAGAAACTTGAGTGGTCGAGAAGGTATAGTGCATGCATCTTTGGGTCCATGACGACTCTAATCTTCAATACCGGCGTCACTAAGTGACAACCAAGTAGTATATGAATTGAACCCTGTATACGCCCTAAGTTGAATAATTTGGAGGGCTATTTCTTTTCACCCTTTTCTTTGCATTTCTTTTAATTCTTCAACTCCTTCTTTCTCCGATTCTCATTTTCTCCTTTTTAATAGTCGTACCTAAGGACTTCTAAGTACTAACTATTTGTGATGTCCTTGGGTAGATCCTCCGACTCTGGCGGATCATAGACAGTTATTCTAACCTTAATCTCCTTATAACTTCATTGCCATAAAACCATTTTTATGAAAATCTCTCAAAGTGTTTGTGAATGAAAACATGTTTGAACACTTCAAGAGCTTTAGATTTTCATAAATACTCCCCTCCACATGTGCTTAGAAGTTTTACGAAATCTGACAGTGAGGAAAGAGCTCGCACTTTTGAATTGATCGACTCAAGATAGACAATTCCCAGGGACACAGTTACGTTGCATAGTTAAAGAGATACATTGTCGACTTTTGGGTGACAACTAGCTCTAATAACTACCTTGAAGGTGTGGACAAACCTCGAAAGGTTGTCAAACCACATCAAAGTTCATGTTTATCAAGAGCTTCTCGAATAGGTACAATTTACTTGGATAAGTCTTTGGAAGACAAATCTTTTCAATGTAATCTTTGTTAGATCCGTCAATTCATGGGTTGAAGTTTTTTCACACGAGGATTCAACTAGCAAAACACAACATATTTCTTATCACATATTTTCTCCCCTCAAAATGGCATATAAAATGTTATTTTTGAAAGTTGAAATAAATATGACCATTTTGAGTGTTGGGGAAGATGACCACTGTGAACAATTTGTGAACAAAGTTTTAATTCAAATACTCCCCTCAACAAGTGATATAAGCGGTTGAGGTTTTGAAATCATAAGGGAAGTACTTGTTCTTTTGAGCAAAACCTTGAAAATGAAAGGTTTGATAGGTTTTACTCAAAAGTAAGAAGCTTTCGCTCCTTTTATAAGGATTGTAATCAAGCGTACTACGGGGTCCTTTCTTGACAAATTACGAGTTGTACATTGTTATGTGTGCACAAGCCATAGACATAATATAATCACACATCCAAATTAATAATGACGAAGCGGTTCAAGGGTACCGGAAGTCCGGTGATGTTGCCGGGAGTGCGAGCAGGCGTTGATGGCGGTGATGTTAATCCGGGTCGACCACCAACAAAGCTTTCCAAGGTTACGAGGCGATCCGTCAATACAACCTTTCATCAATCATTCGATGATCCTCGCACATCCCTTCTATCCCGAGAGTTCCATCGCTTTTGAGACCCTATGCCTTCATATATCGCCTTCAACCGATAAGCCAATCCGTCCTAACCTTCTTCAAAGTGTGATCCCCAAACTTGTGAAGATCTTTACACGCCATCAAGCAATTTCGTTGAAGTTCACTGCGATAAACGACGCCTAATGGTTTCTTGCGGCGAGTGTGTATTGTGGGGCGGTTGATGTCGGGAAGATCTAGGCGAGGTGGAGTGAAGTTGACACGGGTGCGATATGATTCTCTGCAAGTGGAGATCTTCTACACGTTCTGTATGACTATGCTTCGATGAATATTAGCAAGGACTTGATGTATTCACGTTGTACTTGATCGAGAATTGTCTCATGCGTCCTGTGCTTTGGCAAGATCTGGATCTTCAATGTCGTTGAGAGACAAATTCGAAAGTCCGCTTCACCGAATGCATAATCTCTTTCGTCTTGTCTTTTGACCATGATATTCTTGAGAAAGGTGTAGTCCCATTTAGGCGAAAGATCAACATGTTTAACAAACAACGATTCCTTTAATCTTGAACACTTCATTTTGAGACTTCGAACTTGGCGACACGTAGTAGATTCGTCGGCGTTAGGCCAATGGTGAATCCCATACATTGCATCACGGTCATACAATTCCACATTGTTAGAAAACATGTGGGTTGCCTTTTCCTCGATGGCTATCACGGTTTGAGTATATGGTGCGGGAATGGAAGTGTCGAGATGTAGCATATTTCCTTGAATCATCAACTGCCGTGTAGAAGAAATTCCAAGTCTTTGTTGAAGAAATAGCGAAATGGAATCTTAGGTTGATCTGGTTGGCCAATTGTCGGTAGAGGTTTAGACCAGTCGGTGTAATATGGAGGATTGTCCAATTTGGTGAAATCGATGTTTGCTTCTGGGTTGAGCCAATCCATATTGTTAGACATGGCTTGTGCTATGTTATCAAGGTGATACTCAACCTCAATAGCACTTTCCGAGCTGTCCTTGAGCAGTTGAAATGCTTCATTCTTGATTCGCTTCAATTCGGATTTCGTCATCTTTTTCACATGGAATTTCTCTTGCAAGAACTTAGCATGCTCCAATGTACTACCGTCTTCCATATTTTTACCTTGACGAGGATAGGGGTGGAATTAACAAGTGTAGAAAACCATTCAAATTCCTCATGTCATCTTCATCTAGCCATGATCTGACGTCACCTTGGGCGCTTCTTCTTCTTTTCTTATGCCTAGATGAGGATTCGGTTTACGTACTTTGTCGGAGAGGGGTTGTTGTTGGGGCTCATGGAATTCCTCATCGTCACCACCGTATACTCAAAGTGATCACCGGTTTTCGAGTCTCGGTGGTAACTCGAAGAATCTGAGGTTTTTAGTAGAAGAACGAGGAGGAGACCTTTGTTGTCTTGAGTCCGTTTGGGTGGAGGTTGCATTGAAGATGATTCACCGGACTTCTTGACGTTTATGCTCGTCATTCTTATCGATCCTTATCTTCATCGTCGCGTGGGCGCTTTGGCCTTCGGCTTCTTCCGGCATCTTGATTTGAGTTGATATTCAAAGAATGCTTCAAGCAATTTACCTTCGTGAGAGGCAAGTGTTGCGGATCGTTTGGACATTTGAGCTACCAAACGGTCAACTAACTCGACATCGAGAAGATTATGGGATCAAGCGGATTGATGCTCACGTGCATTGGTGTTGATTTCATAGTGCGCTTGGCGGATGAAGTAGATTCGGATAGAGTTGTTTGGTGAATAACTCCTTTGTAACTTTAGGAACAAAGTCGAGAAGGTAATTGTGAGTATAACCTTTGATCATTTCGTCCATTTTCCTCGAAGATCATCTTTCATGAGCTTCGAACATACTCCTTTCAACTTTCATCTTGTCATTCTCGTCATGAAGATATTGTATCGATCGGTAGAAATTCATCTTCTGTATAGCATGTCTTTCTTTCGACTTGTTTGACGATTCACAATTCTTTTATGAGTATGAAATCCAAGATCGAGTTGGCTTCTTCAACGATTTGGATGTTGATTTGGTTGATCTTTTAGATGGTGGTGGTGAAGAATGAGATGATGAATCGATGATGAGGAGACATGAGGAGGCTCGAGTCCTTTGGAGGTGCGATATCCTCCTTGGAACACAGGAAAAAGCTCAAGGCGGTCTAGGGAAGCATCTGAGGTGTTTCCAAGGAGAAGTCACACCATTACGATAAGCTTTAGCGTTTATATTTCTTTTACTTTCAATTCATGTATTTCGTACTTTTGAATATTGAATTGATTTGCATGATTAATATGAGCGGCTAAGCACCCTTGGTGCTAGCCTAGTTATGATTCTTAATTGTTTTGTTTGCGTTTACCTTTACTTCCGTACAATTATATCTAAGTGTATGCATGCATAGTTCTTTGGTAGTCACCCTTGGTTTGGTAGTTTTGAATGGCGATAGAGGCCAATTGCCTAGGAGATATGACCAACCGACCTAGGTGAGCGGACCGAGGCGAGAATGGTAAGATATGACCAAGCGGCGACCCTTTCTACTTGTGCGATTTGACCAACCGATCACTATCGTTTGGATGAACTTAAGAATTGGGGGTGTAGTGTCTAAGTTCCTAACGGTCGGGCACTCACTATTTAGAATCTAGCATGTAGTGGTACTTAATGACTCGACTTTGGGGACCGGGAACAACAAGACTTATGATGGTGCTTTGATTTCTCTGTGGTGGCATCTTTCTTCGATAGGTTAGGGCAAATTGACCAAATGATGTCCTCTCGAATTTGACCCCACCAAGTAATTGGAAGTAGGTGAGCGTAGACATAACTAGCTAGGAGGATTGACTAGGTTAGCACCACTATTCTCTATTGATTTCCTTTTACCATTTATTTGCTTTTATTTTATATTACGCAATAGTAGTTTAATTAATTAAATCTCTATCAAAACATTTATTATTCGTGACAATTAGACTTAGTAATAATCCAACACACATAGCTCTTGGGACGACCTCGGCTTTACCATTTACTACACTACACACGACCGTGTACAACGCCGTTAGTGCATTAGGGTGAACCATAGGTATAGCGAGACACTATAAATATTAAGACACAGTCGATAAAACCCGCATCATATATATAGTCAATTAGTACAATACTTTGATTTACATTGCAATAAAGTTGAAGGAGGGTTGTTTTAAACTGTTGAACACCACAACCCTGGAGCTTTGATTTAACATGCCTGCTTTCTCAAATGCATAGTTATGACCTTATTACATACACATAAAAAAAACATAAATGTTATTAGCATTATTTTGTTGATAAATCAATGGTGATAGCTATAACTATGGTTTAAGAGCTGAGAAAGGATAAAGTATTTACAAAAATAAGCAACGGGAGCTCTGTCATTTTCGATCTATATGTTGTAACCAGAAAATTGGGACCAAATTGTTGAAGGGACATTGAGACCACCTTATTATCGAAACCTCCATGGAGAAGATTTGTTCTTGTTATCCGAAATATCAAGACTTTTCTATTTTACTTTTTATTTTGCCTTGTTACCATTTGTCTCCTCTCTTTACCACTTCATTATCTAGATCTACATGTGACAATACACGAGTCCAATTACACTATCAATCAATTTGAATATTGTCACCGGTGTATGCATGACAACAAATAATATACAAACCAAAGAGAGGATAAAGCTAGCAGACTGAGTTACCATACATGGCTTAATTTTTTTAGTATAGTGTTGTTCGTAATATAGAATAAAAACTCTAATGTCATGGTTACATTTAATCTTCAGCAAATTATATTGGTTGGTATTGATACTTAGGCTAAAAGCCTTATTAAGTCAATTATAAGAGTAATAACATGAATAACTGCATGAAAAAAGCTTGGCACCTGATGAAAATTGTTGTCTACATAATGAAATAGTATGAACTATGAAGTTCTATCTATAAAATTTCCTAGATGAGAATGTTGTTTATGTAGTGACTTTTTTAGATCCTATTGGTTAGTTTACATACACTTCAATATCCACAATTCATACAATAATGTCAAACAAATTAGCAAGCATAGTACATAATGTCAAGAAAGTAAACATACATTTTCTCTGATATAATTGGAAAACGAAATGGAGAGCATATTGTAGAAAAGATATTATTTTTAAAACTTGGTTCTCATAGATCAATGAAAATGCAAAGGATAAGGAAAACTATAAATAATTTATAACTTTATTTTTGTTAAACTTATTTGCACGTGACATTAGTAAAAGACCTAAATTTAGGGTATACTAAACAACACTGCATTGAGCATTGTAATAAATGTCCATATTGTTTCCAAGGGTTCTTAAAGGCAATCTCGAAGAGTGACCAACAACCCCTAATTTTCTTCCTTACGAACCCTCTCCCTAAATAAACAATTGCCAACTTTTTCTATATTTAATTATTTAAACTAAAGAGACCCTGATAAATAAAATAGACGAAATGCTTAGCAATTTAGCATGGTTAATGAACTTCCATTTTAAGCTGCTAGAAATCTCATATAAGATATGAATATAAATAAACCATGAGATCCACCAAAAGACTCCTGAGGTATTCAAAATAACATGGTTGCCATGTTGTTCCTTATGTTCTATTGTTTTAAGCAACTTGTTTTATTTGTGGATATTCCAATCTGATTTTTCACGTTGAGGATAAAAATGTCTCTTCTCTTGATCAATATAATCGTAGCTACTCAGTTTGTGAACATCGGATTCTAAATTCTAATTGTCAACTTATCTAGCAACTCGGATGCATAAAAAATAAGCCAGGTACCAATTTACTGGGCAGCTGATATTTTATTTCATAGAGATACATAAAATACCTTAAGATTTGTCTCGTATGATGTTCATATAACAAAATAAATGGTAACTTATCCAACAAATAAGCATACAAAGCGAGAAGATGCAGGTGAGTATAATATATTAGAGGGTATTCAGATTTGCATTTAAAGCTGTAGCAATAATAATGATACAAAAGTACTACACAATTACCTTGACATAAATAAAACACGTACATGAAACCACTGAAGCAGTAACGACATAGGATGGATACGCTTTTCTTGAATCATACGTTGCGGAATGAACCGCACATGCTTATCAGCCAGAATCCCATCACCCTATATGAAACAAACGATAACATTAAAAAATAAAAACTATCACATATCTTGGTTTTGAGTTTTGACCAATGGACAATCTCACTGTTTTTGTAGTTAATATGAGTGTCATCAAAATCCCATTTTTTGTTTTCATGACTGCGTTGTGCAAGACTTCTAGTTTGTTAACTTTGACAATTGAGATTAACACCAAGAGGGGACCCACCTTCATCTATTATGAACTCGAATGGTGCCTCATTCTCTCCTTTCTCACAAACATAGCTGCATAATTTACTATGGAGTTACAAACTTTTCCTAAACATGACTGTAAGTTAAAAAAAAAAAAAAAAAAAAAAAAGGCCAATGATTTATCAGGGATCATGATTACCAAAAGCTTGGGTCAGTATCATCGGGCGACTACTTGGTAGCAACACAATGGTTGACCTAAATGGGACAAAAGAGTCCAATGGATCATGATTACCAAAAGCTACTATCGAATCCACCTTTCCCAAGTAAAGCCTCTACAACAAATTAGACTCTCATCCAAAGAACGTCATCAAACACTACATCTCAAATATGCTACTTATCAAACACTCAAACGTAAGCAACAACTTATATAAAACTATCCCATCCTCACAACATAAGCAAAACATGTATCTACTTCTTATCAAAACAGACAATCCAAAACAAAAAAAAAAAAACATTAACCAAAATACAAAATCTTACAAAACCCATCAATAAAGAACATAACTTCATAATTTATAACTATAATCAATTCAGAAGCAACTTCAGAATGTTGTTCCCATTCATCATAAATGCAATTTTTAATAATAATTGTGTGATTGGAGTATGCATTAAAGGATAGAGAATTACACATGTCTGTATCGTATGCCGAGTTAAATCGTTTCTTTGATGAGTTTTTAGAGCCTGATTCAGCGTCTATGGAGGCCTGCAGATGGAGGATTTCTTATGTAGTGCCCATTAATATAATACAATTGATAGATTCAAAGCCCCAATTATTAAACTTTATAAATCGATTCTTTTTAAGAGAAGGACAATAAAAAAGTAAAGCTAAGTTATACCTTCGATTGGTTGTTTTTCCTTTGATTTAGGGTTTTAGAGAAGAAAAAGATTGTAATGTATGTGTACATGTGTACGGTTAACTCTGTATACACTGGAGTTCGAGAATTGTGGCGGTGCGTGGTGGTTGCTTAGGGTGGGATCGGATACACAGGAGCTGGGATTGTGGAGATAGTATTATTTATGGCTCATGTACGATGAATAAGTATATGGAGCGTACTTTTTTTTAAAATATACACTTTGATCCAAAACTATGAACTATAAGCCATGAAGTACATGTGTTTTTAACACTTTTTGATACATATAAGTATATAAAACGTTTTTCATAAATTATTTTGCCAAAGCGGAAATATTAAAGGGTTTTTATATTAAATACATCATTATAAAAATTATCTCATAAAATCCATATTTATTGTCATATTTCCTTTTAGGGATATACCAAATTAATTGCCCACTTTCCTATTTTAGTAAGAAAAAAAAAGAATATAATTAGGGAATATTCTATTTGAGTGGTTGAGAGGTATAGTGGTCCCACTTTTATTAATCTTTGTGTTTCTTGTCTCCTGACAATAATTTTGAGACGGAGGGAGTAATTATTTAATTATTTCCTATTAAGGTATGATTTGATTTTTTTGAAATGAAAAAATCCCACTAGGGGTTTTGTTTTATTATATAAAAGATAAGTTATTTTTAAATAATAAAATGTAATAGCCATGGGCATATGAAAATGCCAAATAGATGAAAGTAAGGGGTAGGTTATACAAACCTTCAATTTTCTACAAAGGGCACCCTATCGTTTTTTGCGATTTTTTTTTTTTTTTAATCTTGTTTATATCAAAAAACTATAAACCAGAAAGTATGGAACATAAAATATAAAGTTTAATAAATCAATCGCTTAAAAGCTATCATGCCATCTGAATGACTGACAAAAAATTGTGTTGTACTGAAAAACAGAAGGGACAAAAATAATAAAAGTACAAAACCCTCATGATTTGACATCCTATGGGGGGTTTGTATAATATGACCCTGAAAGTAAAGATAAAAAAGGAAGAAGAAGAAAAATGAGACAATGGTCTTGTCAGAAAAGTAGGCACTCTTGCCTATGTCTACACCCTTTCATGTGGGGTTCACTCTCACGTTTAAACCCAATTTGTTGTAACCAAACAAATAATTTTACTCTAAGTCCAAACCCTGGGACAAAAGACTCAAACCAACCGGACCCCTAAGTGAGTATTGGCATCAATAAATGGTTAATGAAAGTTACAAGGGTGCAAGTGATGAGTGAGTGAGACCAAAAAAAATTGATACACACTGGTATAGGGCTGGGCAAAATAATCAAAAAACCGAAACCGAAATGAATTAACTGAATCAAATGAAAAACCAAATCATTAGTAACCGACACTTATTGGTTCGGGTTGGTTTTTATCTATAACCAAACCGTTTATAACTGAACCAAACCATCAAACATGTAAATTATTTTATTCATATTAGTTTAAACTATCACTCATTTATTTTTTTATATTTTTTTATTCGATCTTAGCCTTCACAAAAAATCAAAACATAAGCATGTTATTGAGCATTCACACATATGATAATAAGAGCATTCACAATAAGTGAACTCTCCTATCATTATTGTCACTTCAGCATTTCAACACTTTACACCAGGTGTAGTATTTGAGTTAGTCGAAATTCTGTGCAAAACTACTTATATAATAATAGATATTATAATTAAAAATCTATTGTAACGATCTAGCTTTGATTTTTATGAGTTTTTATCACTTTCGTTCACTTAAATAAGTAAAATTTTAACAAATATTCAAAACTAAATTTCATATCTCGTCAATATTTTGATGTTGGAAATGATTTTTAATACAAAGTGGTATATATTTTGAGATCATAATACTTTGAAAGCTTATACCCATGCTTTTTTACACAAGAGTAAATAAATAGTTATAAAAAATGAATTGAGATCATCTAAAGTTGAATTGAACATGACCGGTAATGTTCCTTCACAAGCAAAACAGTAAGATCTACTGAAGGACCCAATTCTTTTTTGATTGTGAGAGACATGACCAGTCATGTTTATACAGACTTGACTTTAAAGTCTGTATAAACATGACCTAAAGATCTCGATCCATAAAAAAATCTAGTGACGGTAACCACCTTTCTACAAGCACACATAGCATCAGGATTCAGGACCAATCTACACCTACACGTACCCCATCCACCCTTCCACGTGTCACCTCCTCATCCAATCCGTACACCTTTCTCACTCCTTCACTCTCTCTCTCTCACACACTCAAAACACACACACACATACCACCAATGGAAAACCACATCAACAATCCCCACCTATCCTCCATAGCCAAACGCCTCTGCCACGTCACCAAACCACCACAACCGTCCGATCACATGGATAATAATGAAGATGATGACGATGAGGTCTTGTTGACTGATTTTCTGGATCGGAACGAGGCGGTGATTGAGACGGTGTTTGATCGGATAGTCAGGAGATGTGGTACGGATTGTGATCGGAATGATTTGATTACACGCGCTTTGAAACTAGGCGCGTGTTTGCTTGAAGCTGGTAATCGGTCTGCTAGGAGATGCTCCTCTGATCATAACGGTGTCGTTTGGCCTTTATCGCCTGATTTAACTATTAAGGTAGTCTAGTTTACAGCTTATTATTTCATTTAGATTATATATAATTATGTTATTTTATTTAGTTTTGAATTTTATATAATTTAGAGTTTTAGATTATTGATTATAGATGTGTAATAGTTATAATAAGTAGAATTATAAAGGATGTAATGATTTTAATTAGTTAGGATGTTTTTGAAATTATGCTCGGTGTGAGTTCGGTTAGTTATTTGATCGGATTATTTTTGTGTGTTTTGAGCTTTTAATTTTAGAATTTTAGGTTCTATTCGTGTTTTCTAGAATTAGGATAGTGAAGAAGGATGTAATGAATTATAATAAGACGAGGCGAACTTGCTCAATTTAGATTGTAGCTCTAGCTGCTTGTGTATTTTGAATTTTGAACTTAAATTCTCCAGGATTAGGGCAGGAATAAGGATATCTCGAATTTGTTTTGCTAAGATGTTTTTATGCGGTTTTCAGTTGTAGTTTGGGCCATCTATGATTATCTGGTGCTACGCTTAGGCTTCCTTACCTGATTCGGTGATTCTGTTGTTTGATATAGGATTTTTGTATTTCACTCGTTTGTCTTGTATAATGTTTTGAGTTTTTGTTTTGGACTGTTTGACGTGTTCATAATTGGTGGAAAAATAGGAGTTTAGGACACGGAAGGAGGACAGTAAGGATAGTAATGTCTTTGCTTCCTAATCACGTAATTTATTGTTGTTCTTTTTACATTTACTCATTTGTGTTGTGTACTGATGTGTAGGTTTTTTCGTTGCTTGATACGCAAAGCGTGTGTTATGTTGCGGCTACGTGCTCGTTTTTTCATAGTTGTGCCATGGATCCCTTGTGTTTTGCTGACATTGACTTGGCTACGTTAGTCCCAAAAGTCAATAACGCTGTGGTTTCGACGATGATAAATCGAGCTGGAGGTTATCTGAGGTGGGACTTTTTTTCCTTTTTGTATATAGGGATTGCTTTATTATCTTTTCGTTCGCAATTGTGGTGTGACTGCGTTTGTATTAGGACAGTTAAGTGAATGAGTTTATATTACGACAAATGGAGATTTGGAGATGGGATTCCGGTCTTAGATAGTGCATTGATGCACATTCTATATAGATGAATAAAACATATATGTATTATATTTAAATTCAAAACCCACAGTTACAAACATACGCTAGAGTATCCATACAGTTACAAACATATATACTTACTTATAGTTTCTGTCACTTCAGGTCTCTCAAGCTTGGTATATTGCCATCTATTCCAGCTCCTCCTTTCTTTTCATCCGAGCCATTAGTTTATAGCATTAGGAACGCCAATGATGCATCATCAATTTCGTGGAATGAGAAGCGATCAAGGCAAGGAAAGGATTCCTCTATTCTAACAAGGTCCTGCTTGAGTTCTTTGAGTGGGAATGGTGGTGCACCTGGGTATGTTTTCTTTGTATTCATAACGAATCGATTCAATCATGGCACATTTATTGTTATATACTGAGGTTTTGTCTATTTTTCCTTGTAATTAAAAGGGCTCATCTGAGAAGATTACACCTATTTAACATTGAAAGAATGGATAATACAGCTCTCTCGGCAGCATTATCAGCTTGCCCGTCTCTCCTTGATCTAGAAATTGTGGGCCTGTAAGTCAGTCTATTTATGCAAATTCTTAAGCGCGTTTAGCTTAATTTGATGGGTTTAAGCAGTTTTAAAAAGCTTCAATAAAATTTCTTTTATAAATAAGTGAATACTTTGTACTTCTTGTATTTTGAAACTGGAATAAGCCAATAAGCTATCCAGATAAGCTAATCCAAACACCCCCTTAAGTTGGTGTGACAAGGTCTTGAGCCCATTCTTTATAACTGTAATCCATCCAAGCAACCTTGTTTTGGCTTATAAATTTCATTCTCCTTCCTCTACTCTTGTAATGTGTTATTCTGTTTCCAAAGTGCTAAGGAAATATGTTATGCTAGGCATGTTGAATTGAGACATACATTGGAGTCCATAAGTGGAAATTGTCCCTTGATAGAGCGTTTGGTGTTTGAATCTTCAAAAACAGGTGTTTACCTTTTTAAAACTTGTTTATGTTTTATGCTTGACATTTGAATTAAATAATTTATGTTCTTACATTTAGGTCGAGATGATGGTTTGAAATACCCAACCTGCAATGAATTTGTGCACAACTGTCCTAATATAACCACTTTAGCACTAAAAGGATTCAAGCTGCATGACTACAAGGCCCGTATGCTGGTGAAGGTACGCCTCTGGAATTTTCCTTCTTTTGTAGTGTCCTGGTTTGCATATATTTGTTGGAAGCTAGCTTTACTTCACCATTGTCAAAACAATAGTAGATAATGAGATGGATGAAAACTATGATAAAGATTGCAGATATAAGCACCACAACTATCTCTCTTTATAAAACAGTAAAAACTATGAACGTATTATTTACCAATGGATGAGGTGTTGGTCAATTAGGCTGCTAATTGGTCATTCAATTATAATACTGTATCATTTATAGAATTTACCCATTTGATTGTTTACTAATTACCAAAATATTTTACTAATTACCCCCTCTTCTTATCTCACTTATTCTACAATTAATTATATATGTATCTACAGCCTATGCAAGTTTCATTTGGTAAGTTGCCTGTTTTATTTTGGCATCCAAAAAATTTATTTTTGTTAATACATGAGAAGGTTGAAGCAGACTCACAGCTTAGTCATTGAAGGCCACTAAATGCAAAACAAGCTACTATTCATTTCAGTTGTTGAATGTGAGATACTAATGTCAAATATTTTAACCAAATTGGCTCTGATTGTTGAGAGTGATATTCTCAATAACCACGAAATGAACCTTATTTTAATTTTTACTAATGTAACAGAAAACTGAGTAGAATATATTTAACTCTCAGTTAGTTTACCCGTGTTACACAGGTACTTAGGCTAGTCTAAGCTATGATGCACGGGGACGCCTATCAGGTCAAGGTACCCGTTCCGGGTACTTCATGGGGACGGAAACGCATGGGAAACGCCATGGGGACGTCTCCAATTCCAGGGACGGCGGCGGCTAGTTGATGGGGACGTTTCCATTGTCCATGGGGACGTTTCCAAGCCCAATTAGGGTTTAACTCTTCAAATTCCAGCCCATCTGCCTGTTAGCAGTATATAGGTTACAATAGAATAAGAAGAAAAAAAATGGTGAAGAAGCAGATTTGATGATAGAAGATGAAGTGCGTCGCCTGTGGTGATTTGACCGGAGTTGATGGTAGCAGTGTTCCGGAAGTGGTGGTGTTTGTGATGATCTACGTGGTGGTGGTTGATCTTTGATCGGAATTTGTTTTGAATGATCGGAATTTATTTAAAAGTGTTAGATGAAAGAGAAAGATAAATGTGTTTTGATATGAGTGATAATGAAAAGCTGACAACTAATATAAAATTAATAAAGGACAAAAGCTAGTAAAAGTAATAGTATATGGTGGTGTTTATACCATAGCACCCTTCTTTTAATATTAAATAAAACAAATAGCTGACTTATTTACTTGCTTTAACTTTTTAGACAAAGCTAGGTACTATTATTTGTTTAATTGGCAATTTAATTTATTTACAGTATTACTTAACTTCTCATTCTTGCTTGATATTTTTAACTTTATGTTCAGTTTTTATATGAAATAAGTCATCGGTGAGATTTAAGCTCATTTTATGAGATACCACAACTAATTCATGTTTTTTTTTAAATGTTTTTTTGAATATTGTGTACCTTTTTTTAAAGAAAATTTGCCATATATTAAAATATTATAAAACACATAAACGTTTCTCCGCCGTACCCGTTTCTTGAATTTTAGGATGTTGCCGTTTCCCGTTCCCGTATCGTCCCCGTATCCCTATGCCGTACCCGTTTCGGTGCTACATAGAGTCTAAGATATATCTGTTCAAGTAGTTTATCCTTCTGAATTTTAACATTCGGTAGTTTTACCTTTTTATTCAAGTCGTGTTACACAGGTACTTAGGCTAGTCTAAGATATATCTGTTCAAGTAGTTTATCCTTCTGAATTTTAACATTCGGTAGTTTTACCTTTTTATTCAAGTCGTTATGTGTTATCTTACTTTTCAGGGGTTACGCAAACTGAAACATATTGATCTATCAACATCTTACTCTTTCACTGGTGCCTTCTTAAAGTAAGTGACTGGTGAATTTAAACTTTCAAACTCCCAACTATGAGTTATGTTAATTTTTTATGTTGGTCCTAACTTAAAGGCTATTTATAGGAGTGTTAGTGCTAATGGTGGCGCAGATCATTTGGAGGTGATGATTTTACGTGACTGCATGCATCTTAAGGAAGTATGGAACAATTACTTAGTACTCCATAACATTTTAATTTCTAATTGGTCTATATTTCCCCCCCTTCATCACTCATTTACTCTTATCTAATGGTCATTGACAGATTGAAGTTGAGCGGTTTATGGTAGCTGTTCTTGCAGGGGAATTCAAGCTCCTTAAACATCTTGTACGTGATCTTTCCTGCTTTTGATTTAGTTATATAAGATTCTCAAGCACTGGTTACACAATCAATTTCTTTTTACAAAATCTACATAAGTTACAATAGACTAATGTTTGCAATATTGGTATCTGTTTAAACAGGACATTTCTAACAGAGAAGGTCTAGCATGTGAGGGTGACTGGTCCAATAGATGTTACAGTGCTAGGTAACTATAGTTTATCCTTTCATACTGCTCTTTAGAGATCTCAATTGCGACCCATTTATTTATAAAAGGGTCGATCCAGGCTATATATTATATCTCTTACAGTACAGATGGGTAAAACAGGTCAAACCGCGACCTTCACTTCAAATAAGTTTTTTGCATAAATTTTACAGTATCTCTTATAGTACAAACGGGTAAAACAGGTCAAACTGCGACTTTCACCTCAATTGTGGTTTTTTACATAAAATCTACAATAATAATTTTCAATGAGAGTTCATATTTGAAATCTTAATTGTTTTTTGTGGATCATATTGACCCATTAATTGTTGATAGAAAATTTATAATGTCTGGACAAAATCTGTTTTGGGTCAACCCAACCCGCCCATTTGTCACCTCTACTGCTAGTAGCATGGAAATTGTAAATATTCTAAGAAATTGTTATCATGCAGTTTTATTCCTATAAAGCAACTACTGGAACAAAGGCCTGATTTCTGTCTGGTAGCTGAATTTCCAAAAGGAAGGTATGCATACTACAAGCTACTTCAGCTCGAAACCATACTTATAGCCTTTCATGTAAATACTTTTATGAAATTTGCAGTTACATGGAGATGGAACAAATGACGGCCAGTGATGTGAGTTTGCTATCCCAATCAAGCAGCCATACATCTGATCAGTCAGTCTTCATGAGCACATCGGACGGAAGTTATAACAGTGATTACGGTAGTGTAAACGAAGACGGTAGAGAAAACGGCTATATAATTTACGAAGAAAATTCAGACTAGGTTGAGATCAGATTTTTCAACAAACAACAATGTCAAAATGTCGTTTAAGATAGTTAATAACCAGGTACATTTCTCGGCCACCTGTTCCTTAAGTTTACGAGTAAAGTACGTAAATGGATTTAATTGCTCAAAAATATGAATTGATGTTTTGTCGTTACTAATTACAGATATGGTCCCTGGAAACATGTTTGCTTTGCACATGGTCCCTCAAATATGTAGTTAATTTCACTTTTGGTATAACCACTGGGACTTTTTGTATAATTTACTCTATCCCTAACTAGTGATCGCAACTCGCAAGGAACTAATTCTGTAATTTTGAGCAAAGCACGTGCACGATTTATGTTATTTACATCTAAGAATTATTTTCTTTCGATATCTTTAACTGTTTGTTATACTTGTGGTCAACACAGGGATGAGTTAACCCGTTGGAGATGTAGCAGGTGGCGAGACACGTGAGATCGTTCTCTTTGTTTATCTTAATTTGTATCCAACTCGGAACAAGTGGAGGGACTGTTTCAATGCTCCTTTCCAGTTCGGGTTCTTAGCTGTATGGATAAATCAGATGTATCCGTTTCTATACTTGCTAGTTGATTAGTGACTGTATCTTTGTTTTATGTTATAACGGCAGCCTAAAATATATCTTACTGGGATGTGTAGATGGTGGTTCCCTTTTAGAATTAGTAACAGTAAAAGGATTCAGTACTATGGAATCATATTGTTGTGGATAAGTTGATTCGCGTTTATGTTTACCTTTTACCAGTTTAACCTTTAAACAGGTAAAAATACCAATAAAGAATGAAATATTTATTCAATCTATATTTGACGGGTTTGCTTTTGGGTCAATCCGTTTCACGGAACATATAGGGAAAACAAACTGAAGGAGACCATAAGATGTTGGCTCATTGGTAAGATGAAACCTTCAAGCCTGATATCTGTTGGTGCACCCCAAACAAGTGCTGGCTGACAGAAGGGGGTTTGCATAAAGCTACACGCCCCTGTTCCCGGGTTGGGATAGGGGAACATCCGAGCGATTTACTTCACGGATCCTAATGCGCTCATAAAAGCAAGGTGTAACGGTATGGTCTTTTCGGTCAAAACTACGAACTAGAAATCTCACGAATATGAAATTATATCCAGGGTGTTACGCTTCTGTTTAAAAATAAGCACTTAATAAGTGCTTTTGTCTTATTAAGTGCTTTTGGAACTAGTGTTTGGATTTGCTTATTTTACATTTGGAAAATAATAATTTTAATAGAAACTTTTTTACCATTTTCATTTATAAAAGGTTTTATGTTAAGTATAAGAGAAAAATGTAAGTTTAATTGAATATCAAATTAACAATACGAAATAAGCAGCTTATGAAAATTGTTTTTCTGCTTTTTGCGTTTGGACGGAAAAATTGCTTATGCTTTAAAAATATCAGGAAAAAGATAAGCAATGTCAAACATCCTCATAGTTCGGTTAGAGGTGTTGAAAACATTGGTTGTGTGGGTGGTGCTTTAGTAAAAACGGTTATGAAAGAAGACGAAGCGTAGCAATTTCAATAGAGATGGTAAAGATCACAAGCACCAATTGTTTATGGGTTTTGCTAAACATAGTCTTAAGGGATATGTTTAGGAGTTAAAAACCTGCAAATACAGTTGTACATCAAGATGGTTTGTAGGAGTTATTTGCAGGAGATGGGCGATTTATTATTACGAGTACAAACCGAATATACATGTCCTAACACTTTATAGATAGCCCTTAAGGCTATCTTTAACATTTTCGATTAAAGATATAAACTATGCGCAACAAAAAAATATTAAGATCCTCTTGTGTTAGATTTCGGCATGACTTTTTTTGAGCAGTCATCTCCCTAAAAGTTATTGCAAGTATATCGAATATGAGTAGACTCTTGACTTCAAACATTAGTTGCTTTGCGTATGATGAATTTTTAAGGACACTTTGCAACATGACTAGTCATGTCTGATCGAGAGGATATTCATCTTACAAGAAAGTAGGTCAGCCTTGCCTTTGAGTAAGACATACTAATCACCACATACAAAACATGAACATTAAGCGTACTAAGACTAGATTGCTCCGTTAAAAAATAAGATCATTTAAAACCTTCTCATAAAAATTAGAAACAAGCATAACACTACCAATAGTATATCGACCGTCTCTATTCGTTTTTCCAGGCGCACAGCACTAAAGAAAACCCGAGCCCTTGGGATTGCCCGCAATCTTTTATCAACGAGCCCGACCAACTTGTCGCAGAGTGACGTGAACCTGAACCCGAACCCCATAACTTCTCAGCCGAAAGACAAGTCTGAAACAAGAACACTCCACTCCCCATAAATTTACCAAAAAACCAACTATGCACATCCCAGTAAACTTCAACAGGCAACCCATCAACCAAAATAGTATAGTTTCCCCTAAACTTCCATTGAAGTCGCTTCACTTGCAAAACAATTTTACCATCGATCCGTATCACTAAACACGGATCATTAGTACTATTCGTATCACATTCGATCAAAACATCATGCACTTGTCCCTTGCCACAAAACTGAGCTGTAGTAGCATACACTTTCTTACCAAAAACATGTTCTTTTTTCAACACGAAAACCGCATTTGGTGAACCGGATACATTGCTCATTTTCTTGTACACTTCTTTTTCCATATCACCCAATAGCAATATCAGTTCTTGATCACAAGTGATTGCGAAATAGAAACTTTCAATTGGTTCAGGTGAAGAACCAAATTTTGCACAAGAAAGATCCCAAAAAGTTGATAGAATTAGACCCCATTTCAAGTGCTTTAAACCCTCTCTTTTGATGAACAACATTGGCTTGATTTCAAGTTTACAATGTGATTGTGTACTCGAATCATCAATTTCGACGTAAAGACCTTGACCCATTAAGGTTTTGGTCCAAGTTATAGTGATGATGAAACAAGATGAATTATGCAATTTACATTGATAAACACAAGTAACAAGGTTTTGTGCATTTTTATTAGTAGTGGTGTGTGAAGGTGAAGTAAGAGTAGCACCTGATGATGAAGATGCATCAGCAATTTGCACACCATTTTCACCAAAGCATGAAAACTCCCTCATTTTTTACCCTCACTTCCACAAGTTGATAGTGGTAAATTTAGTGGCTTTTGGAGCCTTGATAAATTTGAAAAAAAGATTTGTGGGTCAATCTTTAAAGGGTATTTTGAAATGAAGAAGCATCAGCAAATTTGAACACCATTTTCACCAAAACAAGAAAAGAAATACCTCATTTTTTTTACCCTTTACCCTCAATTCCACAAGTTGGTACTTGGTAGTGGTAAATTTAGGGGCTTTTGGGCAAACCACAAAAGACTTTAAAAAAATTTGCAAGAGTTATTTGTGGGTAAATCTTTGAAGGTACCCTCAAAATTCTCTTGCAAAAGGGTCAAAATTCTTGAAGGAAATGGGAATTGGTGTGTATAAACAAAGCTTTGAAGGGTTAAAAGTTATAGAATGAAATAGGCATTGTGGCTAGTGTTTCAAGGGTACCTTAAATTTGTGGCACAAAAGAAAAAGATTTATAGAAGGCCAGAATATAGCTTAGACTGGCAAATGGTCCAAGATTTGTAAATCTTTTGTACCCAGAAAACTGCCTTAAGTAAGATTTCTTGAAGTGATAAATGTGTATAGGGCCAAATTGGCAAAGTGGGCAGAGGATTTCTTGATGTTTTGTGAGTAAAAAAAGTTTGAATGACTGAAGAATTGAAGAAAAAGATAGCAGCTTTTCTATGCACTTTGTTTCTTTCTTTCACTCATACAAATACACATAGTGAAGGTGAGAGAGAGGATTGGTATGAGTGTGTTCTTTCATGCTTACAAAATAGGGCCTCCTTTTATGATTGACCTTTATTTTGGCACAACAAATTGTGTTTTTTCAACAAGATCTTTGCTTAGAAATGTAAACAACAATTATGATAAGCATGTTGCTCATAAAGAAAGGAACATTTACAAATGAGGTACTAGTATTATCAATTATGGCTACCAATTTGTTGATGTAAACTTGCCATTCTTTATAGTATGTTTTAATTAGTTATATCTTTTCAGTTAAAGAATGACATTGACAAATTATATTCTAGTCTTAATGATAAGCATCTAATACATGGATGTAACAAAACATAACTTTAAATTATCTTTTTTACATTGATGTAAAAGGTATCTTAATAAGCGTCCACAAATATTGTGGTTATCTCTTCTACATCGTCGTACATCGTGCTTTTTTCTCCAAGACTACATCCAATTATAACTTTTAGTGGTGTGCTTGATAGCGATAGTAATTTTTTCTTAAAAACAAAATTACAATAACAATGCAACTAAAAACATTACGATAAAACTAAAATAAACTTAAACTAATAGTCTAAAGCGTAGTATTCCTTGATTTTTTTTGCTTCATGGCTAAGCACTCTCTAGTCTTTCGGTCAAATGCTCATGGGACGTAGTGTAGTACATGATGTCTTTCTCCATTTTATCTTGTTTGTGCCATTTCATCTATTCACGTTGAAACTGGAGTTGTTGTCTCTCGTGTTCAAGCCTTTCTGATTAAATTTCCCGTTGTTGAGCAAGCCTTAGTCTCTCCAATTCCAATTCTTGTTCTTTTATTTTAAAAAATGAAGCATTTGCTTCATGCTTATGGGTAAATAATGGGGCCGCAACATCTGACCATTTAATGAGTAACGTCTCATAAAGAGCAGGGTCAACAGCAGAATGAGAAACCTCTGGTGCTTTATTCTTTGCCTTGTCTCGCCCTATAGGTCGAACCTCCTAAACATCGATATCCTCTTAATCACCTGCTCCGTTCAGATCCAAACCAAAATGTGCTGACTCACCTGCTTCTTGTGAGGTGTTTTCCGATGTCCTTGATTTTTTGGAACCGGTTGTTTAGGTATTTAAAAAACGTGACATTTCAACCTATTTCCATTTTGGGTGGTCCTTCACAACCTTCCAACACTCAACCAATGTGAAAGGTGTATTGTAAGTAGCACGATACTCTTTATGTGCTAATTGCATATGGTTTTCTTCATTTGCCCCACTATGTGGCCTTGATTTCACATTATTATAAATCTGAGCAAATTGAGAAATTTTAGGACGAAGCCTACCTTTCCATTTGGAGTTGCAGACATCATATGAACGTATCGGCCCCTTATTTTCATTCGCAACGTATGCAGTTACATCGTCCCAAAACCCATTAGAATTTCTAGCATTTCCTTTAGCACTACTCTCAGACACGTTTACCCAAACTTTACACAAAACTATCTCTTCCTCTCCGGTCCATGGTTTACTATCCCCATTAGTATTTTTCTTGGATGGTTTCGGCTTTCTTGTATATTTCCTTTTGACGGGCGCCGCGGTCACCTCAACAGGAGAGTCGGAACGAACGGGTTCGGATGGACCTTCCGAACTTTGAGTCGAAAAGGGATGAGAAGGTTGAGAATTGGCGCCCCATAACGGATCGAATTCGTGATATGTTGCACCCACGGCTAGAAAATAAATGGGAGATATACAATTGTTTGGTTGGTGACAAACCAAACAATGAAAAAAGTGGGTTTTGATCGGTCACTTTTCGGTTGGGCTAGTGGCATGTTATGGTCGTGTGCTCGGTTGGGGTGGCAACCAACCGAGCCATTAGCATTGGCCTAAAAAAATTGGGTTTGCTAAGCTAACCTATAAACTTTCATATAGGGCTCAACAAAATCATTAAAGCCGACCCGAATCGATAAACCGACCGAGCCGGCCCAACCGAACCGATCTTATTTGGTTCAGGTTTCGGTTTTGTATAATTATTTCGATTTTACTCGGTTCGGTTCGGGTCAAAACACACTTATTCGGTTCGAATAGGTAAACCGAACCGGCCTTATTCGGTTTGGTTTCGGTTTCGATAGCTTTTACTCGGTTCGGTTCTCGATACACGTTTTACCCTTATTCGATTTTCAGGTCAGATCAAGTTTGATCGAGTCGAGTTTAACTTGTTGCTCAGCCCTACTTTAGTCAAAAGTTTTATACACGTATAACAAGTTAAAACTTTCGTTCTATATGAAGTTATTGTTATGTTAAAAAAATGAAATTATTGTAACTATCAGCTATAGGTGATAAAATCAAGACACATAAACAAGTGTCCTACTTGACGACGAAAATATTCTAATTTCACTATCAATTTTAGACAACCTTTGTTAGTTTTGATAGTTGCGTGTGTTATACAAAGACATATGAGACAAATTCTGATCCTTTCTTGATGGTTGCCTGGTTGGTATATACTTTGTTTTGCTTTGGACTATGCAATTTCCTGCGACTTATTTAATTATTTGTCTCTTTTCATCTTGATTTGGTCGGATTCCTCTCGATATTGACACCAATGGTTCTAAATTTTCTTATAGAAAAAAAGTTAATTATCTAGACAATTCACCGTTTGTAGAATATCGTGATAGTGAGCTAAAGTGCGTTCAATGTGGAACACCTTCTTGATGAATTTTGTTGAGATATCAATTTTTGATCGCTATTGTAATGAAATGAGAAGAAAAATTAAAATGTAAAGTGCGAGAATAAATTGTAATCACACATTTCAAATATACTTGCAAAAGTAGAAATCATTTTCATTTTCTCATTTTAGTTTTTTCTCACCGGATCATTTCCCGTCAATCATAACTAATATGTAGATTATGCATTAAAAGAAGAAGAAGAAGGAAAAAAAATCAAGTACATAGCTTGTATGAACCTGTTAAAAATAACCTCTTTGACTTGAAATTAGCATAGGTTTTTACTCATATAGCCTGCGTCCTCTCTCTGAATTGTTTGAACAAGTGACGAATAGTGGATATGTATCACACTTGGGGTACTCTACTCGATGATCCGAGATGTAAAGATTCGTAGCTTTATCAGCAGTGTGATTCCACCACTTGCTTTTTAAAATTTGACATTATGTTCCAACTTTAATTTGACTTAATTAACATGATCACTGCAGTTAATTTGCAATTGATCACGAGAAAGTTGTATTTACTTTCAATTCTAAATTCTGGTCTATTTGTAAGAAAATTGCCCGTTGTGTTGGTATTGTCCTGACTCCGGAACTAAAATATTTTGACATGTGCATCACATCTAACAACTAATCAACATGTGTAGTATTTAATTGATAACACATCAAATGTCAAACGAACAAAATCCGAAAATAGGATATAAACAATCAAGATCAAAGGGGTCAGGCTCCTAAAGTGTGCAAGCATAACAATGTTTATGATACCTGCATTTAGTCTCAGATTTCCAAAATCTTCCAATGTTGTCAATTTTAGGATTCATTAACAACTCATACTAGCTTAATCTTGTAAATGAGTAGTTGTTGGACTTATATCTGTAAGTTAAGAGCCTAAGATAACAAGGATCGCTTCTTAGAAAAAGGTCACCAAATATACTTTGAAAGCTACAATATCATGAGGGCAAACTTAAACATGACATGAGACCCCTCACTAGACACCATCATTCCAGCATGTTAATGATTTCAAGTCAAAAAGCAAAATCAGAGAATAAAAATCCTTTTTCCCAAAAGTATATTGTCTTTACCATGTCATATATTTGGTCATATTCTCAAAGTTTTGCTCATCCATCTCCATCATGTTGCATAGGCAATTCCCACAACCTAAAGAAAAACCACACAGTGTCATTTAAGTGTATAACAAAGTGATTTCAGTTTAAAGTGAAATATTTTCAACTCATTCATATGAAAATAAACAAAATTCTGGTTCTGTTTTAGTGATACCATATTAAATACAAAACTTGCCACAGATGAAACATGTCAATAGTTACTTTATGGGTATAGAACAATTACAACGCCTAAAGAATTTATCGAAAAAGCACTAATATTATTTTTAAAATATTAAGAAAGTGGTATTTCATGTTCCCATGGACCTCTGGTAAATGTAATCAAGCAACGCAGATTAGTGATGTGCTCCTCAATATCAGTATATGACATGCACAACAAAACATCAATCGAAAGCAAAACGATATATAGCATAATAGTCATTACTTCAATTTATGTGGATATTTTAACACTGTATATTACCACATCAAGAACATGAGCTTCAAACTATAGTGTTTACTTAAACAAAGGCAAATATAAAAGAAATCCAACCATACATAGGCATTCAGCACCAAATACACCAAAAGTTTAATTCAAAACAAGCTAACTTGAGTGCATCAATTCCCGTAGGACCCATTCTGCCCTTCCTAAACTCCTCCATTCTTGTTTAAAAAAAACACATAATGCAAATGCCAGCTACATATTTGTAACCTAGCACTGATAATTTATATGTTGGTTACAGCCTTAAAATGAACAAAGGGCCCGAGAAGATCAATTGCACGTAATCTTCTCTCAGGAAAAAAAAAACACATTTCATGAAAAGCGCAATCAGAATTCCACATCTGTTATTTGTTTGTTATTCACTAAAATTAGTTTTTCTACTCAAACGGGCTCATTTACCAAAAAAATGGGTCAATCTCAGTTGTATTTTGTCTTCAAATTTAATAGCTTAGCCAAAATAAGGAAAGGCCAAATTTCACCTGGCCAAAGCGTATCCAAATGTTTTTTTCAAGCAAAAAGTAAATTAGTAAACTACAATTTTTAAATCGCTGGTGTAAAAAAGTATAATTTTTAAAGTACATCTCCTGATCACTTCATTAAAAACAGCAGATAGATGATTTAAGTATTTTGTTTCCATCCTTGTGGTATGCTGTGGCAATGCAGCATGTGTGATGTTCCGTGAACAGAAGGCGTGTATTATAAACTAACTTCGTGCAGTTGCAAATCAACAAAGCTAAAACATCAGTTCTCTTAGTATCAGGGTAACAACCTACACAAATGATTAAGCACATAATTAATGCACACAGGTTCAGATCACAGGATATCACAAGATGACTGAGCCTTAAGTTATTATTCACAGCATTTGATTGCAAACTTTTTCCATCCCTACTTCTGAAATAAAAGTTTCTAAAACGAATTGATGCAAAAGGCAAGAAGAGGCAGAATCCAGATATGAATTTCTATAAATGCTATTGAAATCCTTGTGACAATTGTTATCTAAAACGAAATGATGCTTTAAGCAGACTTCACCATCTATACGTGATGGCGCTTATTTATTTAACCTTCAAGTTCAGTAGTCCAAATTCAGTTGCTATAATATAGTCTTATATCAGTGCTAATTGCTATAATATAGTCGTATATCAGTGCTAATTGCTATAATATAGTCTTATATCAGTGCTAATTGCTAAATGGACACATGATTTCTATAACGTTTCAACGTAGTAACCAAAAAAACATTAGCTCTGTTTAGCATCAATGTACAACCAAGAAAAATACATCAGAATAAGTGAGATTCAAATAAAATTTCTACCATAAATGCCTATAAAATTTTATTAGTTAGAAGTTAGACCAAGCTCATTGTTATTAGCTAGAAATTTTATAGAATTCAAATGTATTTAGACCATTCATTAAAATTACAACAAGTTTACAAAAATAGTATGTCAGCTTTTTTAAGTATCACCAACTCCTGCAATTAGACATATAGAGTTCAAATGTGGTATAAAACGCATATAGAATTTCTAACAGATAGCAATTAGACCAACCTTGTTACCTACCAGCCAGACCAGGATATACGACTATCTTTTCATGTCACTTTATACTTTATAATTTTAACACGTGTAGTGTTTCAGTAACTAGGTGTGATGTTCATCAAGGGAGGATACAGGGTCGTATGTACTACAACGAGCCTAGCTTTGATACTGATAAACGTACATATCTTTAATGATAGAAAATTGCAGACATACAGATAACTCTATCCATATGACAAAAATGTAGACAAACAAAATTAGCAAATAAATTCACTCATAACAAGATTATCTCAAGTTTCTTGAGCTTTTTACGAGGTCAACAGTTTCTTTGCTGAAAGCCTGAAACACATAAAGCTGATAAGCAAATAAATTCAAACTTCTTAATTTTTCTACAAAAGTACGAAGCCCTTAGCAATCAATTCACAATAGTTAGTTTACTCGCCACGACTCATAATTGTTGTGATTCCGATGAGCGTATACAAACCTAGATAACACCTTCCCATCAAAAGAACTACACACTCTCATCGAGATAATCCATTATACACTCCAATGCAGACTTAAACTCAAAATATTACTCTAATTTCTCCATCCCTTTTAACAGCATTTTACACTTATTAATCTCATTTGAAATATCTACCCACATATCTTCTCCAATTCCCCTTCTAACACACGCCTTATTACTCATTTCTTAGGCAAAACCCTAGCCATAGAATCCACCCAAGAGCGTACGTGTGTTTTGGGTGTGAGAGAAAAAGATTTACTACGGTAATAAGAATAAGAAAAGTCTTTAAAGGTTATGTATGAGAGAATACACAATAATAAATTTGACATATGAAAAGTCTTTGCAGTGTGTGTGGGTGTTCAGCGTGTGAGAGAAGTACAATCTTTTACATTAAAGGGCGGGAAAGATTTGATAGATTAAGTAGAAGAAGAAAAGTAGGTGTTGCCGTTTTTAAGCGAGTCACGTCAATCTTTGTATTATTAAAAGTAAAAAAGTATCATCCCTCGATTCACAACCTAGTTACTCAACATTACACCTATTAAAAATAGAAAGTATAACGTGAAAAAACAGTTGTATCCCCTTTCTCGTTGGTAAGTAGCAAGCCTGGTCTAACTATTGTTGGTTAAAAATTTCATAGGCGTTTGAACCACATTTGAACTCTATATGCCTAATTGCGAGTTAGTGATACCTAAAAAGTTGCACACTATCATTAACTAGTAATTTCTGAAATTTATGTTGAAGACAATACATGAAGTTTAAACAAAATATCCAAAATCACCAATCACTTCCTATAATTTCTCAAACACAAATGCAATTCACTATTCTCATTGGTCACGTTAGCGAAAAATGTGGAGCATGTTTCTAACTATATCAAATCTATTATTTTATGAAAAGTATGTTGTTAACATTAGCCCTAAAGGTTTGCTCATTTCACTTTTTAAATTAATTATAATTTTAATGAACGATGTAAATACATATGAGCTATATAAAACTTCTAACTAATAGCAATTAGCTTAGAAAGTTTATGGGCGTTACTAATGCTATGCTATTTAATGTTCAACTTTCGCATCATCACTTTTGTCTTTATAACGCGATTTGGAGAGCATGTGAAAACCTTAAAAAATTGAAAGGCTGATACCTATTTGAACTCTATATTACATGAGCCAGATGTGAGTTCCCTGTATGTTGACGGTTTACTAGCAATAAGTCAATGACCATTACCCGAATAAATACACATTTAGGCAAAATGCATTTCATTTACCAATTACTCCATGCATATTAAAGGGTTGCAACAAATCCAATAATGGGCGACTTAGCATAGGCATTTACACACATGCAATCTAATACTGTGACCTAATACGTAACATATCATAAAGAATTACACATGTCCAACAATCCAAAACTTATGGTAAGCAAGTGATACACCGGTTCAAATAGCAAATTACGAGGTTCATATTTTACAAAAATCAAAGCCTTTATTAAGAGGAAAACGCTTCAAACAACTAATGAAACAAAACAAAACAGAACAAAAGCAAGTATAAGAAGAAAAACAGCGTACTCTGTAATCACGCATCAGGATCCTCTGTCGCTTTGCCACTTCCACCAAAAGGATCATGAGACGGGCCAGTTTCTTCTCCAATATGTCGTTGAACCAACCGCTGTAAATCAGACATAACTTTCTGCTCACGTTTTGCTTTTTCCTCGTAGTTAAACATAGCCAAAGCCCGCTTATCCTCAGCACTGTAAACTTGGTTTTCTTTCCTAATACGAATAGCATTCATCCGTTGATGCCTACTACCACTCATAACATAACCAAGATTCTCATACCTACTAATCTCATCAGCCGAAAGACCGACTTCTCCTCTACGTGGGATACGTTTTCCTTGCTGCACGTACTGCGCTATAGCATCACCTTCACCAGGCCTTAAAGCACCACCATAACTAATATGCCCTTCAGCTCGTGGCAACGGCTTTGGTCCTACAAGTTCATCATCTTCGTTAACAGCAGCCTTCTTCCTAGACTCTATCATCTCTTTAATCGCAAGCAACTCGCTCTCGGATACTGGTTTCTCCGCATCATCCACGTTAACTTTACCTTTTGCATCACTTTCAGAACCTGAATTTTTTCGAAGCTGAATCCTCACTACCCTTTTCACTCCTTTTCTTACTCGACGATCGACTCCTCTTTTTCCTCTTCGACGATTCCTCACTATCGCTACTTTCCTCAGAATCCTCACTCTTCCTCGAACTACTTCTTCTCTTCCTTTTACTACTTCTCCTACTACTACTCCTACTCTTTCGTTTACTCGATCTCTTCGACTTCTTCTTCTTCCTCCTCCTCCTATCTTCCTCCGAATCATCACTCGACTCACTCTCACTTTCACTCTCGCTCTCGCTCTCACTTTCACTCACTGACCTCCTACTCCTCTTGACCTCTTACTCTTGCTCTTCCTCCTCCTCCTCGAATCATCCGACTCACTTTCCGAATCCTCAGACTCACTCTCAGACTCCGAATCCGAGTTTTTCACATCCTCTAACTTCTCCTTATCTCCTTCGACTTCTTTTTCTTCATCCAACTCGACCTCATCGTACTCGCCTCTCGGCGGACTAGGCGTAACATTCCAAATACACCTCTTCAACATCTTCCTATACTTTTGCCGCTTTAACCGCCTATAATCCTCGTAACTAACTCCTTTCAAATCCTCATCAGACTCAGACTCATTCCCATTCCCATTCCTATCTAGATACTTACTATTATTATTATTTCGGTTCGAATAATTCAGTTTATTCGACTCGTACCTAGGGTTAGGGTTAGGGTTTCGTTTGGATCTAGAATATTCAGGTGACCTGTGACGGTAGCTAGTTTGATTATCATATCTACTGTAATCAGGGCTACGGCTACGGTTATGGGTACGGCTAGGGCTGACGTCACGATTGTGGTTTGAATATTTGGAAGGATTGGAAGAGCGATCGTACCTTGAGTAGTCTGGACTACGGCGACGGTTGTGACGGTCGAGTGGTGGTTCAGGTGAGTAGGTGCGGTGGCTGCGACGGTGGCCGGAGGGGATTTCTACGGCGGAGGATGGGTAGCCCATTGGATTATGTTTGGGGGAATTTTGGAACGAGGATTAGTTTTTGTCTAACAAGTAAGTTCGGGTTAATAGGTATTTAAAATTTTGAGTTTTACTACAGTTTTGGTCCTTTATGATTTGCAGGGTATTTCATTTTCATCTACAAATGACACATTAAGAGCTTTGGGTATCCTGCGTTGTTAGCTAAATGGTGCCGGAAAACGCCACCCAACGGCGCCAGAACCACACCGGGCTTCGTGTTTTCGCTTCCTGAGCCGTCACAACCAGCCCAAATGGTTCCGGAAAACACCACCAGACGACGCCAAGAGGGTGCCGGCCCTCACGTTTTCCCGTATTATTGTCGTGTTTTCCTTTTTTTTTCTCTTTTTTTGTGTTTGTGTGATGTGATTGTGGGTGTATTTTTTTTGGTTGTTGTATGTTGTTATTGCAGGTCTTGGAGGGAAAAGAAAGGTTAAAAAAAGGATGTGAATTCAAAGAAATTGTTTACGGTTGTTCATCCATGTGAATAGTTTGCTTCTGTAAGTGGGTTTAAGATTTAGATGCGTATTTGAATTTGATTTGATATAGCAGAGAGAAAATACATTAATAAATAGATAATTTATTATTAAAATAAGTTATATATATATATATTTAAGATTTAAGATCATTTGAGAACAAAAGATTCTTTACATATCAAGGGATCAATCTTCACCATTCATTTTTATTAGATCTAATGAATGAGATTAATCCTAACAATTAAAAAAACCCACTTTCATCATATTTTTTTTTAATATAAATATCTTTCAACCCGTTAATCGTCAGCGAAAAAAATATATTATTCGACGAAGTATTTAATTATCTTTCATAGATAAAGACTTTGATATACTTTCGATAAAAAAAATTGTGTTTTCACGTATTTTTCAAGTTTTTTTTTTTGAGTTCTTGAAATTTGCGTGAAAAATCATATATGATTTAACACTAATTTGAATACATCATGTGATATTAGTGTTAAATCATATATATATATATATCATATGTGATTTATCATATATGATTTAACACTAGTATCATATATGATATTACATATCATATGTGATTTAACACTAATATCACATGTGATCTTCAAATTAGTCTAAATCATATATGATATTTCACGCAAATTCCAGGTTCGAGAAAAAAGCGAAAAAAATGAAAAACGTGAAAAAACAATTTTTTTCCTTTTTCAGTATATCAAAGTCTTGCTCATAGAAAGATAATTAAATGCTCGTCGCGATGGTGTAATTATTTTTGCTTAACGATTAACGGTTTAAGAGATATTTAAATTATAAAAATAGGTGAAATAATAACATGTTTTTAATCTCAACCATTGATTTATTTGTGGATGGATGGTGGAGATGAGTTCCCTGATGTAAGAAAACTTTGATATGTAAAATAATTCTCCTCATATATTTAATTATATATTAAAAAAATGAATGTGAGATAATATTAGTAGTGGGGTCCGTCTATTTTGAAAAAGACAAAAAGAAACCAGGTAATTTTTTTGATACCAGCCATCAAGCCAAGGATTGAAAAGAATCAATTAATTTCACGACCCATATAACAAACCAAACAAACATCTTTGTACTTTCTTTCAATAATACCACACCACACCCTTCAACCAAACTGCACCTAAGGGGTTTGTAGATGGGTTTCGGATTAGGATTCGGATTTGGATTATGATTGAGATTTGAATTTAAAGTATAAGAGAGAAAAAGATATTTAAAGGTATTAATAATTTTATATAATGATTTTACAATAAAAAATATAGTAGAAAGTACCAAAAGGGTACAACATTTTTTTTGAGGTTCTCATCATGGTCATTTTTTAAGCCAATCTTTAAAATGGTCATGAGCAACTACTCAACTCCGCAACTCCATCCAAAATTCGACACGTGTCCAACTCCGCAACTCCACCCAAAACTCGTGTCCAACTTTTTATAATAAAAATATGTGTGATTTGATATTTTGTCATATTATTAAAATAGTAAATGTCTAAAATACCCATAACATTTATAATAAAATATTCTCTCTTTTTTACACTTATCTACTTTATATCAATCTTCATCATCATCATTTTTGTTTTCCAGATTCCAGCGGGCAACTCTATAATTCGACCAAACTTTTTTTTTCCAAATTTCATGAGATTGTTACGTAAATAAATACATGATGTTTGCATAACTCAAAGTTACTAAGTAATCAATTTCATTTATATATTTCATCAATATATACAATGATTAAACACGTATATTATGATTTTGTTTTTTCCAGATTTCACGCGTTGACCCACAAGAAAGAGCTCAACTATTTGCTACTACAAGGTGCTACGCCATAAGAAAAATCGATTACTCTTCACCTCGAATGTCACCACCTGCCACTAACAAATCACGATCATCAAATCCTAATCATCGTCTGAAAACCACCACCAACAGATTTCAAACCCACAGATCCGAAACCACCACCAAATTTGAACCATAGCAGCATATTCGGCGACATAACAGATTCCAGCAGCATCAATTGGGCGGTTCTTTACCAACTTAAAAATCTGCTATTTTAGGAAGCCAAAAAACGTGAGCGTCTAGCGCGAGCCTTATTGAAAAGGCCCTTTACTAAAAACATAGAATGTAAGGTCGGCTACGAGCAGCGGTAGTTTCCGGCAAAACTCAATTCAAATATACACAATCTATTCCCAAACCAAAACTCATCACCATCATCAACCCAAAACTCCTCATCAACAAAATACCCAATTCTTCAACTACAACAAATTGTTCCAAAATACCCAGTTCATCATCAACAAAATACCCGATTCATCAAGTACAAAAGCAGAATCAAAACTACTATACAAGATCTCAGGTCCATTCATCTTAGAAACAAATTTTGGAGATTTATTTTGAATCAAGAACACATCATTGATTTTGAGGGGGAAAAAACGAACAAGAAATTATTAAAATCTCATCTGAGACCTCATAATCAAGATCTAGAGGACATGTTATTTTCAATATGACTATCATATATTCAATTCATTGTGGGTAAAAGATATGTATCCTCCATTAACGTCGATGAAATATATTTATGGTGTATATATATCTAGAAGACATGTTATTTTTAATATGACTATCATATATTGAATTCACCTGGTCCACAATATATTTGTAGGATATGAGATAGGATAAGAAACAAAACAGAGTTAATACAATTATTGTGGATCGGGAAGATGGTAATAAATTATGCAAGGGTATTTTGGACATTTTAATAAAACAAAATATCATAATAGACAAGTGGATTGTACTTGATAGAAGACACGTCTCAAGTTTTGGGTGGAGTTGAGGAGTTGCTCATGACCATTTTGGAGATTGGTTTAAAAAATGGCCATGATGGGACCTCAAAAAAGATTTTGTACCCTTTTGGTACTTTTCTATTAAAAAAATATTATTATTTAAAGTAAATATAAAAGAGATGAGAGAAGAGTAGTATATGGAGCCCACTAAAAAATACTAATACCTACAAAACCCCACCGAATTACTATCTTTCAATCTTTGATAGATGATTCCATTCCTTTTCTCAAAATTTACAACCAAACAAATGTTTAACGTTACATCAAAGCAAACCCATACTAAAGGTGGATACCAAACATACCCTAAGGGTTTTCACACAAAAGTGACCTTCACTTCTTTTAGGGTGCGTTTGGTTTGCAAGCGGGAATCACAATAACTATGTATTTGATAAATGAATGGTATGAGATTGATAGAAAAGTATGATTAATGTTGTTTGGTATGTTTTGTGGGGATACGGGAATCACAAGTGGGATGGACTTATCCAACTAATATTTAAGATGGGGCCACATGAAAAAGGAATGAATTAGGAAATGAGTCTCTCCCCCAACTATGAGTCTATGGGTATCCATTGATAGTTTCATTCCCCAACTTGCTAACCAAACATTTGCAATGGTTATCATTGTCATTCATTGATTCCGATAGTCGCATATCAAACACACCCTTAATCTTATTATATAATAAATATATGATGTCACATTATATATAATATAGTTTACAGATAGGATATGGAGTTTCAATTCATATAAAGTGGTTTAGTTTTTGTTGCACTCTTACATGAGTGGTTCTTTGTTTTCTTTCCATTTCGGTCTGGCGTAAAAAAATTGTGCCCCTTTCAAAAAAGTTTCTAGTTCTGCCCCTGAACCTTATTCAAACGCCAATCCAAACCCTTCATTCAACCGCACATCTTTCCATCTTCTTAACCCACACATATCTTTCATACTACATGTGGCCTTTAAAATTGAATATTTAGTCCAATATTTGCTTAATTTGTAAATAAATGATGATGAATCATACTTCTTTCCAACAAGCACTAAATAAGGAAACATATACCAGATATGCATAATCTAGAACTTCACAAATACACCAAAAACACACTACTAAATATATAACATGCACATACATACATACATACATACACACACACATAAAATATTAAACACACAAACACCAGATTAGATATGGTGGTGGTGATGGTAAAGGTAGCTTGTAGGTGCCTATAGCTTCAGTTCCCACAAGGGAACATTCGCCTCCTCGTAGGTCCAGCTCACCTTCGATCATATTCTTACTTACCTCAAATCCTTGCAAGTTATTGCAAATGTGACTACCGCATCCGGTGTCAAGCACCCAGGCGGTGCATGAGGTAAGAAAGAATCTATCATATATATACCAGAATCACGTACACTTTTCATGCATTCGCTTTGGTCATAGCTGCCATTGCAGCTCATCTCTCCAGACCAGTTTGCGTTCGGATCTTCATGATCCCTTGATCCTGACCGACATTTTCTTGTATCCCGTGAGTCAGTGGGATACACGTCAATCTTGTCCTCCATTCCTATTAACATCCTAAGAATGGAGCCAAAACTTGCATTGTCACGAGATGCTTATGGGGTAACACCCCCAATATTATGGTATTAGAGACGGGATGATTGTAAAGTGTGTTGTAGCACGCGAGTAAATGTCAAATGAAATTGGACACGCAAATCGTTAAGTGTCTAAAAATGTAAAAGTTATAAAATGAAAATGAGACATGATGGCTTGTATTGAAAGATAAAAATAAAATGGCTTGAATGCTAATAACTAAAGTGAGACATGTGTAAACATGTAAATAAGAATGTGTTATAGTTGGTGACCTATGTAGGGTCTAAATGCGAAATAAAATGGTAAAACCAAGTGCTAATCAAATTAAAAAGCGATAAGTTAAAATATACAAAAGAGATTGTGGAGGTTAGTGATATAATAAAACACGACGAGGTCGTGATAATGTTATAGAATGTGTGTGAGGATATAATTGAAAGATAATGAGTGTGATTTGGAATAAACCTATAAAGATTTACATGTGGATAAAGTCAAATAGACTAAAACTTGTAATAGTAAAATTGTGAAAATTGGTCAACATGGGTTGACGGGTGAATGAGATGAGATAGTTAAACACATGATAGATGTGTAAATATGGAAAGTGGGCTCATAAGCCCTATGAAATTGCATTGGTTAAATGAGAATGATGAAATTGTGTGTATGATAAAATAATAATAGCTTGGATCCTATATGTTGTTATAGTATGATGTTACAAGCCACTCGAAAGATGTTACAGTTATTGTTATAAAATCCTACGGGATAAGTAAATGTAAATCCTACGGGATATATAATAGTAATCCTTTGGAATATGTTATAGTGAATCCTATGGGATGTGTTATAGTACGAGTTGACAAGAGAAATTTATATAAATCCTTCGGGGTAAATTAAATTGCCTTTACTGGCAAAGATTTGCCTATATCCTTGGCATGTGAAATGGCTCATTCGGGAAGTGTTATAGTAAAAAGGATCCAATGTTAATAAATGAGAAGTTACATATATGTATTAGTGTTATGTCGGAAGTGTATAAGTAGGATGGTTTATAATTTAAGTGGATTGGGACGCCTTTTCATTAAATTAAAGAAATTATGAGTCACCGAACTACGAGTTTATATTCTTGATTTACATTGTTTGGGACGCCTCTCCATGTAAATGAAGAAGTATAAATGAGTAGGCTTATGTGTTTCCGACAGGGCATGAGTAGGGTAGTGGAGTAGAAAATAAAAGTATAAAACTAACTAAACGTCTTAAGAAAATAAGATAAGGGGAATAGGAGTTTCATTTCAGACCCTAAGTAAGGGTCGATATGTAAAATTTGCGTTATAGAAAATTGAAACCTAAGTAAAGTAAATGAAATCATTATCGATGATATGATGTATTGTGTAAAATGATCGCGGAGATCATATATTGAAATAAATTCAAAAGTTTGAATGTGTTATAGTATGCTTTGGGGGCATGTAGTGATATGAAAAAGGACCATTTATGAAATTTATGAGAGTGTTATAACAATAACAAAACGTTATATTATAATGTTATTGAAATTATAAAATGATTATGGTAAAATACGAAAGTGATGATTAAATTAGACTTATGTAAAGTCAAAACAATATGATAGTGATCAAGCATATGTTGAGATAGTAACAGGATTGACTAATTGAAGTGTTGAGTTTTGAATACATTATGTCTCGGATGACATAATAATGTATTTGTTATGGAAGTTAAATGGATAATGAAATGTGTTTGGAGATTGATTATGTTATAATGGGCCTTGAATTACGAAATTAAAGAAATCTTCGCAACAAATTGATTAAATGATGGCAATAGACGAGATATTTTAAATGTTAGATGGCAATAGACGAGATATTTTAGGGACGAAATCTAAATAAGGGGGTAGAATTGTTACACCCCTATCCCAGAAATACTAATAGGTCCCACCGTGGTTGAATGTGGTCTAAGGACTTGATAAGATTGACTAGTCAACCCGATAGTCAAACTAATAGTCAACACATGTTTTGTTATGGTTATAGAATGTAGAGGGACCTAAGTTGCCAAGTTATAAATTAGTTATAGAAGTTTAGTGTGGCCAAATTATAAGGAATGGGACTTGAGGGACCATTTGTGCCAAAAGGACAAAGTTGCCCTCTACAAGAATCTGGATATTTCCATAATATTAATTCTATTTCCAGAAAATATAAAGTGTATGTGTGTGTGTCGAGATAGAATGGAAGTATAATAATAATGAAGTTGATGGTCACAATTGTGAAGGAATTTGTGTTCCTAATCATGATACAAGTTAGTATCTATGATCCTTATGCAAGTAAGTATCACTAATCGTGTTTAATTGTGAATTGAAAAGTTAGGGTTCTTATACCCAAATTGGAGATTTTGGGTAATTGTGTTTTTAAACACTAATTGAGATGTTATAGAGTAATTGGGTGAAAACCCTTTGATTTAATTGAAGTAAAATAGGTAGTTTGGGATATGATCATGTTATGATCACCTCAATGATTTTAAAAACAAAAAAAGAGTTCTGAAACCTTGGGGTTATCTTATATTGGGTAAAGTTGAGGAATTTATGGATTGGATCATCATATAATCAATATATGACTATATGATGAATTAGAGGATGTTTATGTGAGCCAAATGGTTGTGTAAATCATGGCTATAGTTTATTGTTTATGTTATAAATGCATATTTATATTATGTTTAAGGATGTTAACTTGGATGATGGTGATTGATTATAGCTAATGAAAGATATGAAAGATGATGGTAATTGTGTATGGCTTAGCATGGATTGCTAAGGTAAGTAATCCGGTTACTACATGCTTAATGTGGAAATTATAATATGATGTGTTTATAATTGTTATAGTAAAGATTGGTTATAGTAAAGTTAAGGAATTATTGGACCAATATGGGAATCGATGATGGTTATAGAGTTAATTGCCTAATGAAGTATTAAGGTACGTGTTATTTCCTTCTGTGCTAATTGTGTTGTGGTATGTGTGTTAGCAATGCTTATGTGAATTATATGATGATAGAAGTATTACCATGTTTTAGCCGATTACTTACTAAGCGTTATCGCTTACATGTTATAGTTGTCAATGTTCTTGTAGGTTCATTTGTTTGAAGTATCATGGCTTGGATTCAGATCATTGATTGGCTATGTGGATGATTGTATGTGAAACAAATATGAGCTAGGTAGATACCGAGCTCCATGTGAATTTGTGCCTCCGTTGATTTGTAAATATATGTAAAAGAATTGTCGTATGTCAAAGTGTCGGTTTTAATGGTTATAGTTGTTATGGTATTGAATTGAGAAGTTTTGTTATAGTTGGGTTCTAAAGAGTCAATTTGTATGTTATAATTGGTTCCAAAAAAGGTGTTTGGTTTATGGGTAATCTTACCCATTTTGAGGTTAAACGGGTCAAGTGATCTTTTTGGTATATTAAGGTATGCTTGTCATAGATTATATGACATTTTGTTAATTTTGTAAGGGTCAAATGAACATTTGAGTCGAAATGGGTTGATTTAGTATTATGCAGTTTTGTTGTCAAATATACAGGTCGATGACCTGACGGCGTCACGAAATTGCGGGTGACGACGTCAGACCCAGTTGCGACGCGTCGGGTTAAAAACCCTCTGAAGCGTCGCGTGTTAAATCTGAAATGTGTTTTGAGTTACAGTTAAAGGGTGACGACGTCACAGCTTATAGGGCGACGACGTCAGCCGGTATTGCAGCTTTAAAATGATATTTTGTTATAGTATAGTGCCATTGTTTTATAATGTTATCGAGTATACGTTATAATAAGAATTGTCAAAGGTCAAATGTTATAGTTTTTGTCGTATATTGAACTGTCTAGTGAGAAAAAGTTATAGTCAAACGTTTCGCGTCAAAGTTTTCAAAATCGAGTAATTTTCGGTCAAACTGGGAAACGGGGCGTAACAAAATCAATATAAAGTCTTTGTTGTTTTTCAAATGATAAAATATATTATAGCCTTCTTGATGTATATGTGGCCTTTCGTGCCAACCTCGTACATTATGGACCTGAGATAAAACATGCTTAAAAAAGTCAACATCAAGTTGGTGAATTCATGGAGTTTATAGTTTAAAGAACGGACAACAAAATTTCAAAGTTATAGTAATAAATGCAATAGATACAATTATCGGTAAAATGGCTATGTTTGCTTTTAAGCTCATGACACCGAAAATGTTATTTGGGAATATCAAAACAATGATAATAGTATATAACTCAAAGTAATAATAATAATTGATATAACACATAATTCCAAGTATCAATAAAGATTGATATAACACATGGTTTCAAGCACATAATTCCAAGTACGTAATTCCAACTATCAATAAAGATTGATATAGCACATAGTTTCAAGCACATAATTCTAAGTACGTAATTTCAAGTATCACTAAAGATTGATATAGCACATAAGATATCAATAACAATTGATAAACCCCATAAGGTATCAATAACAGTTGATATAGCACATAAGGTATCAATAACAATTAATATAGCACATAAGGTATCAATAACAGTTGAGAAAACACATAAGGTATCAATAACAATTGATATAGTAAAAATCGATTTTCAAGCAATTATGATCATAATAAAAGTAGTAGCATGTGTCTACTCTAAGAGTTTATAAAACAATTAAAACGAATAAAAATGGGGTTATTAACTCACCTTGAGTGGATGATATTAAACGAGTATTGCGACGATCCTCCGCGTTGCGGCGGAGTTTTTTTTTAGACATTCATAGGTTGGTCTTAAGATTAAAATGAAACAACAACTGTTAAAATGAAACAGCAACTGTTAAAGGTATCTTACATATCTAAAACTGAATATTGTGGGTCTAATGAATTCATGAGCAACAACTTAGCCAACAACAGTTTGAAAGGCCAAAGATAAGCGTACCTTACATATCTAAAACTGTTAAAGATTAAACAGGAAGTTATTCGTGGCTACTAAACTTTCATTAGACTGTAAACACCAACACATTACGACCCCAGCGATCCTAAGCGAATGCCTTTACTCCTTGGTGAAGTGGCGGCACCACTTAGTTGGTTATATCCCATAATGCTACGTGGTTGGCAAAAGAAATGATCAAATTACAAATTATCATTTCAAAGATAATAAGCGCTCCTTTAAAAATAATGTTTCATACCATTAAAATTTGCTCTCATTCGGCTTCTTTCGAGCTTCCATTTCCGTAATTCCAATGAAACGACATGGTCTACGACAACTCCTTGTTCACGAGAATGAAGGAATTCATAATAGTCTAATTGCTTCAATAAAATGAAATGAAAGCCTACGTGCTCTTTAAGTCAACGATAAAGAGTGACCCAGTACTATCTGCTCGATTTCATTATTGACATGCTTGACTAAATTCGATGTTACATGTTCGAGGCTTCCTCTATATTATTCTTACATTCGATTTCTAAAGGGTAACTTAAACCTAGTTATGCAGAAATGTGTCATAAAGTATAACACTTCCTTTTTTCCAAATAAACTGAAGCGAAACAATCTATCATCACAAACCAATCACAAAACACTTATCCAAATTTCAAAAACAAAAATGATTATAGCCTGAACCAACAAAAATTATATCCGGTAATTCTTAACAAAACTCGCAGTGGTTCACGTCATCTCCGTCTATTTGGTCAAATTTTCCTAAACGACACTTATTAAGCTACAAAGAATGTTTATGTTGATATAAAAGTTGTCACATTTATATATCATGTAAATCCTTTATATAAACAAAATGACCCATTTCGGATAAAAAAAAAAGAAAAAAAAACCCATGATTTAATGAATCATCACATGTTGTTTATTTAACAATTTATTTTTTACAATCAATTAATAGAATAAAACCAAGAAGAAGACCGAACCTCAGTGTTGTCATGGAAGCGGTTTTGTCAGAGTCAACGCGGTCAACCCACTCTTCCAGTACCTCTTCCATTTTCTTCGCACCTAAAACGAATTGTTACCCAACAAATCACAAACGCTACAATCAAATTAACTACACAAACATTCAAGATTTCAGCTTTTTGCACAAATTAGCAAAAAACCCAAAATTATATCACTAATCGAACATCAAAAATTTTAAAAAGAAAAAAAAAATTGAAAATTACCTTCAATAACTTTCGTTTGAACACCTTTTTATTGGAGAAAATCCATTTATTCTCCTCCTCTCCCAAACACCTACAAAACATCCACAATCGGTTGGTAAAAATCCACAATCGGTATAATTATTTTTAGGGTTTATATTATTTCTAGGTAAAAAAACACATCAACAAAACAAAGAATACCACAACTTGATTCGCGGGTCTTTTCTGCAGCTAAGATTTGAGTCGGTGTGCGTGTGTGTGGAAAATTCTGGGTGTGCGTATGACTGTGGAAGCTTAGGAGATAACGTCTGTCTTTTTCTTTATATATTAAAATTGCCTTTAAATGGGTCAATGACCGGGGCTCAAACAGTCCAAAAAGAAGCATTGGGCTAATTGAAATGGGCCGTGTACACTGTTTACGGAACGACGACGTTTTAAACCCCTTATAATATATATAGTAATATATAACGAAATCGATAGATAAGCCGGAAAAACCTCTACGTGCAACCCAGAATAATTGTTGCGTCTTAGGTGTTTGAAATAATGATTAGAAAACTTAAACGAGTCTATATAAGTCATATATTGATCCAGGTGTTGTACTTTGTAACTTATAGTAATAGTGTATGTCATTTATGAAAATAGCTTACTAGATTATAAAACGTTTCTAGTTAAATATCGTACTACTGTTCGGGCCACCATAATTCAGAGGTCATGTAATAAACGTATGAGGAGATAGGACACTTTAAATTGTAAATCCAACAACTCGTCAATACGTTCACCCCAAAGAGGCCCCTCACATGAAGCTCCCTAGTAACGTAGTAATTAATATGTAAAACATATAATTTGCTTATTTGATTATATGACATAAGTGTTAAAATGGTCACATGGTTTGTAAAATTAGTTTAGTCATGTTCCGTTAATGGTTTTATACAAATTTTGGAGGATTACAAAAGTTACAATGGTTATAAATTATGAATATGGTTAAAACCGTCTTAAAACAAGTCATTTGTTAAAATAACTTTTCGAGGGTCAATTGTATATTTTTATTTGATGAAAGTGATAATTTATAAGTTAAAAATAATCTATGCTAAGTTTGGTAAAATATCAAGTTCGAGAACTTTTGTGTTTTATGTAAAACATCATTCCGGACAACTTTTGTGTAAAACATCATTCCGGACAACTTTTGTGTTTTATATTTTTGCTAATTCGGATCAGAAGGGCCTAAAACACGTGCATAAAGATTGGGGAGTAAGGTTATTTGCAACTTTTAGGTTTTATGGTTTTGATCTTTAACTTGTTGTAACTTTTGATTCATAAGTCCGTTTTTAGTTGATTCGAAAAGCTATAGTTTTGGTTTGAGCTCTTCTACAAATACATGTATATATTTAGGGTCTTGTTCATGGTTTTGAGAAAAATAACTAGCATAAGATAATAAAGTTTTACATGAAATCATAAACATGTTTTACTTATGTTTTAAGATTTTATACAACATGATCAATATACAAGCATAAATAGCATAATAAAATCATGAAATCAAGGTATGATGAGATCGAGCACAAGCTTGTCTTACAACTTTTGGCCTTTTAGGAAAAAAAGAGAACCAAGAACTTAAGAACAAAAAAAACAAAAAAAAGAACAATTCCACTTCTTGGAATCCTTCAACACCTCTTGTACACTTATGAATATTTTATTAGAACTTGTGTAAGAGCTTGATTACTTGAGTAGCTTGGAAATTCACCAAAGGAATGGAAGAACTAAAACAAGGATCATGCAAAACTTGACAAGAGCTTTAACAATGATGAAGAACTAATAACTTGGAGATCAAAGGATAAAAAACTATGGAAGTATGTATGTTGGTGTTTGAATTTTGAATAGAAGAAGAGATGAGTGAGTTCCTTTTATAGCACAATGATAGGTTAGTGCAAGACTTTGGCACCAAGTTTAGACAAATGTAATGATCTTGTTCAAGACTTTGGGACCAAGTTTTACACTTGCCTTCATTTTGTTCAAGATTAAACCTCGACATGCCAAGTGACCTTGTGACTCATAAAAACGCCACATAGGGCTAATAAGAGGAGGTTAGGAAGTTTTAGATCTTTATCTTGTGTTTACGTGAGTTTTGGTCCCGGTAATTACTATTTAAATCACGAAACTTAAAACCGGATATCTTAAAAATATAAAACTTCTAAGAAATGTTAAAAGTTATCATTATATTCTATAAAAGTATATTAAATGAGTGATAAGTTTAAGTGGAGCGTAAATGTTGTTGAAACCTAAATCGTAGGTTAAATATGCGTAAAACGTAAATCGAGAAATGTAAAATCCAAAACTTTTGAAAATATTGTGAGATATGAAATGCATGTATTTTTCTTGTTTAAAATATTGTATGAACATATCGGAATGTTTAAATGATGTTTATAACAAACATAAATTGTAGACACGGTTTTACGAAATCGGTTCTTAGTAAATTCGACATACTTTATAAAGAGGAGCTGAAGAGTATTAAACTCTATTGTCATTATGAATGTAGGTTAAATTTGAGAATGTATAAATTAAAAATAAAGTACGGGAGTGAATAGTGAAAGTATGAGGATGAATAGTAAAAATACGATGATGAATAGTAACCGAAAAATATGAATTGTTACATATGGTGTATTGTTAAAAGACATATACAAATAAGTAGAAACAAATTTCCTTCTGTTTCAACTACACTTATAGTTAGAACACACGTACCTTTGATTTGCTCAGCATGATCAATCTTCAAGAATACCCGTACAAGGAAGATGCATGTATCAACCGGTACTGGTCATGTTTGGAAACTGCTAGATGGTTCAAGTTCGTTACTATGGTTGTTCTTCTGGAACACTAAAATCGATCAACTAAGGATTTGGAACACCCTTAGTCGAAATTGGTTAGGGTATAAAAACTGTTGGATATATATGAGATGTTACTCTCACAAAAAATTGTTCACAAAAATTATTACGACAAAATTTAAGCAGCTCTTTTGTTATATGAAACAATGCACTCAAAAATATCCTTTACTTAAAAAGTTTGAAACACTTGTATTATTTTGTGGACTCACTGGTACATTCATTACTACATTTGCTATTGCTTTATATAGGCTTCTTGTAGTACACTATTACAATATGAAAACAATTACATGCATAGTACTTGTATAGTATTCAAAGATTGGTGTTGATCCTGTTGCCGTATATTTCTCTCATGCTGTAGTTGACTATATGTACAAAAAAAAACAAGTTTCATTTTTGTTACTGAATGAGACATGTCTAATAGTCTTCCCAACTATTCTTTTGTCAAGCTACTATTATCAATAGTAGAGCTTGTTCTTTTCTCATGCTTGCATAGTGAGGCTTGTTCTTTTCTCATTTCTTTTCTTTTCTCATTTATTGTTGTGGAAAACACATTAATTCACATTCTCCCCGTAATGTGCTTTGGCTGAACTCCCAACTTTCTTCTGAGCTCCTGAAACTTTTCTGGTGGAAGTGCTTTTGTGAAAATATCTGCTAGCTGATCATTTGTTCCACAAAATCCAAGTTGCACCTCTCCGTCTTCAATTGCTTCTCTGATAAAATGATGTTTCAAATCGATATGCTTTGTGCGGCTATGATGAACCGGATTTTTGCGATTGCTATTGCTGACATGCTATCGCAGAAAATTGTTGTAGGCTTCAATTGCTTTTCTCCAATGTCTTCAAAAATTCTTCGTAGCCAAATTGCTTGTGATGTGGCTAGAGCTGCTGCTATGTACTCTGCCTCTGCTGATGATTGTGCGACTGTTTGCTGCTTCTTGGAGCACCAACTAAACACACCTGAACCAAGTGAAAAAATATATCCAGCTGTACTTTTCATATCATCTGTACATCCTCCCCAATCACTGTCACAAAAACCATGTAAATTTATATTTGCATTTTTTTCGAACTTGATTCCAAAATCTTTCGTGTCGTGCAAATATATTAAAATTCTTTTACCAACTCCCATGTGAATCTGACTAGGATTGTGCATGAACCTTGAGAGTAAACTTGCGGCAAACACGATGTCGGGCCTTGTTGCTGTGAGGTATAACTATTTCCCCACCAAACTTCGATAAAGTGTAGCGTCCACTTTACTTGAACCGTCTTCCTTCATGAGTTTTTCATTGATAACCAAAGGAGTGTCCTTCGGTTTGCATTCTGACATATCAAAAATCTTCAAAATCTTCTCGACATACTTTTCTTGAGAAATAAAAACGCCGCCATCGTCTTGATATATTTCCATTCCGAGAAAATGATTTAGAAATCCTAAATCACTCATCTCGTATTTTTGCATCATCTCATTCTTGAAATCTTCAATCATTTTCTTGTTATTCCCTGTGAACACAAGATCATCGACATAGAGCGCTACAATTAAAATATCATTTTTACCTTGATTTTTAACATACAAGGTCGGCTCGCTCTTGCTTTGATTAAAACCTTTTTATTTAAAATAACCATCGATCTGGCTATACCACGCTCGCGGTGCTTGCTTGAGTCCGTAAAGTGCTTTCTTCAACTTGTAAACTTTTTCTTCTTTTCCTTCAACCTCGAATCCTTGAGGCTGATTCACATAAACTTCTTCTTTAAGTTCTCCATTGAGAAATGTTGACTTGACGTCGAGTTGGTATAGTAACCAACCTTTCTGGCCTGGTAGTGAGATGATTGTTCGGACTGTGTCCATTCGAGAAACTGGAGAAAATGTGTCGTCATAGTCAATTCCAGGTTGTTGTGAGTAACCTTTTGCTACTAGTCTTGCCTTGTTCCTTTGAACGTAACCATCTGCATTGTACTTGACTTTGTACACCCATTTGACACCAATAACGTCTTTGTCTAATGGTTTGTTTGTGAGCTCCCACGTGTTATTCTTTTCAATAACTTGGATTTCGTCCTCCATCGCTTTCTTCCATGATTCTTCTCTAATCGCTTCTTCAAAACTTTCTGGTTCTATTTGACAAAAATTAGCATTGTATATTTCTGCCAACGAACGAAATTTTCTTGGTGGTGGACTTTGAGATTCTTCATCTGGTTCTTCGTTGGGTACTTCATCATGTGATGGTTGATTTTCATCACTTTCCACATGTGCTTCATCCTGCATTTTGTTAGTGGGAAAACATGGTCCTTCCTTTTTTTCTTCTTCCCAATTCGAGGAAGAGTTTTTATCAAACATTACATCTCGACTAACTACTACATTTTTTGTTTTTAGGCTATACAGTCTATAAGCTTTTGACTTGCTACTATAGCCTACAAAAATGCACTTTTCACTTGTCTCGTCTAATTTATATCTTTTTTGCTTTGGTATTTGAGAGTAACAAACACATCCAGAAACTTTAAGATGTCTTAACGAAGGTTTTCGTCCATTCCACGCTTCAAGTGGAGTCTTGTTATCGAGGGCTTTTGTTGGACTTCTATTCAACAAATATATTGTTGTGTAAACTGCTCCTGCCCAAAAACCTTTTGGTAAACCTTTGTCGTGCATCATTGACTTCGCCATTTCTACAACGGTCTGATTCTTTCTCTCGACTACACCATTTTGTTGAGGTGTGTATCGAGTTGTGAGCTGTCTGTGCATGCCTTCATCCTCAAGAAACTTGTCAAACTCTTTTGAGTTGTATTCTTTTCCTTGATCACTTCTCAAAATTTTGATAAAACTCCCCGTTTGTTTTTCGACAAAATTTTTAAACTTTTTGAAAATTCCAAAAAATTGAGATTTTTCTTTCATAAAATAAACCCATGTCATTATACTAAAATCATCAATAAATAGAATGAAATAGAGATTATTACCATGAGATGGATTCCTCATCGGACCACAAAGATCGGTGTGTACTAGCTCGAGAATTTTATTGGCTCTCCAAGCGACTCCTTTCGGAAATGGTTTTTGGTGATGCTTTCCGAGCGCAAACCCTTCACAAACTCCTTCAATCTCATAAATTTGTGGCAAAACTCCAACCATATTTTTCTGGTGGAGTAAATTTAGACTTTGTAAATTTAGATGTCCAAGCCTCTTGTACCATAACAAAGCTTCATATGTTGTTGTGGCCTTTAACGCAGAGTGTTCTTCGTACTTGAATGTGATCGGAAAACTTCTGTTCCGCCCCATTGTTATCTTCTGCATTAACTCTCTATTTCTTCCTTTATTATATATACTGAACCTTTACCTTAAAAAACAACAGAGTATCCATGATCTACTAGTTGTCCGACACTTAGCAAATTTTGCGTAAGGTCAGGAACAAGTAAAACATCATCAATATACTTGATACCTGTTTTTGTCTTGACCAGAATCTTGCTTTTTCCCTTCACTTGTACTGCTCCATTTCCCATTTTTACTTGAGAATTTCCTGCATTACCAATGTCGACCAAAATACTTTCATCACCGGTCATATGATTACTACAACCGCTGTCAAGAAACCACGTGTCACTTCTTTCAATGTTAGCTGAGTGACAAAATAAAACATTTTCATTTTCTTTTTTTTCTTCTAAAAAATTTTCTTGTTGTTAGTTTTTCTTTCGGCAAATTTTTTCTAAATGACCAAATTGATCACACTGAGTACATTTGTACTTTTCTTTGTACCAACAATCTTTATCCTCGTGATTGTCTTTCTTGCAAATGGAACACTTGTGAGAGTTTCCATTGCCAAATGATCTTTTGTCGAATTTGCTTTGAACTCTAAAACTTCTGTAGCTTTGTCCACGTCCACGTCCTCAAAAATTTCTGCCTCCTCGACCATCTCGGGATGAACTCCCTCTTCCATAATTTTGTGGTGGCTTCTTGTCGCCTTGCAAGCAGGATTGGAATGCACTTTCGATCGCCTTGCCGGAGTGACGAGTCATACGTTGCTTATATGACTTGAGAGAACTTAGCAATTCTTGAATACCCAAAGTTTTGAGATCTTTGGTGTTTTCAATAACTGCTATAATTGGATTAAATTTTTCGGGAATACTGATGAGAATTTTCTCAACAATACGTTGGTCTTCAATTTCATCACCATAACTTTTCATCTGATTAATCAAATCGGTTAATCTAGATGAATAGTCATTTAGTGACTCATTTTCTTTCATCTTCGTGTTCTCGTAATCTCGTCTAAGAGTTTGTAGCTTTATAGCTCTCACTTTGACGTCTCCTTGAAATTCTTTCTTGAGCACCTCTCAAGCTTCTTTTGCTTTTTTAAGACGCATGATTTTTGGGAATATTGACGGTGTGACTCTCATTGAATCATACTTAAAGCTACGATTTCGCTTCTCTTTGCTTCAAATCTTTCATCTGCTCATCGGTTAATTTTTCCATATCAACGGGTTCTTCAAATGTGTTTTTGACATCATCAAACACATCTAAAGAATCAAACAGTGTCTCCATTTTTACACACCAATAATCATGATTTTCACCATAAAAAATTAGGACGACAACATGACTTAAATCAAAACCTTGTCGTCGTGCCATGACCGCTCTATAAAAAAAAATGCTAAGAACTCATTTAATCTAAATGGATTCGAACAAGCTCTGATACCAATTTATGTTGGATATATATGAGATGTTACTCTCACAAAAAATTGTTCACAAAAATTATTACGACAAAATTTAAGCAGCTCTTTTGTTATATGAAACAATGCACTCAAAAATATCATTTACTTAAAAAGTTTGAAACACTTGTATTATTTTGTGGACTCACTGGTACATTCATTACTACATTTGCTATTGCTTTATATAGGCTTCTTGTAGTACACTATTACAATATGAAAACAATTACATGCATAGTACTTGTATAGTATTCAAAGATTGGTGTTGATCTTGTTGCCGTATATTTCCCTCATGTTGTAGTTGACTATATGTAAAAAAAACAAGTTTCATTTTTGTTAATGAATGAGACATGTCTAATAGTCTTCCCAACTATTCTTTTGTCAAGCTACTATTATCAATAGTAGAGCTTGTTCTTTTCTCATGCTTGCATAGTGAGGCTTGTTCTTTTCTCATTTCTTTTCTTTTTCATTTATTGTCGTGGAAAACACAATAATTCACGAAAACCCTAACCCTTAGTCGATTATTGACTAAAGTCAACAAAGGGTTTCGACCCTTAGGGTTTTTCGACCGAATGAGCAAAGGGGGAGAGAAAGGAAGAGATTTAGAGTTGTGTGTGCGAATTATTAGGATGCCTTGAATCCCCGTTGTCTTTATATGATACAAAGTAAGATTCTTGAGTCCCTGTACTTGTCAACCAAGTAAACCAAGTTTGACAAGAAGTCAAACTCCTCCTCTATGGGGAGTCGGTTGATCCTCACACCACAAACCTTCGGGTTTGTGGTTTTTCCTTTTTATCTCCCTTTAATTGTTTACATTTTCTATTTATTAATTAAATTAACTTTGTTAATTTAATTCTCTCAACCCCTTAATTTTTATTAATATAATAATAAATATTTCCTTCTATGTGTGATGCACCAGTGTGACCTTTTAGTGCCTTTTTACCGGATATGATTTCTTGTATATATAATTAGATATATATAATTACATATATATTATATGTGCACATAGTTCCTTCAATATCTATGTTCACCATACTTTCTTCGCCGATAAGTGACTACAATAGCCACAAATCTTGATAGTCCAAACACAACTACATCCCAAAGAAAACTGGTATTTTCAATCCTTCAAGAGCATGCATACCAAAATTCAAGAAATTTACAATAGATACATTAACTGCAAAACTAGATTTTGTACACAAAGGTGGCAGATAAAAGTTATAAAAGTTGCTCACAGTAAATACCATTTGACTACAATGGTTAAATGAGCTAGCTGCTAGCTTCAAGGATATGACAATAACTAAGCAATCTGTAAGTTTTTAAAAGCCTTTTGTAAGAGCATATGAGTGTTATGATGATAATTAAGTATACTAAGAATGAACCTCTAAACGTGTTGTACTCATCCAAATTCTATAAGTTAGTAGTCGAACATGACAAGTCTGTTAACAAATATATCAACCATTGTACTCGACTACGTATTGCCTTTCGTTATAAGCGAACTACATAAATACACAAAAGGATCCAACCCAGGAAACTAGTACACTGCTATAAATAAGGCATTTCTCATGTCCTACTAGTATACAGAAGTTTATACTTTATAAATTATTTGGTGATTCAAAAACTACTCGGGTGTGAATAAATGCTTTTATATGAGTTGGTTCTATACTTATAAAAACTTTTACATAATTTACATAACGTACACTTTTATAAAAGAATAAAAAAAGCCCAATTAGAATTTTACCATAACCATCGAATGATTGTAAAACTAAAAATAAACATTTGGAATCTTAAAGAAGGGGAACCTTGGTGGAAATTGTCGAGTTTCAGTTTAGTATCCTGATAACGCTACACGCGTCGTTCGGGGTCAAGGAAACTTCCTTTTCTTCGAGCAAGTTTTATAACACCCTAGGCAGGAACCTAATCGTTGTAGTGTAGTAATTAGGGTAAGCCACGGTATTGATATCGCTCTCAGGGAATAGGAATGCTAGTGAGAAGTTACTACGCTAAGGTTGAGGTTGAGGAAGATTATTTTGTATTTTTATATTTTGTAGAAATGGAAAAGGTACGAATCTCGGGTATTGGATTTGGGGTTGGTATTGCTACCGATTACTCTACTATTATCTAATTATCTAAGCTAAGGTTGTGATAGTCTATGTCTAATTGATGTGTACTCGTATGATAGTTTAAAGATGTGTTTACTTAGGTTTTACTACTCCTTAATTATCTCCTATTGATGGTTGATTTGTCACGTCCTTATTCCTAGTTGCGTTGTGATTCTAAGGCTATAGGCGTGCTTGTTTCCCTAACTCTTTGAAATTACCAAAGGGTCTTGTTTACAAATCCTCTAGTGATTTATAGACGCCTACTCTACGGTTGTCCTTGAATACTTTATTCTACAATTACCTAGATAATTATATTCTAAAGTTCACAAAGAAAAGTCAAGCATTAATACACAACGAATAATCTAGCGCACTCTAGATCATTAGTCAACTAAGATAAGTATCAACCAATCAATATTCAATAATTAAGTTTCATATTCCTAAGCAAACACACAAATAAATTAGCTGGGACATGGAGAACATGCAAGCATACACACAAATAATCAAAGACATAATTAAATTAATGAAGTAAATACTTATCTTGATGTATAATAGGGTTTAGAACCTAAAATCTTGCACAAGAAAGCCTTGGTTCGGTTTAGGTTTTACCCAAAAGACTACCCACAAAACCGAAAATTCGGATTCTATATATAAGATTACATCCGCGACGGCGTCACCTTATGTTTTGTGACGCCGTGTCGCCGTCATTAGGGTTTCGTCTTGGCCACGTAAACCTTGCGACGCGTCACCTTATGACCGTGACGCCCCTTCACTCGACGCCGTCTTGGGCGCATCTAGGTCGTCCGAGTAACGGCGGCCTACTCTTTAGAACCCGGCGTCGTCCTTGAAAACATGCAATTTCGCCCGACCCGTCGCAAAATTCCTTCCCGACGGCGTCGCGAGATATCTGATGGACGCCGTCGCCTTATGTTTCAATGACTTTGAGTGTCTCGATTCGACTTTGGCCATTTTCTTCGTATATTCGCGCCTTTTCGTCCAAATAAGCATCATTCCAAGATTTTGCCTTCAAGAGACCTAAAAGTGAAAAGGAACGATATTAAGCAATAACGGATCTGATGATCGAATAAGGGCTTAAATGACCCCTTAAAAGGTACCTTTTAAAACCTTATCAAATATCCCTACACTTGGTATTTGCTTGTCCTCAAGCAAATGTGCTTTTAGCCAATTAATTTATAAGTTGGGGTCATGAAGCATTCATTTAAAGCGGTCCACAACACATATAAGCCCATAAAAGTCATAACAAGCACGGAAGTTACATACTAGCACCTCACATGGGTGTTTGGATACTCACATCTCTCGGGTGTATATATGAAATATAACAAATCGAAATGGAAGATAAACACTCATTAACGGTCCTAGTACATAGATTACCATAGGCTTGAGAATAGATCAAACCTCCGTCGCTTTGGCGTAAGCACCTAGGAAAGACTATCAAAGAGGTCTTTTAAAGGGTTGTAATGTTAGGCTTACGGTAGGAAATGAAGGGTTTGGTGGGATAGGCTATTTAGTGGTGGATAGTCAAAAATCTCTATGTTGCAAGTATACGAAGAATGGCGTTGCTAAGCCAAGACTCGACACTCTAAAACTCTAGGCAACGAAAATAAACAAACATAATTTAAAAGATAGATGTAGGATGGTAGCAGATGTTTGTTTTGTTTTTTTTTTTTTTTTTTTTTTTTAATCATCATTTTTTTTTTTTTTTTTTTTTTTGCATACACTTTACTCTACCATCCTCTACGGTACATCAAAATGATAGGATTTATAGACACATCCTACACTTGAGTTTTTATTACTCTAACACTAATTTGACCCGAATTGAAAAGATCAAACACTTGGAGTACATTATTATGCAAACAAAGGGACTTTGAGTTTAACGTTCTCTTCCTATATTTCATAAACTTTAACTTTTCCCATGAATCCCAATCATCCCAAAACGTATACAAAGGATATGACTCGACTTAGCAACTCATGCAAGCAACCGGATAATTGAACTAAGGGTTTTGGGTGATAACATAAATTGCACTAAAAGTGAGTGCAATAAAGGTAGGCTAAGGCGATTTGGGTGTATATTTGGGGTGGGGTGTAAACAATGCTCTTCATTGATATCCGGAAAACCGAAACATCACGAGAACCGCGAAAAGGATAGGCTCGAGGGGTTAACTAGGGTATCGTGTACTAAAGATGAGTACAACGCAAAGGGTGTGGGGAATTACTCAACCGATATGGAAGAAGTAATTATATTACGTGTATCAAACAAGGGTTTATCCTAATGCCTCTTATCATTTAGTTATTCCTAACTACACAAGTGTAGTCTCACTAGCGATCTCGAATGCATCACAAAACAAGTTCTAGAATCTAATATACTACCGGTTCACACTCTAAGCATTGAAGATGAATGCTTTAATTCCTACTAATCTAAGGCGATCCTCACATTTGGGTGGAATTTGGGTGGTAAAGGGTTTTGTGCTAGTCATGCAACTTCCTATCCGTGAGACGCTTTTGTTAAGACTAATGGCCCACTCCTATATGTCATGAAAATTTTAAATTTGGTGCCAAAATTACCCTAACCTACATTTTCTCATGGTTTATTACACAAATACACTTGGACAAAGCAAATAGTCAAGGATAAGCATAGTTTCAAAGTTCCGCTTTATTTTCCTCCTACACTTAAACCGAACATTGTCCCCAATGTTCCCGAAAAGTATCAAAGTTATGATAATAGAAGGTAATTAAAAGCGAAAGAAACTAATACTCCCCGATTAGCTCGGTAGGATCCGTAAAATTGGTGGTCAAATCTTTTCCAAGAAGAGTTTTTGCGTGAAAGGCTCCTTCCAAACTTGTGTAACTTCTTCTTGACAAACTAAACTCGCACACTAGAAGAAAACAAACGAAACCTTCGCGTAAAATCGGTGGTAATAATATACATAAGACTCGATTTAAACTAGGATATAATGCTTGTGGAATGGATGTTTACGAATTTGTTTTGAAAGTTAAGATCCGGAAAATTCCAAAATTTTACAAGTAGCTCGAAAACGAGAAAAATGGTGATGTTTTATTCCTTCCGACGCCGTCAGTTGCAATCTCGACGCCGTCAGTTATCCGACAAAAGCGGTGCGATTTTACGGAAAAAATTCGGAAAATTTACATCTTTAGAACTGGAAAACTTCAAAAACATCCATTATGACTCGATACAAGCATTTGACTCGAACAAACAAACATATATATCTTTTAGTTAATTGTTATTCTCATGTTCACGTTTCTTATGAAAACGTGTGTAATCCTCCCTACACTTATCCTTTATGTAAAATACCTTTATATGTAATTAAGACGAGGTTAAAAACAAAATAAAGCATTTTACAAATTCAAACATGAGGACAAACAATTAATAAAAGATATATGACACTAACAAGCAAACAATTAAGCATGGGTTGCCTCCCACGGGCGCTTTTCTTTATTTAAGAGTCTTGTAGCTAGACTCGTAGTCCTACTCCTACGCATCGATATAAGTAAGTCTATCCTCAACAATGTCGTAGGGATCAAACTTATCATTCAAGTTCCTAGTAGTGCGTTCGGTTAAATATGCCTTTTCAAACATCTCACCATCGGGATCATAGATTTGTATCCTAATGTGCCACCTTCCATTACCATCGCTAGGCGTTATATTCCAATTCCACATGTGTTCGGATTTCTCAACTATCCATTTATTCATGACAAGATTAACGGGCAAGCATCCTAGGAACTCGGTCATCTTCCTAAATACTAAGGCGTCCTCGAACGGGTTCACTTCTATATCCTAGCCAATTCTTGTTCTTGGAAAGTTGCTACACTAGCAAAGGCCTTATCTAGGTAAAAGGTCTTTGGGGGCCTATGATGTTCTTCTCAATCCAAGGTCCATATCGAGAAGGCTCTCTATCCAACCTAATCTCTTGTGGGATTTCCTCATCCTTGTAGTACGAATGCCTTTTGACATCGTAAACCGATCTAGCACTCCCTCTCCTACCACTATTTTGGACATCTTACAATCGATGATGGCACTAGCGGTAGCTAAAAATCCTCTTCTAACTAGTAATGGGCATGTCGGGTCCTTATTCATGTCTAGCACATGAAAGTCGGCCAAAAGAGTCAACTCTCCTACATGTACTACCATGTCCTTTATTATTCCAACCGGACGTGCTATACTACCGTCCGCTAATCCTAAGATAGTTTCCGTTGGTTCAATTTTTCCTAAGTTGAGGCTTCTATGAAGGGACAACGGAACGAGATTGATGCATGATCCTAAATCGGCTAAAGCATCGAGTGGCTTGGAAGTTCCAAGTCTACACGGAAGAGTGAATAGCCCGGGATCATCTAACTTCTTAGGTAAGTTGTTTCGCACAAAGGCGGACCCATGTTTCCCAAGCCTAAGTTCTAACTCATATTTTTCTTTTAAAGCATTATAATAAGGTGCATGAGCTAAGACTTCAAGAATTGGTTTCTCTTGATAGAGTTCCTTGTACTCCTCCTCTAAACTAGGTTTGGATTCTTGGCTAACGGGTTTCTCAGAGTAGGCTTTACCAAAGGTGCCGGCCTTGGTATTTCTTGGATGACTTGGAACCCTTTTGATAGCGATTACGAGTGAACCGTTGGGTGAGAGGGCATGAATGTGTGTTCTCCCATGATGAACTAGAACATGAAGTCGATGCAATCGAATTCACTTTTGGGTTCTTTATGGTATCACTGGGAGTGCTCCAATTTCCCGCTCATTGAAGGCTTTTAAGAGGGCATCAAGCTTGGTTGTCATCTCGCTCTGCTTTTGCTTAAACTCGGCTTCAAGCTTATTCAATCGAGTTTCTTGGGATGACAAAATCTAGATGCAATTGCTTCAATATTGGGGTTCGGTATTAGAAGAATTGAATCATTAGGCGAACTAGATGAGCTTTGGGGTGTGCTTGAGTTTTGGTTCCACTTAAGATTAGGGTGATTTCTCCATGAGGGTTGTATGAGTTTCCTAAGTTGTTTTGTTCGGGTTTGAAAGTGTACCACTTATCTCCCGCTCCGTCGATGCACGTATGGGCGTGGTCCGCAAAAGCTTGTTCGGAGAGCCTTGAGCAATCACGAGTGTCATGGGGACCACCGCATAACTCACAAGGTAGAGTGATTTGATTCACTTGTCGTGAAGACTTAGGATTTTGTAGGAACTCATGAGGAATTTAACTTGATCTTCAAGTTCAATCATCCTACGGTCGGGAGGAGGCAAGGAGATTGCCTTGACGGTTTGGGAAGTTCACGGGGTCATCCAACTTTCGTTGTCATAGAGGGCAAGGTCCTCTATTATTTCCCATGATTCTTCGCGGTGAGATCACTAAGTTTTCCACGGCCGCTTGGTCAATGGATCGCTTAGTGGGAAAGTTGACATGATCATAAAAGATTTGGACTTGGAGCCAAAGATCAATGCCGTGATGAGGACTTTATGAAGTAAGTCCTTGAATCGGGTCCATGCTTCAGAGAGATTCACCTTGACGTTTTGGAACATCAAGATGTCATTCCTAAGCTTAGTGGTTCTCCCGGTGGGAAAAATTGAGCAAGGAAGCGAAGTAAGATCATCCCAACTTGAGATGGAGCCGGTGGAAGTCGCTCAAGCCAATTACTAGCTTGGTCCCGAGAGAATTGGAAGAGACGCAAGCGCGTGGTCTCGAGTAGTAGCATCAAGGTCGATGGAATCGACAATTTTGAGGAAATCCCTCGAGATGTCGATTTGGATCTTGAACGAAGTCCATGGAATGCACATCCGCTTTGCACCAACCGGATGGTGTCGGATCGCAGGCCGTAGTTTGGGCTTGGTCGGGAAGCTCAATGGTGTTCCTATAACCTAGGTGGTTTGGTCTCGAGTACTACCAAGAGTACGGGCTCTTGGCGGGTCGTTTGGTGGTGGGTTGATGAGTGGTGGTTGGTTGTCACCTTCCATGGTGAAAAGTGATGGGTGTTACGAACAAAGGTCACGAAGAAGGGGATAGACTAAGAGAAAGCTAAAAATGAGAAAATTTACTTGATAGGAATCAAGCAAAGAAACCTAAGCGAGGTGGACTACTAACTAGCTATTCTATTCCGGCAGTGCGCCAAAACTTGATAACGCTACACGCGTCGTTCGGGGTCAAGGAAACTTCCTTTTCTTCGAGCAAGTTTTATAACACCCTAGGCGTTGAACCTAATCGTTGTAGTGTAGTAATTAGGGTAAGCCACGGTATTGATATCGTTCTCTAGGGAATAGGAATGCTAGTGAGAAGTTACTACGCTAAGGTTGAGGTTGAGGAAGATTATTTTGTATTTTTATATTTTTGTAGAAATGGAAAAGGTACGAATCTCGGGTATTGGATTTGGGGTTGGTATTGCTACCGATTACTCTACTATTATCTAATTATCTAAGCTAAGGTTGTGATAGTCTATGTCTAATTGATGTGTACTGTATGATAGTTTAAAGATGTGTTTACTTAGGTTTTACTACTCCTTAATTATCTCCTATTGATGGTTGATTTGTCACGTCCTTATTCCTAGTTGCGTTGTGATTCTAAGGCTATAGGGCGTGCTTGTTTCCTAACTCTTTGAAATTACCAAAGGGTCTTGTTTACAAATCCTCTAGTGATTTATAGGCGCCTACTCTACGGTTGTCCTTGAATACTTTATTCTACAATTACCTAGATAATTATATTCTAAAGTTCACAAAGAAAAGTCAAGCATTAAGTACACAACGAATAATCTAGCGCACTCTAGATCATTAGTCAACTAAGATAAGTATCAACCAATCAATATTCAATAATTAAGTTTCATATTCCTAAGCAAACACACAAATAAATTAGCCGGACATGGAGAACATGCAAGCATACACACAAATAATCAAAGACATAATTAAATTAATGAAGTAAATACTTATCTTGATGTATAATAGGGTTTAGAACCCTAAAATATCGCACAAGAAAGCCTTGGTTCGGTTTTAGGTTTTACCCAAAAGACTACCCACAAAACCGAAAAATTCGGATTCTATATATAAGATTACATCTGCGACGGCGTCACCTTATGTTTTGTGACGCCGTCGTGTCGCCATCATTAGGGTTTCGTCTTGGCCACGTAAACCTTGCGACGGTCACCTTATGATCGTGACGCCGTCCCTTGACTCTGACGCCTCTTGCCGCATCTAGGCCGTCCGAGTAACGACGGCCTACTCCTTTAGAACTCGACGTCGTCCCTTGAAAACATGCAATTTCGCCTCGACCGTCATAAAATTCCTTCCGACGGCGTCGCAGATATCTGATGTGCCGTCGCCTTATGTTTCAATGACTTTGAGTGTCTCGATTCGACTTTGGCCATTTTCTTCAGATATTCGCCTTTTCGTCCAAATAAGCATCATTCCAAGATTTTGCCTTCAAGAGACCTAAAAGTGAAAAGGAACGATATTAAGCAATAACGGATCTGAAGTGATCGAATAAGGGCTTAAATGACCCCTTAAAAAGGTACCTTTTAAAACCTTATCATATCCCACATTGGTGGAGTTTGTAACCATAAGGGGCTATATATACATGAGAATATACGCTTGAATTGTTGACTTATAGATGCGTTTTAAGTCCTCAAAGTCTCACTTTCTCGGTTCGACAAATCAAAATCTTGGAAGTAGTCTTTGGAAGCTTATTTTACATACCAAAATTTTCTTACATATCAAGGGACTCTTCTTCACCATCCATCTAAAAAGAAATCAATGACTGAGATTAAAAGTATTCTATTATTTCACATATTTTTTATAATTTAAATATTTTTTAAACCGTTAATCGTTAAGCAAAAATAATTACACCATCGCGACGAGCATTTAATTATCTTTCTATAGACGGGCACTTTGATATACTTTCGAAAAAAGAAAAAAATATCGTTTTTTTCACGTTCTTTCGTCTTTTTCGTTTTCTTCGAAACTGGAATTTGCATGAAATAACATATATGATTTAACACTAATTTGAAGATCACATGTGATATTAGTGTTAAATCATACATGATATGTAATATCATATGTGATACTAGTGTTAAATCATATATGATAAATCAAATATGATATACATATCATATATGATTTAATACTAATATCACATGTGGTATTCAAATTAGTGTTAAATCATATATGATTTTTTCATGCAAATTTCAGTAACGTAAAAAAAAACGAAAAAACTTTAAAAAAACATGAAAAAAACGAAAGTTTTCTTTGTCGAAAGTTTTTCAAAGTGTCTATCTATAGAAAGATAATTAAATGCTCGTCGTAATGGTAAAATTTTTTGTTTGACGATTAACGGTTTGAAAGATATTTATATTTGAAAAAAATGATGAAAGTGGGTTTTTTTAATTGTTGAGATTAATCTCATCCATTAAATCTAATAAAAATGAAGGGTGGAGATTGATCCCTTAGTATGTAAATAAGTTTTTATCCTCAAATGATCTTAAATCACATTTTAAAAATTATTTGTGTTAACACCGACCATTTGACTATTATTTACTATAAAAAAAATTGGTTTTCATTAACTTTAAATTAATAAGACAACTCATTAATATCTTAAAACGAGATGGAGACGCCCGCCACGTTGTGGACGGGAAGTTTTCAGTCTAATGTATACACTTACAAAAATGACCCAGTAAGATCATACGTATTAGAGGAAGGCGCTTTTATGTTTGTGCATTATATAGATTGCATGATGATAGTGATAAATGTATTTTAATTTCAAAAAAGTACTCTGATCAACAGAAAGCAAAGGTCAGTGCCAAAACGTGAACTAAACTCCCTTGAAAGTCAGCCTAACTGCTATTTGCAATGAAGTAAACTAAAATCCCTTAACTACTCGCAAATTTCCTGCTTATATTGTCTCAAAATCAGCATGACCATATACGAAAATAAATGACACTTGCATTTTTTTGCTGAATTTAGTTTACAGCAGTAGAAGTATCCCAACTTAAGTTACGACTCTATAACTAACCTTCAGAGGAAATTTTCAGCGTATGTATAACTGACCGCGACATCGAACAAACTTGTTTCCCCACGTCGACAAAAAGTTGGTCTATATCAGCACCTACAACCCGATAGACATACCAATATGTACGTCATTCTGCTTAGTATTCAAGGCAATTCGTCGCATGTTCTCCTGATTCTTGTAGTGGCAAGAGTTAAAAACTAATTGCTCTTACACATACTGTATATGTGAATACGTCGTTGCTTTTTGATATACGACTCATCAGTGGGTACACATGTATCTGATAAACCATATGCAAAAACTGTATGACGTCTCCTTCTAATTTCATCAGTCGTATGTTTTGAAATATCGCAAACGCTGGTAGAAACCTGCGTCATCATACAATTAGTAGCTGCAAGACACATAAAGGTGTAACAGTAAAGTGTGTATGATCATTAAGTACATGTTCAGAGGCCGTTAGGTTTGCATAATGGTGTTGTTAACTATCAACAATTAAGTAGTGTAAATGCAAACACCATTACGCAAACATAGCGACCTATAAACATGCTTTGAGTCATTTGGTGTGAACTTTGGCCTTTTTGAGCGTGCAACTGAGTACTTGTGTGCAACCTTGTACTATTATTATGTGTGATCCCAGAAATACCTACAGAAGAAAAAGCTAACGATAAGAGCATGGAGTATCGTGACGAGAAGGTCTCGCCAATCCCACGTGGAAGCCTCGCCGGTCTTCACTGCCCATCGCCACCACACCAACCGAGCTCGTCATTTGTAATCTCGCCACTCCAACGACATGGAAAAAGACAAAATAAATTTTGAAAAGTATCCGTTTGTTGGATATTTATTAAGTTCTAAAATGCTGAACTTGATGCATCTAAAGACTATTTCATTTGTTTGTAAATATTAAGACATATGCAGCCTTGATCCTTAATGATCAAAGATCTACAACCTTAGGTAAATGTGGCTAGAGCCACTTAGACATATTGGCCATGCTTTGGTCGTTTATACAGTTATTGAAGGGGGGCAGTTACATGACAATTAAGGTTGTTAAAAGGCATAACTGCCTTATCCATGAAACAACACAACCTTTGGTCATACCCTTTCAAAACATATATATAGGACATGTAAATTTGTTTGTAATTTATCAATATAGTTTACCTTTCATGTTTTAAAATTCCCTCCTTATTTTATCTGCACTATTCTATTTTGCACACATATCTGCACCAAATTATTGCACTCAATATCCATTCAATTTCACTGCACAAAATGGCTTACAACCAAAGATATTCTGATATCAAATGGCCAAGAAGCACATACCTTTCTAGGGGATCTGTTGGTCATTACAATACCGTTTCTTACCAACGGTTAGTTTCTTTTTTTTTTTTTTTTTTTGATAAGAAAAGATGGATTAAAGTGCAGAAAACAGATGGCTATGATAGGAAATGTGGTGTTTGTGAAGATGATGATGAAAAGGGTTTGAGGGATTTGAGGGTTTTGTTGCAGGCAAGTTGTTTGATGAAATGCCGCAACGAAGAACCCATTGTTTTGAGTTTGGTTTTTTAGTTTGGATTGGACATGGTGTTTGACTGGGAAGTGAAGAGCTATGAATAAAGATGAACATGATGAAGATGGAAACAGTAGGAGTGATAAAGATGAACATGATGAGATTCTTGAATGGGCCAAGGTATTTACTTCTGGTCTTGCTCTTGAGCCTTCTTTATTAACTACTAAAAGTGATAAAGATTCTTTGTTGATTCTCCCTCTAAATTACAAAATATATGCAGTCGAATAGTCATGGTTCGTTACAGATAATTATTGTATTTTGTATTTTTATTTAAATGAAATGAATTTTATTGTGTTTGAAAAATATGGAAAAGAACTAAAATGGGGGTGGGTGGGGCCCAAATGAAGAAAAGTGAGTTAGTTGTGATTGAATGGTATTTTTAAGTGAGCGTGTTGGAGTGATGTGACACAAGTGGGGCCCAAATGAAGAGAAGTGGCTAGCCACAACACTCCATGCTCTAAGTATTGATAATTGCACTGTTTGTATACTACAATGACTATATACACACACATAAAAGCTTTCAAGTCAACTCATCTTTAGATGTTAACTGTGATCGCCGGTTGCTCCAATGTGATCTTAAGATCCTTTATTCCAATATGTTGTAAACATGTGCTACATGATACGTGCATCACACGTCATCGCTTTTTAAATAGTCATGGCAATTGCATATACAATAATTGAGTTAGAGTGCAACAAATTAACACCCACACCTTGATTTACAACCTCAGTCGAATTTCTGCTGACGATAACTATTTATGTATGCAGTTTTTATCTTTTTACATACCTGCAACAGCAGGAGTTCGTATTAAACTAATAGCACTGCAAATAGATTGTAAAAAATTAGGCTACGAAAATCTTACTTCATGAGCATAATCCACCTCTTCCTTCAATCTTTTCTCTATTTCCTTCAGCTTTTGATGGATTCCTAATGTCAAGGGATGTCTCTCATATCCATTGTAGAAAAAGTGGATTGTTTTATCAATCTCGACCCAACTTTAACCAGCTACTTTCTTTAACCCCTTGGCCTTGACTGACTTTCTAACACTCTCGCTCTCTTTCCAGCAACCAGCATTAGCATATATACTTGACATCATCACATAGTTCACAACACTTGCACCATCCATTTTCAACAAAATTTCTTCTACTTCATGTCCTATTTCCAAATCTCCATGTACTTTGCAAGCACTTAGCAATGCCCGCCAGATCCCGGAATTTGGCTTGCCGGGCATACTATTGATAAGGTCTCTAGTTTCTTTCAAACGCCCGGATCTACCAAGCAGGTCAACCGTACAAGCGTAATGTTCAACGTTCGGTTTGACTATGGATTCGCTGCATAACCTAGAAAAGCATTCGCGACGTTGCCCACGATATCACACTCTTCATTGCAACACTATCAAACACTTTTTGTGCCTCACATAAAAACCTACATTTCGCATACAAATCAATAAGTGAACCCGCAACAATCATTTCCTCCGACAATCGAAAACCCGTACTAATAAAAAAACCCATGAATTTGCTTCCCAGCCCGCACCTCTCCAACACCAGCACAAGCTTTTAAAGTACTCGTAAAAGTAAACTCATCCGGCACTTTCCCTTCCACCTGCATTTCCTTAAACAAAACCAACGACTTATCAAACTCCTCTCACGCATCTCACCAAAAACCTTGGCCCCATCCTCAACCCTCCCACATTTCGCATACATATCAATCATAGAGTTCCCAACTACATGAAATCACTCAAAACCACTTTTACAACACCACCCATGTATCTGCACACCATTCTCAACAACACCAACCATCCCACACGCCTTAAAACATGTCGAACAAGAAAAGTCATTCGGCTTAACAACCTCGCCCCCATCTGTTGCGTCACGCACTGTAGGAATAATTGAGAGTTAATTAACCGATGAAAGAATTATTGCAATTGAAAAGTCAAAAAAAGTAAACGTCGTGAGATTACATACCCTTTTGAGTTAATCTATTTCTTCTTGCTTTCCACTTAATTTTACCTAAATCATCTACTAACTGTAACATAGCTTACAACAAAACATATGTCAACCCATTATAACATTTTATAACAAACACCAAGTTTACAAAAACAACAAAAACTTATAAAGAAGCTGTAAGTGAGGGAAACCTTCAAACCGTACCAAAACCATAATTCCTGTTGGATATATGAGATGTTACTCTCACAAAATATTGCTCACAAAATATGTTTCGACAAAGTATAAACAAAACTCTTTGGTATATGAAAAAAACAATACACTCAAAATATTCTTATATGAAAAACTTGAAAGATTTTCTTTTTTGTTTGTAGGAGCAGCTGGTACATTTCTCTACTACTTTGCTATTGCCTTTATAGGCTTCATGTAGAACTACTATTACAATATGAATACAAAGACAAACTTGTCAAATATTGTGAACACTTTCTACGGCTGAAACTTGTGTTCATTTAACACATGTGTTTGACTAACAATGTAGAAAACAACTTTGTTTTTCTCTTGCACATGAACATGTTTTACCCAACTATTCTTTTCTCATACTTGAATAGTTAGGCTTGTCTCCCATTCTTTAATTTTTCATTTATTGCAAAACACATTATTTTACATTCTCCTCGTAATGTGTTTTGGCTGTACTCCAACTTTAAATCGAGCTCCTAAAACTTTACTCGTGGAAGTGTTTTGTGAAAATATGATAAGGTTTTAAAAGGTACCATTTGAGGGTCGTTTAAGTCCTTATTTGATCACTTTGTATCCGTTATTGCTTAATATCGTTCCTTTTCACTTTTAGGTCTCTTGAAGGCAAAATCTTTGGAATGACACTTATTTGGACGAAAAGCGCGAATATATGAAGAAAATGGCCAAAGTCAAAATCGAGACACTCGCGATTCTTTGAAATTAGAAGCGGCGTCGGTGCTAATGCGGCGCCGTCGAGGATTTTGTGACGGTTCGTAACCCAAAACTCGTATTTTCAAGTGGCGGCGTCCGGTTGTAAAGAGTAGGCCGTCGCTACTCGGGCGGCCTAGATGCAATCGAACGACGTCGGTCGAAGAGACGGCGTCGCGGACATAAGGTGACGCCGTCGCAAGGTTAACGTGGCCAAGACGAAACCCTAATGACGGCGACACGACGGCCACGAAACATAAGGTGGCCGTCGCATATGTAATCTTATATATAGAATCCGAATTTTTCGCTTTTAGGAGAGTCTTTTGGGTAAAACCTAAACCGAACCTAAGGTGTCTTGTACAAGATTTTAGGGTTTTAAACGCTATCTTACATCAAGATAAGTATTTACTTCATTAATTCAATTATGTCTTTGATTATTTGTGTGTATGCTTGCATGTTCTCCATGTCCGGCTAATTTATTTGTGTGTTTGCTTAGGAAGTATGAAACTTAATTATTGAATATTGATTGGTTGTTTCTTATCTTAGTTGACTAATGATCTAGTAATGCGATAGGTCATTCGTTGTGTACTTAATGCTTGATTCATCTTTGTGAACCTTAGAATATAATTACCTGAGTAGTTGTAAGCTAAACCATCCAAAGAGTGCCTTAGAGTAAGAGTTTATCATCCCTAGTGGGTTTGTAGGCGAGACCCTTTGGTAAGTTCAAAGAGTTAGGAGAAACGCATACCCTACAACTTTAGACACACAATGACTAAGAATAAGGCGTGACAACTCAACCATCAATAGGAGATAATTAAGGAGTAGTACAACCTAAGTAAACACATCATTAAACTATCATACGAGCACACATTAATTAGACATAGACTCCCACAACCTTAGTTTAGATAATTAGATAATAGTAGAGTAATCGGAGAAATACCAACCCCCGATCCAATACCCGAGATTCGTACCTTTCCATTTCATAAAATATAAAAATACAAAAATAATCTTCCTCAACCTTAACCTTAGCGTAGTAACTTCTTACTAGCATTCCTATTCCCCAGAGAACGATATCAATACCCGTGGCTTACCCTAATTACTACACTACAACGATTAGGTTCTTTGCTAGGGTGTTATAAAACTTGCTCGAGAAAAGGAAGTTTCCTTGACCCGACGACGCGTGTAGCGTTATCAAGTTTTAGGCGCGGCTGCGGGAATAGAATAGCTAGTTAGTAGTCCACTTCGTTTAGGTTCTTTGTGATTCCTATCAAGTAAATTTTTCTCATTTTAGCTTTCTCTTAGTCTATCCCCCCTTCGTGACCTTTGTTCGTAATCTTATCACTTTTCATCATGGAAGGTGATAACCCACTACCATTCATCAACCCACCCAAATGACCCGCCAAGAGCCCGTACTCTTGGTGAATACTCGAGACCACGCCACCTAGGCTATAGGAACACCATTGAGCTTCCCACCAAGCCCGAACTACGACCTGCGATCCGGCACCATCCGGTTGGTGCAAAACGGATGTGCATTCCATGGACTTCGTTCAGAAGATCCAAATCAACATCGAGGATTTCCTCAAAATTGTCGATTCCATCGACCTTGATGCTACAACTTGGGAGACCACGCGCTGCGTCTCTTCCAATTCTCTACGGGACCAAGCTAGTAATTGGCGGCGACTTCCCGCCACTCCATCTCAAGTTGGGATGATCTTACCTCTCGCTTCCTTGCTCAATTTTTCCCACCGGGAGAACCACTAAGCTTAGGAATGACATCTTGATGTTCCAACAACGTCAAGGTGAATCTCTCTGAAGCATGGACTCGATTCAAGGACTTACTTCATAAAGTCCTCATCACGGCATTGATCTTTGGCTCAAGTCCAAATCTTTTATGATCATGTCAACTTCCCACTAAGCGATCCATTGACCAAGCGGCGGTGGAAAACTTAGTGATCTCACCCAGAAGAATCATGGGGTATAATAGAGGACCTCGCCTCTATGACAACGAAGTTGGGATGACCCCGTGAGCTGCCCAAAACCGTTAAGACAATCTCCTTGCCTCCTTCCGACCGTGGGATGATCGAACTTGAAGATCAAGTTAAATTCCTAATGAGCTCCTACGAAAATCCTAAATCTTCACACCTTGTGAACAAAGTTTCTTCTCGTGTGAGCCGTTTGTGATCCTCATAACACGCGCGACTAACACTCGATCCCGAACATGCTTCCGTTGACTACGCATCCTCACATATTAATGGAGCGGAGGAAGATTCCTACAATACCGGACCTAGGAATTTCAATGAAACCCGAGAGGCATGGAAAGGCAAGCCGACTTCTCTGGGACAAACCAAAGAATTCACCTCAATGATTTCTCATGGCCCCCACCTAACGGTCCTAACCAACAAACGTCGAAGGGATGTTGCAAAACCTAGTTACATCCCAAGAAACCCAAATGGCTAAGCTCTCGGACCGCTTTAACCATCAACAAGCCGAGATGGATAGGAAAATAGACAACCTTTTGAAAGCCATAACTAATAGTGATAAGAAGGTTAGTGCTATCTCAACCCCGAGCCTTGGTATAGAGATTAAGGATCCAAGCAAGCTAACTAAGCATGTCCAATTCGTCAATACCATCGCCTTAGTTGAACCTAATGAAACAAATGACGAAGAGGACTATACACTTGTGGATGATGAAACACCCAGGAAGTAGATGAAGTAGACATTGACTATTTCAACAAATTTCCTACGGAAGAAGAACTATCTCGCCACCCTCACTTAGTGCATGACCTTCGTCACATGTATGTTAGGAAAAGTCCTCGAATCAAGTTTGGGAACCCTTGGAATCTTAACATACCATATTTCATAGGACACCTTTTTGTGGCAAAAGCCTACATTGATCGCAAGTCCCCAATCAACATAATGACTAGCACCTACTACAATTGGATATTGAAGAAGCCTATTCCAACTAGGCAAGACCCCAATGATCCTAATGTTAGTTGCAATTTTCTCGGAAGAATTAAGGGATTGCCCGTTTATGTAGGTAGTTTCGCGTTTCCTACGGACTTCATAATTGTGGATGATATTAGCACGGCCATAGACCCTAGCTTGTCCCATGTTATTCTAGGAAAACCTTTCATAGAAAGCACCGGGATGACCTATGACCCCTCGTTAGGAGTAGTGCGATTCAAGAATGAGACCGATGACATAGCTTACCAAATGCCGTTTAAGATTGAGAAGTTTTCATCACTCTATAATGATGAAAAGGAACTTAAACTGTCGGTCTATTATAGGAATGATGAGGATAGGGAAAAAGGTGTTGATTATGTTATGGCTAAGATTTTCGGATTCTATAAGGATTGCTTGAGCCTAAGACCGGAATATAGGACCGATTGGGAGAGAATGAACTCTGGAGAAGTGCATTTTAGGCACTTCTACAACATGGAATCCCCATTAGAGACCGTCAAGAGGCGGTAATGAGAAAACGTAGAGCACGACTATGAGTCTAGCTACAAGACTCTTTAATAAAGAAAAGCGCTTCGTGGGAGGCAACCCATGCTTAATTGTTTGCTTGTTAGTGTCATATATCTTTTATTAATTGTTTATCCTCATGTTTAAATTTGTAAAATGCTTTATTTTGTTTTTAACCGTCTTAATTGCATATAAAGGTATTTTACATAAAGGATAAGTGTAGGGAGGATTACACACGTTTTCAAAAGAAACGTAAACATGAGAATAACAATTAACTAAAAGATATTTATGTTTGTTTGTTCGAGTCAAATGCTTGTATCGAGTCATAATGGATGTTTTGCGAAATTTTTCCGATTCTAAAGATGTAAATTTTCGAATTTTTTGAAAATCGCACCGGTTTTGTCGGGATAACCGACGTCGAGATTGCAACTGACGGCGTCAGAAGGAGTAAAACATCGATTACTTAATTCTCGTTTTCGAGCTACTTATAAATTTTGGAATTTTCCGGTCTTAATTTTCTTAGAAATTTGTAAACATCCATTCCACAAGCATTATATCCTAGTTTAAATCGAGTCTTATATATATTATTACCGCCGATTTTCTGTGAAGGTTTCGTTTGTCTTCTTCAAGTGTGCGGGTTTAGTTTGTCAAGAAGAAGTTACATAAGATTGGAAGGAGCTTTTCACGCAATAATTCTTCTTGAAAAGGATTTAACCACCACTTTACACGGATCCTACCGAGCTAATCGGGAGTACTAGTTTCTTCGTTTTTATTACCTTCTTTTATCATAACTTTGATACTTTCGGGAACATTGGGGACAATGTTCGGTTTAAGTGTAGGGAGGAAAATAAAGCAGGAACTTTGAAACTATGCTTATCCTTGACTATTTGCTTTGTCCAATTGTGATTGTGTAATAAACCATGAGAAAATGTCGGTTAGGGTAATTTTGGCACCAAATTTAAAATTTTCATGACATATAGGAGTGGGCCATTAGTCTTAACAAAAGCGTCTCATGGATAGGAAGTTGCATGACTAGCACAAAACCCTTTACCACCCAAATTCCACCAAAATGTGAGGATCGCCTTAGATTAGTAGGAATTAAAAGCATTCATCTTCAATGCTTAGAGTGTGAACCGGTAGTATATTAGATTCTAGAACTTGTTTTGTGATGCATTCCGAGATCATAAGTGAGACTACACTTGTGTAGTTAGGAATAGCTAAATGATAAGAGGCATTAGGATAACCCTTGTTTGATACACCGTAATATAATTACTTCTTCCATATCGGTTGAGTAATTCCCCACACCCTTTGCGTTGTACTCATCTTTAGTACACGATACCCCTAGTTAACCCCTCGGATCCTATCCTTTTCGCGGTTCTCGTGATGTTTCGGTTTTAGAATATCAATGAAGAGCATTGTCTACACCCCACCCCAAATATACACCCAAATCGCCTTAGCCTACCCTTATGCACTCACTTTTAGTGCAAATGTTTGTTATCACCCTAAACCCTTAGTTCAATTATCTAGTTGCTTGCATAAGTTGCTAAGTCGAGTCATATCCTTTGTATCGCTTTGGGACGATTGGGATTCATGGGAAAAGTTAAAGTTTATGAAATGACGGAAGGAACGTTAAATTCAAATTCCTTTGTTTGCATAATAATGTACCCCAAGTGTTTTGATATTTTCAAATCGGGTCAAATTAGTGTTAAAGTAATAAAAACTCAAGTGTAGGGATATGCCTATAAATCCCTAGTATTTTGATGTTATCGTAGAGGATGGTAGAGTAAAAGTGTATGAAAAAAAAAAATCGAAAAAAAAAATAGAAAAAGAAAAAAAAAAAATATAAAGTGTAAAAAAAAAAAAAAAAAAACATACGGCTACCATTCTACATCTATCCTTTAAAGTTATGTTTGTTTATTTCCGTTACCTAGAGTTTTAGAGTGTCGAGCCTTGGCTTAGCAACGCCATTCTTCATATGCATTTAACATAGAGATTTTTGACTTGCCACAACTAAATAGCCTATCCCACCAAACCCTTGTTTCCCTACCGTAAGCCTAACATTACAACCCTTTAAAAGACCTCTTTGATAGTCTTTCCTAGGTGCTTACTCCAAAGCGATGGAGGTATGATATATTCTCAAGCCTATGGTAATCTATGTACTAGGACCGGTTAATGAGTGTTTATCTTCCATTTCCTATTTGTTATATTTCATATATACACCGAGAGATGTGAGTATACAAACACCCCATGTGAGGTGCTAGTATGTAATTTCGTGCTTGTTATGACTTTTTGGGGCTTATATGTGTTGTGGACCGTTTTGAATTAATGCTTTATGACCCCAACTTATAAATTAATTGGTTAAAAGCACATTTGCTTGAGGACAAGCAAATAACAAGTGTAGGGATATTTGATAAGGTTTTAAAGGTACCATTTTGAGGGTCGTTTAAGTCCTTATTTGATCACTTTGTATCCGTTATTGCTTAATATCGTTCCTTTTCACTTTTAGGTCTCTTGAAGGCAAAATCTTGGAATGGCACTTATTTGGACGAAAAGGCGCGAATATATGAAGAAAATGGCCAAAGTCAAAATCGAGACACTCACGATTCTTTGAAATTAGAAGGCGCGGCGTCGGTGCTAATGCGGCGCCGTCCGAGGATTTTGTGACGGTTCGAGAACCCAAACTCGTATTTTCAAGTGACGACGTCCGGTTGTAAAGAGTAGGCGTCGCTACTCGACGGCCTAGATGTAATCGAGACGACGTCGATGGCGAAGAGACGGCGTCACGGACATAAGGTGACGCCGTCGCCAAGGTTAACGTGGCCAAGGCGAAACCCTAATGGCGGCGACACGGCGTCCGCAATAAACATAAGGTGACGCCGTCGCATATGTAATCTTATATATAGAATCCGAATTTTTCGGTTTTAGGAGAGTCTTTTGGGTAAAAACCTAAAACCGAACCTAAGGTGTCTTGTACAGTATTTTAGGGTTTTAAACGCTATCTTACATCAAGATAAGTATTTACTTCATTAATTCAATTATGTCTTTGATTATTTGTGTGTATGCTTGCATGTTCTCCATGTCAAGCTAATTTATTTGTGTGTTTGCTTAGGAAGTATGAAACTTAATTATTGAATATTGATTGGTTGTTTCTTATCTTAGTTGACTAATGATCTAGTAATGCGATAGGTCATTCGTTGTGTACTTAATGCTTGATTCATCTTTGTGAACCTTAGAATATAATTACCCGAGTAGTTGTAAGCTAAACCATCCAAAGAGTGCCTTAGAGTAAGAGTTTATCATCCCTAGTGGGTTTGTAGATGAGACCCTTTGGTAAGTTCAAAGAGTTGGGAGAAACGATACCCTACAACTTTAGACACACAACGCAACTAAGAATAAGGCGTGACAACTCAACCATCAATAGGAGATAATTAAGGAGTAGTACAACCTAAGTAAACACATCTTTAAACTATCATACGAGCACACATTAATTAGACATAGACTCCACAACCTTAGTTTAGATAATTAGATAATAGTAGAGTAATCGGTGAAATACCAACCCCCCAATCCAATACCCGAGATTCGTACATTTCCATTTCATAAAATATAAAAATACAAAAATAATCTTCCTCAACCTTAACCTTAGCGTAGTAACTTCTTACTAGCATTCCCATTCCCCAGAGAGCGATATCAATACCCGTGGCTTACCCTAATTACTACACTACAACGATTAGGTTCACTGCCTAGGGTGTTATAAAACTTGCTCGAAGAAAAGGAAGTTTCCTTGACCCCGAACGACGCGTGTAGCGTTATCAAAATATCTGCTAGCTGATCATTCGTTCCACAAAATTCGAGTTGCACCTCTCCGTCTTCAATTGCTTTTATGATAAAATGATGTTTCAAAGCGATATGCTTTGTGCGACTATGATGAACCGGGTTCTTTGCGATTGCTATTGCTGACATGCTATCGCAGAAATTGTTGTAGGCTTCAATTGCTTTTCTTCAATGTCTTCAAAAATTCTTCGTAGCGAAATTGCTTGTGATGTGGCTAGAGCTGCTGCTACGTACTCTGCCTTCGCTGATGATTGTGCGACTATTTGTTGCTTCTTGGAGCACCAACAAAACACACCTGAACCAAGTGAAAAAATATATCCGGATGTACTTTTCATGTCATCTGTACATCCTCCCCAATCATTGTCACAAAAACCATGCAAATTAATGTCTGCATTTTTTTCGAACTTGATTCCAAAATCTTTCGTGCCCTGCAAATATCTTAAAATTCTTTTTCCAACTCCTATGTGGATCTGACTAGGATTGTGCATGAACCTTGAGAGTAAACTTGCGGCAAACATGAAGTCGGGCCTTGTTGCTATGAGGTATAACAATTTCTCCACCAAACTTTGATAAAGTGTAGCGTCCACTTTACTTGATCCGTCTTCCTTCATGAGCTTTTCATTGACAACCAAAGGAGTGTCCTTCGGTTTGCATTCTGACATATCAAAAATCTTCAAAATCTTCTCGACATACTTTTCTTGAGAAATAAAAACGCCGCCATCGTCTTGATATATTTCCATTCCAAGAAAATGATTTAGAAGTCCTAAATCACTCATCTCGTATTTTTGCATCATCTCATTCTTGAAATCTTCAATCATTTTCTTGTTATTCCCTGTGACCACAAGATCATCGACATAGAGCGCTACAATTAAAATGTCATTTGTACCTTGAGTTTTAACATATAAGGTCGGCTCGCTCTTTCTTTGATTAAAACATTTTTCTTTAAAATAACCATCGATATGGCTATACCACGCTCGCGGTGCTTGCTTGAGTCCGTAAAGCGCTTTCTTCAACTTGTAAACTTTTTTCTTCTTTTCCTTCAACCTCGAATCCTTGAGGTTGATTCACATAAACTTCTTCCTTGAGTTCTCCATTCAAAAATGCTGACTTGACGTCGAGTTGGTATAGTAACCAACCTTTCTGACCTGCTAGTGAGATGATTGCTCGGACTGTGTCCATTCGAGCAACTGGAGAAAATGTCTCGTCGTAGTCAATTCCTGGTTGTTGTGAGTAACATTTTGAGACTAGTCTCGCCTTGTTTCTTTGAACGGAACCATATGCATTGTACTTGACTTTGTAGACCCATTTGACACCAATAACGTCTTTGTCTAATGGTCTGTCTGTGAGCTCCCACATGTTATTCCTTTCAATAACTTGGATTTCGTCCTCCATCGCTTTCTTCCATGATTCTTCTCTAATCGCTTCTTCAAAACTTTCTGGTTCTATTTGACAAAAATTAGCATTGTATATTTCTGTCAACGAACGAAATTTTCTTGGTGGTGGACTTTGAGATTCTTCATCTGGTTCTTCGTTGGGTACTTCATCATGTGATGGTTGATTTTCATCACTTTCCACATGTGCTTCATCCTGCATTTTGTTAGTGGGAAAACATGGTCCTTCCTTTTTTCTTCTTCCCGATTCCAGGAAGAATTTTCATCAAAAATTACATCTCGACCAACTATTACATTTTTTGTTTTTAGGCTATACAGTCTATAAGCTTTTGACTTGCTACTATAGCCTACAAAAATGCACTTATCACTTGTCTCGTCTAATTTATATCTTTTTTGCTTTGGTATTAGAGTATAACAAACACATCCAAAAACTTTAAGATGTCTTACCGAAGGGTTTCGTCCATTCCACGCTTCAAGTGGAGTCTTGTTATGGAGGGCTTTTGTTGGACTTCTATTCAACAAATATACTGTTGTGTAAACTGCTCCTGCCCAAAAACCTTTTGGTAAACCTTTTTCTTGCATCATTGACTTCGCCATTTCTACAACGGTCTGATTCTTTCTCTCGACTACACCATTTTGTTGAGGTGTGTATCGAGTTGTGAGCTGTCTGTGCATGCCTTCATCCTCTCAAAACTTGTCAAACTCTTTTGAGTTGTATTCTTTTCCTTGATCACTTCTCAAAATTTTGATAAAACTCCCCGTTTGTTTTTCAACAAAATTTTTAAACTTTTTGAAAATTCCAAAAACTTGAGATTTTTCTTTCATGAAATAAACCCATGTCATTCTACTAAAATCATCAATAAATAGAATGAAATAGAGATTATTACCATGAGATGGATTCCTCATCGGACCACAAAGATCGGTGTGTACTATCTCGAGAATTTCCTTGGCTCTCCAAGCGACTCCTTTCGGAAATGGTTTTCGATGATGCTTTCCGAGCGCACACCCTTCACAAACTCCTTCAATCTTGTGAATTTGTGGCAAACCTCCAACCATATTTTTCTGGTGGAGCAAATTTAGACTTTGGAAATTTAGATGTCCAAGCCTCTTGTGTCATAACAAAGCTTCATATGTTGTTGTGGCCTTTAACGCAGAGTGTTCTTCGTACCTGAATGTGATCGGAAAACTTTTGTTCCACCCTATTGTTATCTTCTGCATTAACTCTCTATTTCTTCCTTTATTATATATACTGCAACCTTTACCTTCAAAAACAACAGAGTATCCATGCTCTACTAGTTGTCCGACACTTAGCAAATTTTGCGTAAGGTCAGGAACAAGTAAAACATCATTAATATACTTGATACCTGTTTGTGTCTTGACCGAAATCTTGCCTTTTCCCTTCACTTGTACTACTGATCCATTTCCCATTTTTACTTAAGAATTTCCTGCAGTGCCAATGTCGACCAAAATACTTTCATCACCGGTCATATGATTACTACAACCGCTGTCAAGAAACCATGTGTCACTTCTTTCAATGTTAGCTGAGTGACAAAAGAAAACATTTCCATTTTCTTGTTTTTTTTTCTAAAAAATTTGCTTGTTGTTGGTTTTTCTTTCGACAAAATTTTTCTAAATGACCAAATTGATCACAGTGAGTACATTTGTACTTTTCTTTATACCAACAATCTTTATCCTCGTGATTGTCTTTCTTGCAAATGGAACACTTGTGAGAGTTTCCATCGCCAATTGATCTTTTGTCGAAGCTGCCTTGACCTCTAAAACTTTCGTAGCTTTGTCCACGTCCACGACCTCTAAAATTTCTGCCTCCTCGACCACCTCGGGATGAACTCCCTCTTCCATAATTTGCTGGTGGCTTCTTGTCGCCTTGCAAGCTGGATTGGAATGCACTTTCGATCGCCTTGCCGGAGTGGCGAGTCATACGTTGCTCATATGACTTGAGAGAACTTAGCAATTCTTGAATACCCAAAGTTTTGAGATCTTTGGTGTTTTCAATAACTGCTATAATTGGATCAAATTTTTCGAGAATACTGATGAGATTTTTCTCAACAATACGTTGGTCTTCAATTTCATCACCATAACTTTTCATCTGATTAATCAAATCGGTTAATCTAGATGAATAGTCATTTTCTGACTCATTTTCCTTCATCTTCGTGTTCTCGTAATCTCGTCTGAGAGTTTGTAGCTTTATAGCTCTCACTTTGACGTCTCCTTGAAATTCTTGCTTGAGCACCTGCCAAGCTTCTTTTTCTTTTTTTAGACGCATGATTTTCGGGAAGATTAACGGTGTGACTCCCCGCTGAATCATACTTAAAACGGCTGCATTTCGGCTTCTCTTTTGCTTCAATTCTTTCATTTGCTCATCGGTTAATTTTTCCGTATCAACGGGTTCTTCAAATGTGTTTTTGACATCATCAAACACATCTAAAGAATCAAACAATGTCTCCATTTTGACACACCAATAATCATATATTTCACCATCAAAAATTGGAACGACAACATGACTTAAATCAAAACCTTGTCGTCTTGCCATGACACCTTTATAAAAATGATAAGAACTCGTTTAACCCAAATGGATTCGAACAAGATCTGGTACCAATTTATGTTGGATATATGAGATGTTACTCTACAAGATCTGGTACCAATTTATGTTGGATATATGAGATGTTACTCTCACAAAATATGTTTCGACAAAGTATAAACAAAACTCTTTGGTATATGAAAAAAAACAATACACTCAAAATATTCTTATTTGAAAAACTTGAAATATTTTCTTTTTTGTTTGTAGGAGCAATGGTACATTTCTCTACTACTTTGCTATTGCCTTTATAGGCTTCATGTAGAACTACTATTACAATATGAATACAAAGACAAATTTGTCAAATATTGTGAACACTTTCTACGGCTGAAACTTGTGTTCATTTAACACATGTGTTTGACTAACAATGTAGAAAACATGTTTGTTTTTCTCTTGCACATGAACATGTTTTACCCAACTATTCTTTTCTCATACTTGAATAGTTAGGCTTGTCTCCCATTATTTTATTTTTCATTTATTGCCAAACACATTATTTTACAATTCCAAAATTCGAAAAGAAAGCAAACCGACAACATAATCCAACGCTGGCTATAAGAAGAACCCGACATAAGGGCTAGTCAAGAAACCTACGATCATGGCATTCCCAATAGCATTACTACAGTTTGAAGGATAGTTTTGTAATTTCAAATTTTGAGCTTTTCATCATACCAGAAGACAGCTTTGCAATGTTTACATATCTGGTTACAATTTCCCATATGAGCATACGTTGTCGAGGCCCTGTAAGGAATGCATTAGAATCATTATTTGAGAGCTAAAAAGGTGAGAAAAGCGTAGAAAGAAACATCAAAGAAACTATAGAGAAATGAAGAAAACATCTACCTAGTGTATCTTGTCCAACTTGTCTATGGCGTTGTACTTGTGTCGTTGGCAGATAATTACCAGCCTTAGACGAAGGTTGTTTAGCTACACAGAACAGTAGACACTATGAGAGTGATGCATGCGGTTTAACATGGACCAAGCCACCAGTTTTTCCATTAAATCCGTATTCTAAGTCCCCTTCCTGCCTTCAAAATAAGGTAAAAAGTTACGTGTGAAAGATTGCGTCATTCAAATACTAAAGCAAGAAGTAATTAAGATTATGGCTCACATCATTAGTTCTTTAGTGACATTAAAATAAACACCAATAAGTATATACCTGCACATTTAGAATATGGATTGGTTTCCTTGGACGCATGAGACACCAAGATCAAAAAACCACGGCCACTCCCTCTTACTGTCGCGTAAACTATATGCACTTTAAGTAGAAAGTTTAAGTAAGAAGGCTGATTACATATTGTAGAATTATTATAATTTTTATATATTTTTTTGCCTATGAGACACACCAAATAATTTAAAAGTTAGTGTCTTTGTGAAGGGAAAATGATTATTTAACATTAAAAAAACGAAAGTTGGTCAGTTTTTACTCGGCTAACTCAGGCTATTATACCGTGATAATTAAGTTTACCTTGAATACATCTCCATCGGTTTGTCATCGCATATGTATATGGGTGGTACATCATGACCATTACCTAAGGATGCAAAAACCGGGATCATCTTCAGATATAATGTGTAAACAATTTTTTTCATGAGAAGACAAAACGATACCATAGATTTATTAACCCAATCATTTGATGTCGTAATCAAGCAACCAATTTGGCAATAGATACTTGATAAAGGTTAGGCAATTACCTCATATCAGAAATCTGTCAGGACATTTCTCCTTATCCTTGAAGCCTCCGTATGCGTCTTTGCTGAAATAATGACATTCAAATAGTTGTCAACGACTATTATAATAGGCATCACAATTGAGTGAAATAAAATTTAGACTAAAATACACGGTTGGTCCCTAAACTTGTCAATCCGCTTCGCGTTGGGACAAACCTGGGCATTATCATCGCCGGAGGTCCAAAACATGGGCTTTATATGCCAAACTCGTCCCTTGACCAATAATGCCATTTTCAACGTTATGTTGGTGAGGGCAAAACCGTCTTTCACTGTAGCGTACTAAATAGAAACCGTTGTACATTGTTTGTAGCTAGTATATGTCTGTGTAACACGGTTTGGTCGACATTTATCATCCATCCCTAAACTATCATACAAAAATAGTCTTCTACAAAACGATAATCGTTTCAAAATGGTACGTTGCTGGTGTGGTAAGCAAGCTATTATATGCACCGTGGACCTCTGCGCCAAACCCAGGCGTCGATTCTTTGGTTGTCCTATTGAAGTAAGTGCGTCTTAATATTTATTGTGTTAGTTTGTTTCATAGCGACAAAGTACATTGTAACAATGGTGGTTGTTTAATGACTTGTCATAATCATGAATAGGGGTCTTCTTGTCGGTGGATAAGATGGTATGATCCTGAAATCTGTGCTCGTTCAAAAATGATCATACCAGGCCTTTTGAGGGGGAGAATGAGCTTGAGGCAAGATTAGAAGTTGCTCAAGGTGATGTGTGGAAGTGGAAGATTTACCTTGTGCTAAGTTGGATGTTGCTCTTGATTGTTTATGCATTGGGATAACTTTTTTAGCTTTTATGTAATGAGGCGAGATGGTTAATGTTCAGTATCTTGAATTGTAGAAACGTTGTTATGAAGTATTCAGTTTGGTTTGTTTTTTATTTTCAATGCCTTATGGGTATGCAGATGGTTAGCAATTTGTTTAGGGTTGACTTTTAAATATCAACATTCTTATGAGGTTCTGTTTAGCTTTGGTTACTTTTGATGCAAATTATTCACACATCAAGCTTAGTCAATCTAAAAAAATACACAATAATGACATGGTTCCATAGTTAATGCAAATGGATATAATTCCAAATGCATAAAATTGCATACTTTTCAAAGCATGAGAACTACAGTTAGACACACACACATATGTGTTTAGAGTATATAACTTGTACATAGGAAATAAACTAGATGAAACATTGTATAGATAATTAGCATAATGAAATTGACCTATGGTGAGGCCATCATTCTTTCGGTGCGACATCTTGCCTAGTCATTCTTCGTGTAGCAGTCGGGTTGAAGCGTAAACCGCTTGAACATCACTTGACTGCGGTGAGAATCGGTGGGATTGATCATGTTGCTGGGATTGACACTGGGCTTGATCATGCATGCTGGGATCGGCAATTGCTTCATCTTGATGTTGCTAAGATTGTGACAGGGATACATCATGTATGATGGGATCTTCAATTGTTGGATCTTGATTTTCAGATTGAACACCACTTCCTTGAACTACACTAACTTGACTTTCAACAACACCTGTACCTTCAGCTTCTTTATCTGCTGCTACTTTGATACCTTTAGGATGTGTCTTTTTTGTTGCAGCTTTAGTAGGCACCTGTTTGACATTTCCCTTTTGGCAGTTCGACTACTTTCAGCTCCACCATACCCTAGGCATGTTTTCCGGTTGTGTCCAGCAATGCCACAAATACTACACATAACACTCTTCCAAGCCCTTGACAACTTACCATCCTTCACAATCTCTTCACTTTCAGGAGCTATCCTAACTCTTTTTCTACCTCTTTCGCTAGGCGGGTTTGTTTCGATTTCGTGGAACAATTGTTGTTGGCACTGATTGATTTTTCCCAATGTTATTTGCTAGTTATAGGTTTGGACATGGTGTTTGTAGGTTGCCTCCCAGTGAGAAGATAGTAACAAGGATGAGCCCATGTTTCTCTGACTCCTACTTGTTGCCCATTTAAAGCCATATTCAATTGGTAGCAACAACATGTTTACATGGTAAACCCTGTTATCTCCCATCTTCGCAAGTACAAGACTTGTGTACAACATTAACTACACATTGGTCACCCCATGGTCCACTAACACGAAACTTAGTTCCCCATTCCATAAAACATTATATATGACCTCTTTCTTAATACCCTCTAGCATGTGTTGTGCGGTTGGTGTTAGTGGCCCATCACTCTTCTCAATCACCATAAGAACATGCATTATCCTCTTCATACAATATTCACGATGTATTCTAAGGTTGTAATAATTGGTTTGCTTAAACCCTCAATTATTTTGTCATGAAACACTTGACACATGTTATTAAGTAACACATCGAGTAGCTCTCCTAAAGATAAACAATAATAAACATGTATTAATTATAATTGTTTATACCGCATTAATAAATACAAATTAATCGAAACATATAGATCACTTACATGAAAAATGTGACCTTAACCAATGGATCGGTGGTATCTTACTTAACCAATCATGGGTTGGTTGATTAAGTTTCTTGAAATCACCATAGCTTTCTAAAGCGTACAACGAGTTGAGGTCATTGCACATTTCCTGAGATGGTCTCTATAGCCCTACCTTTCCATTGTAGTTTCATTGTCTCATGAATGCTTATAATATAGAATATGTGTTCGCATACGGAAAAACTTACGCTAAAGCTCTACTTATATCCCGCACAAAATCAAATATGTTTCCGTCATTTCAAAACAAAGAGACTTAAATTCATGAGCAGTTAAGGAGTACCTTTTCCATGTCGATAATAAAAGTGATGCTTGAGATTGGCTCAAGTGTTATATCATCGGATAAACAATGAAGAAACCAAGTCCATGATCATATGTTTTTCGATTCAACAAAAGCATAAGCTAAAGGGTATATACCATTGTTGCTATCAATTCCATAGTTGTCATCACTAACCATTCAAAGGACCACAATTGGAAAAGCACCCACCCCAACAATGATCTCCCACACGCTTTAAATCCTTCTTTCAATGCACCTAAACAAACATACACTCTCTTGAATTCTCTAGTTGGAAGAGCCTCATCCGGAGGTCGTTCCACATTCATCACCACTGTTGTATTAGGGTTTATCTTACGCAACTCTTGAACATAATCTCTCAACATGGTAAATTGTAGCTTGAATTGACCCACGATGGTATTATTGCTAGGTTTTGGCCCTTAAAACCTTTCGCAGGGACACTTGAAGTCGTATTGGTTGGTAAGTTGATTATGCATGAGACTTGACATGAAGTCGTAGATTGGTTTCAATTTGTCTTTGTAATTTTTCGTGAGATATAGCGAAGGTCAAAAGCTCGACTTCCCTTGATTGCAAACAAGTGTGTTGCTCATTATATGTTCTCGTGACCGGACACTGTATCACCATTCCTGCCGACAAACAATAGCCATGGGCGAGTATTTCTGAAGGGTCCTTTTGCCAAAAAGCAATGCATTTATACCCTTACATTTAATGAACTTCTAGATGGGCCTATATCCATCCGGGACCTTCATTTGGGCACGAAAGTGGAACACAACCCCTACACGACACTTATTCTTGTTTTGTCATTCTTGAGAAAAACAACTCCTCATAGTTTCTATTGAATGCTCTCTTACTAGGTTTTGACTTCCCCGCAGAGCAAACTCGACCATAATAGAAGAATGTGGTATAGACTCCATTTGCAAAGTCACTGTTGAAACAAACATAGTCACCGCAAAAGACATCATCAACCATCACGGGTAAATCATTTTCCAACGGCATGTCATCACTTATATTCTTGGTTGTTCCTGCTTCGCCTAACTCATTACTCGACCTACTTGGACCATAGCAAGTTGTGCATCATTCTCCGACAAGTGTTATCTTTATTTGCTTGAATTGAATCATCAATTGCATTGCCTAAGTCACTAGTGTCACTCACTTGTAATGAGTAACATCAACAACAGGATCCTCTTCCATGTTATCACGAGTCAATTGAAAGCGAGTTACATCCACATCGGGCTCCTCAAACCTATTATTGACATCAACTAGTGCTCTTCATGCTTTGTCTAAGTGCTTCTCCGAGTCGGTTGAAACAGATTAACCTCAAAATTATCGGGCTCCTCAAACCGTTATTGACATCAACTAGTGCTCTTCCAACTTTGTCTAAGTGCTTCCCGAGTCACTCCGAGCAGTTAACCTCAAGATTATCGGGCTCCTTAATAGAATTGTCCTCATCAATAAGTACTAAAGCACGCCACCGTTATGAGCAGGTTGGCTAGCAAATGAGCGATCTAAGGTGGAAAATCTTGGCTCAATGTTTGGCAAATTACTAGATTCACCAATATCATTGACGTCCATAGGCACTTGTGTAAGTTGGATTAAAGGATCTAGGGCAGGTTCATTATCTAGATCATCTAACACCAATCGTTTACAACAAGATTGAATAGCCGCAGTAGAAACTTTTCTCCTATTTTCATCCATCTCCCAAAACATAGTCTTAATTGATTGTGGGGACATTTCAAAAAGTTCTAATATTGTCTTCCCTATTTCCACATAGACATCTATCAGCTTATGCTCTATGACAACATCTTTCAACAACTCAACATTAGCTGCTTCACGCAAAGAAATCAAACCGTTGTCCAATGTACAACCAGGCTTAAGAAAGTAGAAATAATTGGTTTGTCCAGTCTCATAACCGATTTGGGTCATGAGAGCATCCATTTCATCAATGGATACCTCTTTTATTTCTACAAGATCAACAAGGCATTTCTTGCCTCCTTGATATATCCTACCTAGAAAGTATTTGAATGTACCTTCATAATGGAACATCATGCTAAAGGATCCTGGTTCACCCGCTGTATAAAAAATGTACAAAAACAATGTTAAACTAAAGTTACCTAAAAGAGGAATAACTTAAACAGTCGTACTGTTGGGAATTATATGTTTGAGTTGATAAGACAAAAAGAATGAAACAAGAGGGACTTAGTACGACAAGAAAGAAACCTACAAAAAGATGGAAGGACTCGCTTGCAAAAGAAGTTTTATTTATTAGTCCTTTGTATTATTTTGTAAACCCTAATCCTCTAGTATATGAAGAGGACATAGGTGTAGGTTTAATAATTATGTCTTCCAAGATGTAGTCGACTTAAAGGTGTGTGTGTGTCCTAGGCGTATAGTCTTGTAAACGCCTAGGTTATTAGTTTAGTTAGTAGACGTGTTCCTATAAACGTCTATAGTTAGTTAGTTAGTTAATGGTGATAAAAACCTTGTTCAATAACAAAGAATTGATTAAGTTTATTCCGATGTGCATGTTATTAGTCTTTGTTATTGATCCCTAGCTGAGCTTATAAACGATCTTATCAACAAGTGGTATCAGAGCTTGTGTGGAAACTTTGATTAAGAAGAAACCCCTATAACCGATTTCTCAACAAACCCTAAAGATGTCGACTGAAGTTGCACCACCCCCAATCCATTACCTCACTCAGAATACCAATCATAAAGAAGGGAGAGTATGATCTATGGAGTATGAAGATGAGGCAATACATTGCTATTACAGACCATGCACTGTGGAATGTAATTGTCAATGGTAATGAAGTTGTTGCAGACCCTATAGAAATTCCTGGACAACCTAAACCACCTAAGGCCGTTTTGCCAACTGCTACAATAAGAAATCAAGAGAAGGCTCTCAACATACTATTGTCTGCTATACCTGATGGTTACCTACTCAAGTTTCATGATGCTAAGGATGCTAAACAATTATGGGCTTCTCTCAAGACTAGATTTGGAGGTAATGATGCTTCCAAGAAGATGCACAGAAATCTGTTGAAGAAACAGTTTGAAACATTCACTATTGGTGAAAGAGAAGGTCTTGATGCTGCCTATGATAGATTCCAAAATCTCCTCAGCATGCTAGAGTTATACAAAGCGAGGTATCTGTTGAAGATGCCAATCTAAAGTTCTTAAGGAGTTTGCCATCTACATGGTATGTGATTGCTACTATGATCAGAGGACAACTGGTTTAGACACTATGGACTTTGATGATCTCTACAACCATCTCAAGGTGTATGAGCATGAGATGAATGGCCAAACAAGTTCAAAGTCTCACATTATAGCATTTGTGTCGAAATGAAAAAGAGGCGTGCTTCCAAAAGTCTCGCTTACCTACTCAAATCTTGTTGCTCAAAGTCTTGGTTATCCTGCTCATTCTATCACAACCATGACCAACCCCACATCATCACCAACAAGCACCATCCATTCTGATGAAGTTGTATGCTCATTCTTTGCTCAGCAAGCTACTTTACATGTTACCTATGAAGAGGATTTGGCACAAATTGAAGAGGATGCTCTTGAAGAAATTGATATAAGGTGGCAAGTTGCTATGATCACTGCTAGGATCAAGAAGTTCATGAAGAAAACAAGAAGAGGCATCGACTTCAAACCCAAACAGGTATCACTTTTGACAAGTCCAAGATTGAATGCTTTAAGCGTCAAAAGATGGACACTTTGCAAGGGAATGCGGTTTGCTAAATATCGGACAACAGGATGATCGAGAAACCTAAGCTTGAACTAAAGGAAATTCCTATTATGAAACAAAAGCTTTGGTTGCTCAAGAGAATCTATCGAGGTTGACCGGAGTGATGAGTTTGATGATGAACCAAGAACCTATTATATGGTAGCGATGGAAGAATCGATGGAAGAGTTTGATTGGAGCACAACTTTTGATAAGGAACCTGGATTTGTTGCTTTGGAATCCAGAGATGGTCTTGGAAGCTTTGATTGAAGCATGGAGAGTGAAGATGAACCTGTTTTGCTTGCTATGGTAGCTACTTCGCCAAGTTCACCCCTATCTCTGAGGTATGTTCTAAGTGTCATAACTTTTATCAAAAAGTGCTTAATGATCATGTGTTGAAAGAGATAAGCGTAGAAGAGCTAGGTGCGAGGTAGTGGTTATCAAATTACTTTAGAGTCAATGGAAGCCAAAATAATAACACATGAAAATAATGAAATGGCTTGGGCAGAAAAGTATGAACAACAGGATTACCAATTAAAACTAAGTGAATGGAAGTTAGGATGTAAGGTCTCTGAACTAGAAAAAATGACTAAGGAAAGGGATGAATTGCTAGAAAAGTTTGTTGCTTGGGGAAAATCTGGTCTTTCACATGTGAGTTTTGTTGAAAAACAGAAAAGAGCATACATTAAAACAGGACTAGGTTTTGGCATGGACTTTAGTAGCACAGAAGAAAACCCACCTAGTGATCAGGATGAATGTGATTATGAGGATATAACAACTAGTGATGATGAACTCATTAACTATGTAGATATATCTAGTAATGAGGAATCAATTAGTCAAACACCTCCTGAATTTAAGAAAGACAAGGGTTATCATGCAGTCCCTCATCCCACTGGTAGTTTTCAACCACTTAGGACAGATGTGTCTTGTTTTGGAGTAGACAATCTAGAGTTTAGGAAAAACCTTACTAGTCAATCTAATACAGGTCCATCTAGTTCTGACACCCCAAAAGAAACAGTTGAGAAACCTAAGGATGATAGTGTTAAGAGTCAAGCAATACCTTCTTCTTAAAGAAATCGCTAGACGCTCAACAATACCTTCAAGAAAACCTTTTCAAAATCTTGCTAAACCTTTTGGGATAATTTTGGTCAAAACAATTTTCATCATTCACCAAAAAGACATGATAGGTTTGGTCATACACATAGAGGAAGCAATTTTGGGATTACAGGTCAAAAATTGTGTTTTATTTGTTATAGTCCTAATCATTTGATTAAGAACTGTGACTTTCACTCAGAATATCTAAGCAAATTCCCAAAGACCAGATCTACCAACCATAAGCCTAGGGAGAATAAACCAGTCTGGAATCAATCACATAGGGTTAACCATAGCAACTTCTCACAAGACTATAGGTACCCTCACCAGAGAAGACCTTTTTCAAAACCTCCAGTATCCTCAAATACTTTTCAAGGTACTGTTAAGCCAAAAGTTTCACAAACATTACCTTCTCAAAGTACTGCTCAGTTTTCACCAAACACCTTTTGGAATGGGAACCCTAGGAGACCTAATTACTATCAATCTAGAAGGCGTTACACCTCAAAAAGAGTATCTAGATCAAAGAGTCCTTCACAAAAAGTTAAAACCAGTTGGGTTAAGAAAGAAAGTATTGATGGGGAACAAACAGTACTTTCATCAAGCAAGAGTGAAACTGAGATTTTTGTTGGAAATAATAAAGAGAATTTGGATGAAAAAGAGATGTTTTTTTGAAAAACCAACAAAAGTTTTGGAACAACCAAAGATAATTGATCATGTGCTTAAAGACAGTGGAAATTACATATTTAAAGAATTTAAGTATGTAACTCCACAAGGGGAACACAAGTCAGTAATGACTTGGGTTCCTAAAATTAACTAACTCTTTTATCTTTGTGCAGGGCAACCCAAAAGAGGAGCTTAAAGATCATCTAATTGTGGATAGTGGTTGCTCTAGAAGCATAACATGAGACAAAGAAATTCTGTCATATTTTAGATCCTATTGTGGAGGAAGAGTTGCATTTGGGAATGATGCTAGTGGAGGTCGAATAACTGGGAAAGGAACTATTAAGGCAGGGAGCATAGACTTTGAGAATGTTAGATATGTGAAGGAGCTCAAGTTCAACCTTTTGTCAGTCTCTCAGATCTGTGATAAGAAGCACCCTGTGTTATTCACTGACACATAATGTCTCATTCTTTCCCTAAGTTCAAACTTGTTGATAATAACTTGTAATCTTGAGAGTGCCAAGAACCAATGATGTGTATGATCGGATATGAAGAGTCTTCACTCTTACGAAAGAGCAACATGTTTAGTAGCAAAGGCAACACTTGAAGAAGCACATCGATGGCATAGAAAATTAGGCCATGTGAATTTCAAGAATATCAACAAGTCGGTTAAAGGAAATTTAGTTAGAGGTTTACCTTCCAAAACTTACAAGAATGATCACTCATGTTTGGCGTGCAAGAAGGGTAAACAACACAAAGCTTCATGCAAGAAGCTTGAGGAAAGAACTATTAGAGAACCTTTGGAGTTCTTTGCACATGGATTTGTTTGGACTGTTTACATTGCTAGTCTAAACAAGAAGAAATATTGTCTGGTTGTGACCGATGATTGCAGTAGATTTAGTTGGGTATTTTTCTTGGGATTTAAAGATGACACCTTTGATGCTATTCATGATCTTATAATAGCCCTTGAAAATCAACTGAGACTCAAAGTAAGAGGTATTATTTGTAATAATGGGACGGTGCATTTGGAAGTTATGTCACCTACTGATATACGCATAATCCTTATGTATTCTTGTTGCAACTTTGGACAGGTAAGATAGTATTAACTGATTTTATATATTTGTCTATAACATGGTACAAGGTACAAGGTAGGATAATAGGTCGGAGGTTCCTAAAGCATATTGATTGGTTGAATACAAGGACGGTGGTCATGCTTTTGATATTTTATGTTATATCATGTGACAAAGTAAAAGGCGTATGTTGTGGGCATGGGTAATTACAAGAGGGTATTGGAGCAGCGTCATGGAAACATTATTGATGCATTGCTGTTAGTTGGTTATTATTGATCTATCACTAATGTTAATAGCAGGTTGCGGTCGAATTACATGTTGTGAGTCATGGTTAAAAGATTAATGTTGGTACTTGTGAATGAAAGCTCATTGGTTAACTCATTGTTCGAAAGTTTGGAAAGCAGTTTGTCCGAGACATTATTGCAACTGCTAGCTTTGTTCGAGGAGAATTTTTGTAATGTTAATATTACTCGATATTGGACGATACATGGGTTTTAATTCTCATGTGGTTTTCGACTTAAGGGAAGTCGAGCGTGACGATTGTTATGGATTTTTAGCGACACACACGAGATTGGTTCACACACACAAGGAGTTTGGTTTTCAGATATGTTCTTAAAAGTATTAAAAAGCTCAGATTTGGATTTATTGCATAATTGATTACGAAGTCGATTATTTATCACTTCTTTGAAGGTGAAGTGGAATTACTTGGATACGTGTTTTATCATATCTTAAAGAGATAGCTACTTTTAAGGTAACTTGTTCGTGCTTCAAGGATTATGACAAAAAATTGACATAACACTTAAAAGAGTGACGTTATTGTGCTTAGTGATTATCGTCAAGAGATTGAGGTCTCCCTATACATAGGTATACGTTCAATGTCATCTATAGTGCAAGATATAAGATACAAATTTGGGTTATTTTACTTCTTCATCAAATTCGTTATATTTGGTTTTCTTCACAAGTGATCATTACAAGGAGCTTACCGATTTGAAGAATCACTTGTGTTCATGCACCACTCAAGGGGAAGTGTTTGATTCTTACTACCTTGATTAGTATTACTACTGATGGTTTAGATTTCTACTATTTCAAGTTCATTTTTAGTTGCGGAAAACTTCATGGAGGGTAATTTGAGACATTGGAAGGATGACTTGGATGTGTGGTATTGGTTCATGGTGGTCAAGATCATTATTTACATACGTTCCCTATTTGGATAATAACAAAAAGGGGAAGAGATGTTTGAGTGGCATGGCATGGATTAAGGGGAAGACAAAGGAAGACATACTTGTTTCATTCATGGTGAGATCCCTGATCTCAATTTCTCTACTGTCTAGGGAAGTTCGTTCAAGAATGGTTTTGTCATTATCAACTAGGGGAAGATTGTTGGGAATTATATGTTTGAGTTGATAAGACAAAAAGAACGAAACAAGAGGGACTTAATACGACAAGAAGGAAACCTACAAAAATATGGAAGGACTTGCTTGCAAAACAAGTTTTATTTATTAGTCCTTTGTAGTATTTTGTAAACCCTAATCCTCTAGTATATAAAGAGGACATAGGTGTAGGTTTAATAATTATGTTTTCCAAGATGTAGTCGACTTAAAGGTGTGTGTGTGTCCTAGGCTTATAGTCTTGTAAACGCCTAGGTCAATAGTTTAGTTAGTAGACGTGTTCCTATAAACGTCTATAGTTAGTTAGTTAGTTAATGGTGATAAAAACCTTGTTCAATAACAAAGAATTGATTAAGTTTATTCCGCTGTGCATGTTATTAGTCTTTGTTATTGATCCCTAGCTGAGCTTATAAACGATCTTATCACGTACTAATATATGATTGTAATAGGCTCTAACCAAAAAAGACTTACAATATCTCCTGATTGCAGCTTTTTCCTCAATTTCATGATCATCATAGAAAGGATATTCTCTTACTCGCCATAGAGTAATCCAAGGTGGTTGTTTATTATTTTCTTACTTAGATTATTTGATTTGATGATTGACATTGCATTAGGGTTTTCTGGGTAGGCTTCCAAAACAAGTTTGGGGATGAGCCATGAGTACACAACTTTGTTATATTCTACATAATGGCGGGAAATTGGACAAGACATCTGCTATAGTACATTAGTACATCAAGTAAAATGACTTTTCTACCCTCAACAATAACATGATAACGGGGTTTTCTGGAGTATAACGGAACGTTGACAACGGCGTTATTGGTCAAGGGACGAGTTTGGCATATAAAGCCCATGTTTTGGACCTCCAGCGATGATAATGCCCAGGTTTGTCCCAACGAGAAGCGGATTGACAAGTTTAGGGACCAACCGTGTATTTTAGTCTAAAATTTATATTTCATCTATAATATGTTAAAATTTGTATACCTCCTACTCAAGCTCAGGTCGAAAAGTGCCTTTTCCAGCTTGTATATGATATCAGTTGGTGAAGCCTGGTGCCCTCACTGCACATACGTGTAAATACGCGCTAGCACACGTCATCAACTTAAACGACATAACACCTCTCTATATATACCTATATCTAGCTCTGTTTCCATCAACAACCCATAGGTTTTCTGTAATTTCTCTACTTCTTGCATAACTTCTTATTTTTCAAATCTATTTGCCAATAATTAATCGTTCCAAAATATTTTTTTCATTCTCTAATAAGATTGTTGTTACATGTTATCATCCTAGTTGTCTAGTATTACGAATTCCAGCTTCTTCTATATGTTTTGAATATATTCCCCTAACAATCGTAACACCCCCATCACAAATGTGTTTCTGTACACACATACACATATGTTGATTGAGATGCATCTAAAAACCAAAATCAATATAAAGTAACTCAATAACTTAATTAAGGTTAACTAAATTACATGGTAACGTACATGCTGAAGTTGGATGTGTTCAAGATTATGGAAATCAGTACAACAATTAGCCAAACCAAAAACCCCAAACTGGAACCCTAAATCTGACTCACTATTATCGCCAAAAGAGGTCGTGCGTGATAAGTGAAGCATCGATTGTTGAGACCGAGGCGCCACATATCAAATAGAACGACACGTATATTGCAAGAAGCAATAGCAGGCCAGGAAGAACGAAGATGGATGATGCAGTTGGGCTGAAGAAAAAAACGGGAGCCCTAAACGACCCCCCGTATCGCTGAATATAATACTATTAAAAAAGAATAAAAAACACCCATCGACGTTGGGTTTTATTCTATAGATAGAATTATTGTTTGAACCATTTGACCTATGATTAACTAGAAAAAAAAAAACATTCCATTTGACCTATTAATTAGAAAAAAATCTTTGTTTGTCATAAGTTAATATAAGACAACTCATGTATATATGGGAGTTGGGACTTAAGAATATCTGATTTTACTTTCCCTTTTTTTCTACCCATTTTGATCAATATCATACTTTTAGTTTTATACCTTGTCTATCCCATATAGGCATATGTATTTATCTATCTAGGGATGGCAAAAGCACCCAAAATCGACAGGGAAAACCAAAACTGAATCGGTTGGGTCGGGTTCGGTGGCGCACAATGATAAATGATATTGTTTAAACAATGTCTTATATACTTTATTACACTAACCCTAAACTATAAATCGTTAGATAAAATTTATACTCTTGTTCAAGAATGTTAACATTTTTTTTTCTTTTTGAAAAGCGACACCTTTTAAGAAGCGAGACAAAAGAAAGCTCCACAAGGAGAGGAGCAAAACAGAATAAAACTCACAAGGAGAGCTAATAGAAGAGAAGAAGAGAAAAATAACAAGTTAGCCTATGTCGAAAACATCAAGCATCAGGATCCAGTTGTCCCAAGATATATTTTTCTTAGGGCACCTACTTGATATCTACAACAACGATAAAGATTGAATCTTCGGAAAACAATCTTCGCTTGAGATCAACACATGTTTTTCAGCTACCTCATGAACCAAATGGTTTCTCCAATAACATATACACCAAAAAGCAATCATACATACCCCTTGAAAAACCTTTGCAGAATGCTTATTAAGAGGAAAGCACGAGACTTATGAAGCTAAAAAAGAGAGGGATAGGTTAAAAGGAAAATCAATCTTCCACCAACTAAATACCTTTCTACAAATGGTTAAGACCCGAGGGCAAAAAATCAGAAGATGGTTGGCATCTTCAGGAGCATTGGAGTAAAATGGACATAGAACTAAATCTACGTCCAACCCTTTGTTATCTAGATTTACAAGAATAGGCAATCGATCGCTAAACGCATCGTCAAGCAAAAATATTTATTTTTCGAGGGACCCAAGAATTCCATTTAAATTTTTGCTCAAATAAGGCTAAAAAAAGTCAAATCGATTATATGGGATAAAGTTTTCACTGTAAAATGTTTTCCCGAACCGAGAGTCCATTTGCAACCGTATGGTGCCACATAATTGAGGTAGCAAGATTTAGTAATTGAATACAACGAGTTGAGCTCGTCACATGTCCTCCCTCGAGGAGATGACCACCAAGCCGAGGACAAAACCCATCTGCCATCAATTTCTGTGGCCTCTCATTTAAGAGGCAATATTTGTTCTCATCCAAAGCATAAAAACGTGGAAAACGTATTTAAAGACACGGGTCGTCTAACCATCTGGTGCCACAAAATGTTAACAAAATACACCTTTTGGTGATATTTTCTTCTATAAAATTTTATTTTCTAACACTTTATGCAACATAGATGTTGAATCTTTAGGTGAGAGATTGCAATTTGTGCTCAAAATCAAAAAATGAGTTAATTTGTAAAATATTTGGTCACATTTAGCCTATTCATTTTTTGAAATGGGCATGTATGACCAATTTAAAAGTTAAATGGGCATACGTTTTTTTTTTTTTTTTTTTTTTTTTTCAATTGAATAACATTACTCTTTTTTAAGAAAAAACTTATAGATTTGAGGAATCTATTTCGTTGTTTTGGATCTTATCTAAAGTGATTCGTATAACATGAGCCCGTTTAGCCTGTGCCCGTTTAAGCTCATGCTCGTTCAGGCTCGATTATGTATGAACCATGACCCGTGCCTACCCGTTTTGCCACCTCTACTTTGGGCCATGCTATAAAACAAAGAAAAGTTGCATTAATTTTCTGAATATTACCCGAATTATAATTTCTCACTATCTTGGTTTCTTTATGTAAAAGTTGCGCAAGGCTAAAAAGATCAGCATCATCTCGTTTGCGTTGTTTGAGACACCTGGCATGGTCATGGTGTGTTGCAAAAATGTTGGTCCGTTATGACTTGGCATCTTTCGATTACTAAAAACTATTTTTCTTTGTTATTCAAGATCACCTCAAAGGTTCAAATGTAAATATGAATGATGATTTTAGATGATAAACACTAATAGTGTGTTTGAGAACTCGGAATACTTGATCAAAGATGTTGGAAAATTTAGTGCACTTGTGGGATTAGTTCACACCTTGTAATGGGTTAGGAGGTACGGAGTGTACACCCATAAGGTCCATGAACACCCTGACTCTTATAGTGGTTTGTATTGATAGTCTTGGTGAAAGTCCGCTGGTGAAAATCTTGCTTGTGGAAAGTCTTGCTTGTGGTTTCCATCGATAAGCGATGTTTCCACCGATAGGCGTGTTTCCTTTGAAGTGGTGTATCCACCGATAGTGCTATGAAAGTCTTGATAGCGTGTTTCCATCGATAGTCGTACTTCCACTTCAAGTGAAAGTCTTGCTAGTGGAAAGTCTTGTTAAATGGCGATTTACAACTTTATGACCACTTTTGCTTGGTCATGTAACCACTAACGGCTATAATGGTGATAATTATGAGGCTATTAATGGGCGATTAATACTCATAATTCCATTGGAATAGCTCAAGAGTAACCTCCTATATAGGAGATCCGAACATGCATGATAAACACACGTAAAACGTAAACACTTACTAGCGAAAGGGTTATAGAATTGTGCCTAATTCTCTAAGCGCATTTGGTCTTATCCCAGTAGATATTCGTGATACCCGGGCATTAGGGTCGAATAGTTTACTTTGGAAAGTGATCACACGATTCAAGTGATATCCGGTAACCACCTAGTGGTATTCTCTACCGTCGTTGATTATCTTTACCCCGCCGCTAGGCAACCGACGCCAACAATCAAAGTAAACTATTTTGTGATAATCAATGGCAAGCTGCCGCAATGAACATATGGCTTCAAACTTTGCTAAAGTGGACAAGTTTGAAGGGTGGACTTTAGGAGGTGGCGGAAGAAGATGCACTTCTGTCAAGCATGAGTGTGGTCATGTGCCGACTACTCCAATTCTCGATGATGGTGATGATGCTTGTGGAGCGATCGGGAGGAGGAGCAAGTGGGAGAATGATGACTACATATGCAGAGGTCTTATTCTCAATGGTATGTCCGATTCTTTGTTTGATATTTATCGAACTTTGAATCTTCCAAAGAACTGTGGATTCCTTGGATGCCAAATATATGGTCGAGGATGCATCAAGTAAGAAGTTCCTTGTTAGTAATTTCACAAATTACAAAATGACCGATTCAAGACCGGTTATGGAACAATACAATGAACTTCTTGGAATACTTGGAAGGTTTACACAACATCAAATGAACATGGATGAGGCTATCAAAGTCTCTTGTGTCATTGACAAACTCCTCCTTCATGGAAAGATTTCAAGCATACCTTGAAACATATGAAGGAGGACTTAACTTGTTGAGTTGGGCTATCATCGCACATTGAGGAATCTCTCAAAGTGCGGATAATGACAACCCAAAGTGGCAATGCTCTTGGACCATCTGTTGTCAATATGGTGGAGCATAACAACTCCACCGTGTACAATGACAACAAAGGCAACGCAAATTTCATGATAACACAAGGCGAGATCCTAACAAGAAGGCAACACCTACTTGTTGGAAATGTGGCAAGACCGGTCACATTAAAAGGGACCTGCAAGGGTGTTAAAATTGGTGGTAAAGCCAATGGATCGTGCACTAATGGTTCGTGGAGTGGTGGTTCACCAACTCACCTGAAAGGTCGAATATGTTTAATAAGTCTTTTCGATTTATTATGTTACATATGTATCGAATCTTTTATGTGCGAGGATGATGATGTTGCGTGGTGGGTTGACTCGTGCAACAGTTCATGTGTAAAATAGAAGTCGGTTCAAGACTTATGAGTCACCGAATGATGGTTCTATTCTTCACATGGGAAATGAGTCAATGACCTTGGTGCATGGTCGTGGTTGTGTAGATCTTAGGTTTAGTTCGGAAAGATTGTAACTTTGTTTAATGTTATTCATGTTCACGATATAAGGAAAAACTTGGTTTCAAGTAGTGTTTTGAATAATCATGGATATAAACAAGTTATTGAATCGATAAATTTGTTCTTCCTAAATGTGGTGTTTTATTGGTTTTGGTTATTTATGTAATCAAATGTTCGAGCTTAATATTACCAGCAGCGATGTTATTTCACTTTTGTGACCACATATAATCGGATCGATTCTACCGTGGCATGCTAGACTTGGTCATGTTCACTATAAAAGAATGCAAGATATGTCTAGGGATGGTTTAATCCACCTTTTGACATGGACACCGAAAAGTGTAAACTTGCATGTTGACCAAGATAACCAAGAAACCCTTTCGGTGTTAGTCGTGAGACTAAGATCTTGAGCTTATTCACGATGACTGTGTGATTTGCATGCCACTCCTTCTTTGGGGAATAAGAAGTACTTTGTGACATTTATTGATGATGCTTCTAGATTTTGTTATGTCTATTTATTACATACCAAGGATGAAGCATTAGATAAATTCAAAGTGTTTAAAAGCGAAGTTGAATTACAACTTGGGTCTTTAATCAAAAGATTAAGGACCGATAGGGAGGTGAGTACATGGATACTCGGTACTTTCATCTGTTGGAATAATCCATGAAACGATCGCCTTATACTCCTCAAAGAAATGGTATTTCGAAAGGAAAAAGGTCTTTGAAAGAGATGGTTAATTCCATGTTGTCCTATTCAGATCGAGTCAAGGTTCGGGGTGAAGCTATGTTAATGACTTGCTATTTATTAAATAGGGTTCCAAACAAAAGGAACAAGGTTACCCTTATGAACTCGGACTAAAAGGAAACCCAACTGAACTATCTCAAGGTTTGGGGTTGTAGGGTGTTGTAAGACTCACGATCCAAAGCAAAAGACTTTGGGTGAAAGAGGCGTGATCGCATCTTTGTTGGATATCTTGAGCATTCCAAGGCTTTTAGGTTCTATGTTATTGAACCTAATGAACATGTTTCGATTAACACAATAATTGAATCAAGGGATGCAGATTTTGATGAGAATAGATTCTCATCGATCCCCTAGACCAAGTCGAGGATTCCTAATGGAACTCATGACACGGTGTATCGAGGTCCTCGATGATGAACCATCGGTGGTCCCGATGAGGTTGTGGTTCAAGAATCGAACTCGTGCTCGGGAAGAGCAAAGGGTCGAACTCCAAAGTCATTTGGATCTCGAGTTTCAACTATACTTAGTTGAAGGTACTAGGGATGAGGTCTCGGACCAATATTCCTATTGCTTCATTGTTGAGGATGACCCCAAAACATTTGAAGAAGCAATGAAGTCCCGTGATATTGCTTTCGAAAGAAGCAATCAATGATGAGATGGATTCCATCATGGGCAACAACACTTGGGTGTTGGTTGATCTACCACCGTGTTGCAAGCCTCGGGTTGCAAATGGATTTTCAAAAGGAAAATGAAAGTAGATGGAACTATTGAAAGTTCAAGGCTAGACTAGTCATTCGGGGCTTTAAACAAAAGTCGAATAGACTATTTTGATACTTATGCCCCGTGGCTCGTGTCATTACCATAAGGCTGGCGATTGCTATGACATCTATTCACAACGGTTATTCATCGATGGATGTGAAAACAACTTTCTTGAATGGTGAATTGGAAGAGGAGGTTTATATGAACCAACCTCGTGGCTTCATCATGCTCGGCAATGAAAACAAGGTGTAAACCGATTAAGTCTCTTTATGGACTTAAGCGGACACCTAAGCAATGGCATCAAAAGTTTGATGAAGTGGTTTTGTCTAGTGGTTATGTTCTTAACCAAGTCGACAAATGTGTATATAGCAAATTTGATGAATATGGTAGAGGAGTCATCATTTGTCTATATGTTGATGACATGTTGATCTTTCGCACCGACCAAAATCAGTTGACCTAACAAAGGAATTTTTGTCATCAAGGTTCTCCATGAAAGACATGGGGAGGCGATGTTATCCTTGGTATAAGGATTAAACATGAAAGTAATAGAATTTCTATCTCTCGCCTCATTATATTGAGAAGGTACTTGAGGAAATTCAATTACTTTGATTGTACTCGATGAGTACTCCTATGGATACTGTGAGAAGTCGATGCCTAATCATGGCAAGGTTGTATCTCAACTTGAGTATTCTAGGGTAATTGGCTGCGATGTATGCCATGACTTGTACAAGACCCGATATTGGTTTTGCGGTGGGAAAATTGAGCGGTATACTAGTAATCCTAGTGCTCATCAACGCAAGCGCCTCGAAAGGGCATCAAGTATTTCAAGAGAACTATGGATTATAGTCTCTCATATCTTGGTTACCCATCGATGTTGGAAGGTTACACCGATGCAAGTTGGATCAAGAACATCAAGACAATTCGTCACCGATGGTGGGTATTCCTACTTGGTGGAGGTGCAATTTCTTGGGCATCGAAGCAAACTTGCATCACCGGTTCAACAATGGAATCAATTTGTGGCTCTAGCATTACTTTGGTAAAGAAGTCGAATGGTTGAAAACTTGCTTCGAGATTCCATTGTGGCCTAAACCTATATCACCTATTTCTATCCGTTGTGATAGTGCACTACATTGGCTAAGGCTTATAGCCGGATGTACAATGGTAAGTCTAGACACTTAGGTGTCGTGCATAGCATGATTCGTGAGCTTATCATGAATGGGTGGTATCTATAGAGTTTGTGAGATCTCAACGAACTTAGGCGATCACTTGACGAAGGGTCCGGCTAGAGACTTGGTTATAAAGTCTCGCTAAAGGGATGGGTTTAAGTCCAACTTAGTCATCGAATGCTAGGACACCCAACTCCTCCTAAGGAAACTTGGGAGCCGAGTTCAATGTGGAAAGTGAACATTCGATGGATGGAGCACATGTTTTATTTACATCCCAAGGTTGTGCTCGAGAACTCTTGAAAGGAGGATGAAGTCTTTACTTAATGGTTAATTTTCTTTGAAAAGTGCTTGGCGGGAGCATGACTAAAGAGGAACCACCTATGTAAATGTTGAAGTTTTGCCGCTGTGAAGCTTTGGACTTTTAGCTTTTACAACATTTATGAATTTGGATATGGACACATGGCTTGTATAGTGTCGGGAGTTGTTAAGTGTTTGAAAACTGTGTGTATTTTATCTTGGTATTCAAATGGGTTGAAGGGTTCAATTCTTAGAACACCGATTCTCGAATATTTGAGCGTGTAATTTACTAAGATGGAAATTCAATCCTCGGGACATTTTCGTTTATGCACATGTTTTGCTTAATGTTTATTTTTCATGCAGGAAGTGAACTAAATTTGGGGAGGATTGTTGGAAAATTTAGTGCACTTGTGGGATTAGTTCACACATTGTAATGGGTTAGGAGGTGCAGTGTACACCCATAAGGTCCATGAACACCACGACTCTTATAGTGGTTTGTATTGATAGTCTTGGTGAAAGTCTTGCTTGGTGAAAGTCTTGCTTGGTGAAAGTCTTGCTTGTGGAAAAATCGCTTGTGGTTTCCATCGATAGCGATGTTTCCACCGATAGGCGATGTTTCCTTTGAAGTGGTGTATCCACCGATAGTGCTATGAAATCTTGATAAGCGGTGTTTCCATCGATAGGTTGTACTTCACTTCAAGTGAAAGTACCGCTAGTGGAAAAAATCGCTTATGGAAAATCTTCGCTAAATGACGATTACAACTTCTTTATGACCACTTTTGCTTGGTCATGTAACCACTACTTGGCTATAATGGTGATAATTATGAGGCTATTAATGGGCCGATTAATACTCATAATTCCATTGGAATAGCTCAAGAGTAACCTCCTATATATAGGAGATCCGAACATGCATGATAAACACACAAAAGCGTAAACACTTACTAGCGAAAGGGTTATAGAATTGTGCCTAATTCTCTAAGCGCATTTGGTCTTATCCCAAGTAGATATTCGTGATACCCGGGCATTAGGGTCGAATAGTTTACTTTGAAAAGTGATCACACGATTCAAGTGATATCCGGTAACCACCTAGTGGTATTGCTACTATCATTGATTGTCTTAACCCTGTTCTGGGAGATAACCCCCAACAAAAGAGTGCTTAAGATAAGCAGATTTTAGTGTTCGATTGTACGTAGTTCTGATTATTTGAGTAGTCCTCAAACCCCAAAATTCATCATAAAAGAATTTAATTACATGTTCTCACATTAATTATAAACAACACAATCTCTACAAATGATACGCACGTTCATTTTTAAACTTAGCACCCATTTATCAACTTCACCGAAAATTCTTAGCGATTAATCACATGCCTCTATCAACCCGTTTAGCACAGGAGAACAATAGTATTACTCAGTAGCAACAGGCCCGGTTTTGGGCATGTGCAACATGGGCCGGCGCACAGGGCCCAATGTATTTGAGGGGCACTATTTTCTACCAAGCCCATTTTATATATAGCCATAAATACATTTTTTAAAGCCCAATAACACACTTTGCAGTTTGCACGTAACCAATTTATTTTGTTTGTGCAGTTGTCCCATAACCCATTCGTCTAATCTAGTACATAGTGCAAATAACATGAAAAAAATAAGAGTAATGAACATCATCTCCTAATATCAACATTAATGATCATTATCACATTTAATTTTTGGCTATTTAAAGGTAACACTTCGAACTTTTGACTGAGATCCCCTAATGTTGGATTTATCTTTGATGTTATAATTAAGTAATCATTTACTGCTTACTAGTTACAAATGCACATAAGATAGCAAAGTATTTTTATTTATCACACATGTTTTATATCATTTTGGTTGGGATGTTAAAGTATTCATCAAAATTAATTTTATATCAAGAATTTTGATCATGAAGTTCTAGGTTGCATTGCATTAGTTTTGCTTTTCGTTATAGTTCATTCCTGCAGTTTACTTATACATATTATCTTTTGTAAAAGAATATGCAATCAGGCTACTTATAAAAACATTCGTTGTATTGACAAAAATTTTGCACATATATTTAAAATATGCTTGTTTTTAGGGGCCTATTTTTTGTGATTGCCCAGGGCCCTTGAAACTCACGGGACGGCCCTGAGTAGCAAGTAAGTTTTTTTGATGTTATTCTTTTAGCTATAACCCATTTGAGATAAACACGACCCAAACCCACCCATTCAGAGGTAAAGTGGTTAAAACTGTCACCTACAATAGCAGTTCCTTATTTGTTTGCACATCCTCCTTCAACTTCGTGAGCTTTAACAGTGTTAAAGCTTAAATCATCTGATTATAAAGCAAAACATGATTTTGGTTCAACTTATTTAAAGTGAAAATATATTAACATTTTAAGATTAAGCATATTCATAGTTTTGGGTCACCATATCCAAGTTCATGCATTTACATTTGACCACGTATTATTGTAAGACCGACAAACCCGTGCCCTTTCGCACATACATGCAGCTCTCACGTACTTGTAAAAGAACGCATATAAAGAAGATGCCCATGAAATACACAAAATAAAGCCAATATAGTTACCTTCATAATAACATAACTCTATTTGTTTTTATGGTTTATAAATTTAGCATAGTCGACTAAGTTAGACCAAGCAAAGCTTTAATGGCTATGCATCCACACCGTCCATATACTAGTAATACTAAATCAGAAAATATTTGGTTCTAACCATAGGCATAGATAACCATACATAGATTTGAATCCTCAGTAACATAGCGACATAAGGAATTGGCCTAATAAAAATAAAAAAAAAGGTTGAGTGTGATAGATTGTGGATTATGAACAATGAAGGAACAAACGCGTAGTTTCTGTTGATTAAGTCAAGTTCCAATAGATGATATCGTGTAATACAAACATTTCAACCAACTTAATAGGTTATGAAGATTTAATTGGTATGAAAATCAGAAACACTACTTCCAGCAGTTGGTTCTGATGAATATGCAACCACGGCCTCACTTGACTCACCTAGATCCTCGTGGTGGCTCTTGAGCAATACCTATAAAGTAACCCACAAGGTAACATTAGCTATATTATGTATGGATAATAATGAAACGTGAGGTGGGTTTAATTATACTGATAAATATATGTTGATTAATCTTTAGTAATCACACTGGTAAATGGCGAGACCCTTCACAGGAGTGGATTTAAATTCTTACCAGAAGTTGCGCCGTTTTCCTTAATGCGGTAACGCTTGATAATAGATTCCTTGAACACGTCATCTGCTACACCTGTTAAATAACCAAAACTCAGTAATTATGAAAAGGTGATTTCAACTTTTGTTTAAACAAACGAAAGAGTACTTGGAAGCACTCACCAGTTGCAGGGTCCAAGATCTTAAACACAGAGACATCAAGTGCATTGGCTATATGGTAATAGATAGTATCTTCACTTCTTGTTACTAATTAAGCATGCATAAGAAAGAATAAAAAGTTAAAGCATATGTAGAAGATGATTTGACTGAGAGTAATATCAATGGTGTGAAAGAGTTACCACAAGTATGTGCTGATAAAGCTTCGACAGTGTCAGGGGTGAAGATCACAGGGGTCGGGGTGTAGGGTTTTGGTGGTTTAGAAGCTCGACCTTAACCAACACAATGACAAGCCAAGAGTAAATTTTAATGTAAAAAAATCATGCAAAGCTATAGTCATGTGACATGTAGACTAAACAAAGTGCAATAATCTGTAAATAAAAAAAGATGGATTAGTTATATACGTTCTTGTAATATTTTTTTCGATGGGTTGAAGCATCTTGGCATCTATCACCCACATCTTGAAAAAGGCCTCGTCAAGCTCCAGATCAAATTTTCGTTTTTCCTCAGGGAGGCGGGCGTAATTGGCGTACCCATACGATTTGTTTTCCCATCGACATAACAACGCTTTCAGGTTAACAGTTGAGGAAGATGATAGGGTAGAGAGACCTTAGGCTTTATATATAGAGTTGAACAAAGTAAGTTACAAAAGTTGCCCTTGTGGTTTGGTGATATTGCAGTTTATGTTTTCAAAATTTTGCGGGATCCGGTTCACTTGTTAAAATACACGAAAAAAAAAAAAAAAAAACACCTAAGATCAAATATTTGTTTTTTTTAGCATATTTAAGTCTTGTGTCTTCATGTGTAGCTTTCATATTATTCTTTGCCTTCAATAGACCGGAAATGATATCAACTGATCTTGCACAAATTGGGAGATCGTGCCGCCCAACGAATCCACAATCAAATCCCTGTAAACAAAAAAACATAATGAATAATGGAATGTACTGTCATAGAGTAAAATGAAAATTAAAGAGCTAATACCTTATCTGGACAACAATAGGACCTACGTCCAATATTTTGATTTATTTGTCCAAGATTTGAATTAAAGCTTGTTTTTCACACCAACAAGTCATCATTCTTTAGGGTTCTTAAAATTTGGAGAAAAAATAAAAAAGATGAAGAGGGGGAGTGATGAAAGAAATAAAAGTGGGAAAAGAGCGAATCGGGATATGTAATAAAATTGAGATATCTAAAAATTGAAGTACAAGTAGGAGTGAAAGTATAATGTTAATGAAAAAAAAAATTGAAAAGGACAAAAAATGTGGTTGGACAAAGTTACCATCGTGTGCATTGCACTTGTTATAGAAATAACGACCAAAACTAACGTCGTTAGCAGTTTTAGAGCCACAACGTAATATTCAGGAACGTTAGGGAGCTAGATGAATTTTCGGATTTTGGACTAAACATGAATTCTGACACGTAATTTACTCTTACAAAATTGAGCCAACTCAAAAGCAAAGCATGATTCAAGTCTTGTTCCAAGACTTGTTTTCAGTTTGAAGTTTGGATACTCACAAACACCATATATATTCATCGGATTGAGATTCTCTCAAGTTTGTATGAACATGACCCGTCATGTTTTCTCAAAAACAAAACTGTGAGGTCTACTGTTGAACCCGGACTTTCTTATCTATGTGAGGGGACATGACCGGTCATTTTTATACGAACTTGGGAGAATATTAATCCATATTCATCACACACCCCCAAATCCCCAATATCATTCATTATTCAGCTTAGCCATTTCCAACACACAATTGGGCCCATTAAACCCATCTCAAACAACATCACCAAAGCCCACTTACACAAGTATAAGACTCAAAACATATCTACAAACCAAACCCTACGCAGGGTTTTCTCATTTTCACAGCAACAAACAACGCGCCGTCACCACCAACACTCTCAGGTACACCTTTTTTTTCATCTTTGATTAAGGGGGTGTTTGTTCAACCTTATTTATGGATAATAAGCCGGAATAATATAAGCTCAAAAGCTCACAAATAAGGTTAAACAAACACCCCATGAGTTAGAATTTAGGATTTGATATAGGGATTGCGTGTTATAATTATTATGATTTTAAAGGGGAGCCTATTGGCTTGTTTAAATCTCAGTAACCTGATAAGGTCATTCAACAGTCTAATCCAAACAGACTAACTATGTTTTGTCATAGTCATATGGTTGGATGTAGTTGAATCTATGCAGTTTCTTAGCTGTCATAAGTATGATTTTGTTTAAGTCAAGTATGTTAAGGAAGAGTGATGTTTTAGAATGAGATATGATATTAATTTGTTGTTACCCGAGCTTAATGAGGTGCATACATTTCTAGTATGAGCTATGCTTTGTTATATTTTGGTTAACTTAGCGTGTTTAAGTTGAGTTATTTTTGTCTACCCAGTTTTGAAGATGGCGGACTCTAAAGCAGTTACTATCCGTACAAGGAAGTTCATGACCAACCGACTTCTCTCGAGGAAGCAATTCGTGAGTTTATTTTAACCATGCTTGATGTATGATATCACTAATCTTTTTGTTTGGTTTTAGTTAAATGTTTTTACACCTGCATTTTTTGTTGATGTAGGTCATTGATGTGCTTCATCCTGGCAAGGCAAATGTCTCCAAGGTTTGACTAATTTACATATTCATTTCATATCTATTTGTTAGCTTATGATAGTTTGTTGTTAGCTTATGATAGTTTGTTGTGAGCTAGTCAGTTTAGTTGTAAGCAGGATACATGTTTGTTTGTAGGGAAAGTCGTCTATGGCTTACTAAAATGGTTTCAATATCTGAAGTTTATTTAATTAACGGGTTTGATCTATTAATAGCCCCAAGTCCCACCATACACTACATCTAGAAACTAATGTTACAATTTTTTTTATATGTGCAAGATTGTTAGTATGTGAATTTTGTAACTGTTATACTACGCAATACCATGTGAATTGTTTCTTTAGCCTAGTGCTCAAAAATTTCAATCAGGTCTCTGATACAATTTACGATGTATGTTATGTTTGTAACTATTTTAGGAGATGTGTGCATTCCCAATTATAAATTTAAACATAAAAAGTAGATGATCAGTTTTTGAACTTGATAATTTATAAAGTGACTGTATATACCAGAATTGTAGTAACTATACGAACCTTGATGTGTCTGAGATGTTTTGCCTAACATGCTATAGCTGATGATGTAACTTTCTTTTTTGTCGTTTGTTTCTTTAATGAAGGCTGAATTGAAAGAGAAATTGGCAGTAATCTATAATGTGAAAGATTCTAGTGCCATTTTTGTATTCAAGTTTAGGACCCATTTTGGTGGAGGAAAGTCAACTGGTTTTGGATTGATTTATGATTCTGTTGAAAATGCTAAGAAGTACGAGCCAAAATACAGGCTTATCAGGGTAATTCTCGAACCTAATGTTTTATATACTCCATTGTTATTATTGTTGTCATGTAGTTAAGATCTATTTCATAGAATACAAAACATACAATTGTTATACCTTTTTTATATTTTTTGGATTTTAATTTGTTTTAATTCTCTTTTACAGAACGGTTTGGATACCAAGGTTGAGAGGTCAAGGAAGCAGCTGAAGGAAAGGAAGAACAGGGCTAAGAAGATCAGGGGTGTTAAGAAGGTAAGCTTTTATCTTCTACTTGGTTCACTTCATTTTTTTTAACAACGGTGTTATGTAGTTGGGCGAAAGTCTCCCAACATGTTAATTTAAGGCTTGTGCCTTACTAAGTTTGCTTCTTCAAATAGTTTGATTACCATATACAGAATACATCACATGCATTATGGAGGTGATTTTTACTCCACTTAAGTTAACACCGAATGGAGACAATATTCAAATTGATTTATAGATCACGTCTCGGGTATTTATTTGCACTGCAGCAGTCTTACCTTTTGACAAATTTACCTGCACATATAACATTTTTTGTTTTTGTTTTTTGCGCGTAAATTTTTCAAAAACAAATTGTTGGTGATGTGCAAATCGCCTATAAAGGGGTACAAATCACCTCCTAATGCAATAGACCACCGACTATTTATAATTAAGAAAAAATTGGGTGACATTTGTTTCGGCTTACAACCAGGCTTTGGCCTGTTACTGACATTCCCCTTTTGATTTATCTACCTTTTGGGTGCTTATTTTGTAATGGCATTCCTATTTCTGCAGACAAAGGCTGGGGACGCTGCTAAGAAGAAGAAGTAGAGCCTTGAGAGATTTTTCTGTGGTGGTCTTTTTTGCTCTAGTATGTTTGAACTTGGATTTCATGGTATTGAGATTAATGTAGTTCTATGAGTTTTAAAAAAATATGTAATATGATGTTGGTGTCATTTTGAACTTTCTTTTGGTTTAGCTGTGATTTACCTAATTGAAAATGCTCTTGCTTCTAGTAATGCATTTGATGCTTCATTTTACTCTCGACAAGAGCTATAATCAAATGCGGCTCCTATATGGCAAATTACCCACTAAAAAGCGATGCTAAGGCATCCATCCTGCTGGGATGGGTATCCTGTAAAACAGTGGATTAGGACCTTATTGTCATGCAATCCCTACCTTTCTTATCGTTGTTCTCTAGGTCCAAGACTCCAAGCCACAGCAAAAGCTCTATACTTGACATGTGACTATTGTTTAAGCTGAACCAGAAAACTTGAATAACCAATATTTTTTTTGACTAGGAAAATATATCTCCATGTACAGATAATGTTAGCAGTGCCTACAGGCTACGCCAGCCAAGATTTGCATCTAATGAAGTGAACATTAACGTGTTTGAATTTCTTGAAACTTATTAAAAACAAAACTTGGCTTGAAGTAGAGACGGTGCGGGTTTTAAAGAAATTTTGTAACATATTTTCTGTAGCAATGTTAAAACTAGAATACAGGCAATCGTGAACTTTAATGTTACTTGAAATTAGTACGAGTACATTGCTTGATAAGAAGATGAAGATTCAAGTGACATGTCTTAATGACTAAACCAATTTAACCAATTAAGATCTAGAGCAAAAGAAAACTTTAAGATTTCTTTGAACTCCCCGTTGGTTGAACCAAATCATGGCTCACGGAAAACTCTTAGTCTTGATTCTTTAGACAGGATGTTCAACAGGCATCATTTGAGACTTCTAATATTCAGATACAATATTCCTAAAAGTATATAGTGCAATACTAACATCCTTGAGTTACAAATGACAATTTGCAATCACTATAACTTAATCGTACCGAATCTCTGCTGCAAATGTTCATTGCAACTCACAAATGTACCTGAATGCTAAAAAACCAACGAGCAATAATATAAAGACCTAAAATCCGGGGCTCCTTCTGGAGCTTGGGGAGGGGTTTTCCCCGGGTTCGAGTCTCGCAAGTGACAAAAATCCGGGGTTTCCTCTTAGTGAGAAACCGTGAGTCTAGGGTTTCCCTTCCCGGGTCTCCCCTAGTGGTTCGGGTCCCGGGGCCTGCCCAATTGGATGGTTTCAACTTGGGGGTCGGATTTCATTCGTGATAGTCGGTGCCTTTCTAAAAAAAAATATATTCAAAGACCTAAAATACAAGACTATTTCATGCCTAATCAATTCATTAATTGACACATCACATGTATATTTTCTCACTCTTAATCTCCACTATTGATTTTGACACATGTTTTGGTCATTAGGCATAAAGTTTAGGCATGAATATCATTTTCCAAAACGACATCTTTATAGTTATCATCAATATCATTTAAAAAGTCATAATCATATCTGACTCATAACTCTATATAAAATGAATAATAATAATCTATCTATACTACATATAATAGAAAAACGGTCAAACCTTGAAAAGTGAAAAGTTGAAAGTCAAAGGTGAGAGAAATGTATTGTGTAATTAATAAGCTTCTTAAAACACCTCATTACTTAAAAGTATAATAATTTATTCACATTGTACAACTAATTAAATACATATCCACCAAATTAAAAACGACCAATTAAAACACCATTTAACAAAAAGTACAATAAAATTTTCACAATATACAATTTAAACAAGCTACAACATAAATCTAAATATAAAATAATTAAACACAATAATTAATGTAATTTTTAAAACACCCTAAAATGAAAAATACATGTTATTATACATATTATACAAATTAATAAAACACAAAACTTCATACAAGCTAACAAGTTGATGGTACATATAGTTTTGAAAATCGGACCGGACCAACGGGTTCAACCGGAAACCGGTGTCGCCACCGGTTCTGCTAACCAATAACAGTCATCCGAAAATGAACTAGAGAGGACCCGTTGAAACCGATACAAACTGGTGAATCATGTCTCATCGAGATCTATTTCTCCGGTTAATCGTGACAGGATACCCGCCGCCGCAACGCGCGGGTACCGTGCTATACTATATATAAAGGAAAAACCAAAAAGTAAAAAGTGAAAATTTGAAACTATTAATACATATAAAAACCGGGTTGACCGGACGCTTCAAACTCGGTGAGTTGACCATTTAATTTGACCGTTTGACCCAACCTGTCGGCCGACTCGGTTTAAATCGACTGTTTTTCGACGGGAAGCAGTTCAACCGGTTGAACCACCGGGTCGAACCGGTTTCAAAACATTATGTTTAATCCCAAATCTTCAAACTTTTATTATTTTTCATTTAGAACCCATAAACTTTTTTTAACACAAAACGATCATCGTTATATAAATATTTTATATATATATATATATATATATATATATATATATATATATATATATATATATATATATATATATATATATATAAGTTTTTCTTCACGATTATAATGTTTTACAATTAAGAGAAAATATGTGCTAGTTAGTGCACATTTAACTTTCGATAGACTAAAACACGACATTTCAAAAAAGATGGGCTAAGTGCCCAAATCTTTTTAAAATAGCCAAAATTAGCCCATTGTTTTTTTATTTTGGGGCTAATCACATTCATGCTAATTTTGGTACTTGCGTTTTCTTAACAAACACCATTAATCCCATCCTTGTTATTTTTACGCCGACAAGAACGTGTGTTGTTAGTTTTATCTCATAACCGATGTAATGTTTACTTTCATTGTCATTAAATGTTTTATATGTTGTTTGATAGATGTTAAGAATTTTGTACAGACTTTAGTTATCGATAAGACAACCGTTTGCGAATCGCATTTTCACCGGTTCACGCTCTATTTTAAACGCTACACAAAACACTCACCACAATATCACAAATCATTAATATTTGACGCTAAAACCACCGCCATTTGGCGCAGACTTTCTCAAGATCTACATTATAGAGGATTTGAGACTTTCTAGAAAAGAAAGTCTTAAAATTTTAAGAAAAAAAAACATTACTAAAAAAAGAAAATTAAAAAATTAATGTAAAATATAAAAATTTAAGTCTCATTTAAATCATATAGTAATCCCTTCCAATAATGATATATTTTAATGCTAATACTTTAAAAATAAAAGTGCTAATTATTTACATTATTAATAATTTAGACATTCTACTTTTAAAAAACATATATCTACTACGTTATAAAGTATTTGTGACATTCTAAATAAAGAAGGTTTAAAATGAAAAACATTTGCTTTCATGAAAAGTCATCTAGATCAAGTGCATTCTGTGCATCTTTCTAGTAACTAAAAAGTAGCAACCCGGTAGTTTAGTTGGAGAAATCTCAATTTTCCGGAAAATTTCCCATATGAAAAGAAAAAGCGAAAACCGCTTAGTGCATTTTTTCCAATAATTTTCCAAAATATGAAATTCTCATTTTCCATTTGTAATAGAAAAATGAAAATAACATTACACCCTTTTCACTTTTTCATTTCCAAAATAATAACACCATTTCCTTTCACCCTACACTTTTATCACACATCTTCCATCCTCCATCCTCCACCTTCAACTAAACAACTTTTCATTTTGGAAAAAGGAAAATATAACTCCAACTAAACTGATTACATTTTCAACTCTTCTGCAGAAAAAACCACTTCATTCTCTAGGAATTTAGAACTAAAAAGCGAACATTTTTCACCAACTAAACTACCTCAAAGTTGTCAACTTTTTTTTTTTTTTTTTCACTATTCGAGTCCATGAACTGTTTTGAATCATTGTGGCTGAGAGAGACATTGACCAATATGATGACTTTGTTGATTCTTCAGGCATCTTAGAAGTCGGAGTTACATGCTAGTCAAGATGAATTATTTTCGACTCTTGAAGAACTTGGACTATGCCCTCGAGGGAGCCTTTTTGCGGAGTTGAATAGATAAAGTCATGACTCTCTTAACTTTATTATAAAATTGTGCAAAAAATATATGATTTATGCAGAACATATTACCCTGTTAACTAGTCTCGAACCTGTATGTTTTAAGTAATCAGTTGAAAATGGATAAAAACTTATCAAAGTGGCTTCGCCCGGGTTCGAACCGGAGACCTTCAGTGTGTTAGACTGACGTGATAACCAACTACACCACGAAACCTTATTGATGTTTGGTGTTGGGCTTTTCTAAATAATCAATGAGCGAGACGAGTATTATTTTGTGAGCCAAAAAGTAACCCGAGTCACGGAGCAATTTATGTGGCAATCTACTATCTTCTTTTAAGTTTTAAGCCAACCAATCAGAATTAATTATCCATCACCAAAATAACAGTATAACACAGGATAAATGTTACGGGTATGTTTGGTAGCAAACGTTTAAAAGCGTTTTGAAACAACGAGCAACTAGCGATTTAAAGATGTTGCGATAGTCACATGGTCAGGGTGATAAATTTTTAACCATGTTAAACATATATTATAGGTATCCTTTCCAACCAATTCCAGCCGCTACTTTTGGAAGCTTTAGGCTCAACGACAATTGTAACATCTACCAAACTTTAGGCAATTTAATTAATAGTAGACTAAATGATATGCATGCTTGCTGAGTGGTCTACACTCGAAAGGAAGTAATTTTACTTCAATATGTGTTGAATCTGAATCTATATAATATTCGACCTTTTCGGAAAAAAAAAGCAGAAAAAAAAAGCTGACAAAAAAATATCAGCCAACTATGTCCACCTTTAGCTTCTACCCCATCGCTTCACCTTCTTCTCCCTACAGACACAAATGCAATTTGAGATACCATTTCTAAGTACTATATTTCAAGTAAGAAAAACAAGATTTATACCTTTGGATGTGATCAAGAATAAGTCGTCTTGCTCCAATAGGGATTTTAACTTCTTGCAGATCACTGATTGATTATCACAAGAACCATAATTCAATCATATGATATAGCATAAATTCAAAAAAGAAACCAAGATTGAGACTGTTATTATACTAGCCTGTCTGTAAGCAATGGTAGACATTTGTCTGTGAGCATGCCCTGTTTAAAGTTCTTTTCATATTGATCAAAACCAAGACTGGATAACATGCCTCTCGTTTCATTAAACAGCTTATCTGCTTCTGCCTGCAGTTTGGATTTCTCCCGTCTCTGCACACGAGTTCATAACTTTTAGTGAAAGGGTCATAACACATTATATAGTAATGGTGTAAGAAGAAGCAACATGATCACCTTAAAAGCCGCGACATTCCAGAGAGCACAAGAAACACCATTGTATATTATGTCAGTACCCTTTATACCATAAACCAATGAGTAAATGACTGCAGCACCAAAACCTGTCACGAAACTACAATGATAGGCATATATGAGTACGATCAAAACCAATAACATGTTTTGTACCAAAGGAGGTCCTTAGAGGTGCCTTTTAAGAATGACTATCTAGTACCAAATAATTATAATCGAATATAAGGGGTTGCAAGTTCACATCACTAGTTTCTTTTGTCTGACATTGATTACATGAAGAGGATGCTTATGTCTTTGTACAAAAAAAGGAAAATAATTTGCATAAGCTTACTGTGTCTCGACATCCTCTTTGCCTCTTAACCTTTCCATGACACCTAATATGCCTGCATATGAACCCATATAAACCGCCGAAGAACGTGCAGTTACCAAGATCCCTCCTCCCATAAACGGTTTATTAAGCACCTATATATACAACAAAAAGATAGTACTCCGTATAAGATAGCATATGAGGTCAATTACTTGAGTCTCATCATATGTAACAAAACCAAGTTAATTGTACGCTAATTTCTTTACTTATAGCAATATAAAGATGAACATAAACAAGTATTGGAAGTGGAGAATGATACACTGAAGCAAACAAACACATTGGGAGCTCTACTGTTGATATCTAGCTAGACTATTCAGGTTTTTTTGGAAGGGGCCGGGTATTACGGTTGTCCTTGAGTTTGTAGTAATAGATATGTTTTCGTGCTTGGAAGCACACTAAAGCTGCTACGCGAGCCTGGTGCCGACTGAAAGAGTTTAAGTTTTCTCGGAGCCTAAGTTTATCCTTATTCATAAATGCTCCTCATCTGTAAATGTTACTCGGCAGTGGTGAAGAATAAATATGGTCATTCTGTGAGCCACATTATTTTTTTTGAATGGAAAAAATAGATTAAAATAAAGAAAAGGAACCAACATATACACGAGTACAAAGACATATACAATGAGACCACGTGAACCACAACGACGACAAACCAATTGTGTACCCGAAATTTCCACATCTTATACTAAGTCTACAAGATATAAGTATTGTTCTTGTGATCTTGTTGACTCTTGTTTATTTATTTATAGTTTCTATGGTGCAGGATTCGAGTTGTGTACATGGGGTACTTGCTATTTTACAATTCATTGTTTAGTCTTCAAATTCCTAACAAGAACAACTAGAAGCGCACTAGCTCTATACTGCAGAATTAAGAGGGAGAAGACGACACCAGTGAAGCTGTCTTTCCAATACAGTTTTCAGCTGTAAAGGTTAACCGTTTATCTTGAGAATAACTTCACAAAGCAGATCATAAATAACTTGTTGACTGACACATATATTAGTATGCATGAAACAGTGGTCGCATCAATGAGCAAAGGAGGAGTAAAGTATGTGCTTTTACAAAAGTGTTCGTAAATGTAATAACGTAACTAATATCATGAATTTGGCCAGCATCATATCCAAATACTCATAAAAAATAGCCCTAGTAGTGATAAGGTAAGGGAAACATTGACCTCTTGAGTAACATGTGGTCGAAGAAGTGGAACTGAGACACGGTTTAAAACAAAACCCACGGCCCCACCTCCAATGGCTCCATCACTAATATCGGCTACAAAATCAATGACTGGCCAAGGGTACTACAGAGTGTTTTTCAGCGGCCGCAATGGCAGCCCGAACAGGTACAGTTTGTTTGATAAGCCAACGCTTGAAGAGTGTTTTAAATGCTTTGATTTTTGTCTTCAGTTGTGTTATTGGGTCCTCATTACTCACATCTAAAACCTCTTGCTTTTCTTTCCCCATGAATGGCTTTTTGCTAGGAGAAAACAATATCCAAACATGAAGAGTTTATTACAGTAACTTTTTAATATATCATAAACTATATAATTTATCTAAGAACTTACAAACTTAAATATATTGGCAATCACAAAAACCCTCAAACTCTCTCTTTTCTTAAGTTTAACTTTTAAGGGTACTACAAGAACTAATGTGCATGCATGGAACTCTACCTTTAGATGCTTCCTATGATCAAAAAGTTCAATATATTTCGTAACTAGTTATATTTAATACATGGGAACAAAACGTTTTGTTATAGAACAAGTCTTTAAGTACTAATTAAAGAGATATAACAATAGATAATAGATTAAAGGTTGATCATTACCTTAAATCGGACTTTAAACACGAATATAGCTCCTAGTTTCAACCCTGGTAATTATTACCCTCCGTCACTAAACTTGAATAAATGGATTTAGGGTTTTGTGAATTTTTGTTCAACATTTTTTTAAAATTATGAAATACCCCCTATAATTATCATGACTTTTTAAGTTTTTATCCGACTTTCACCTTAACTATTTTCTTGTGTTTTAAATTTATTTCAATTAATATAATTTTCATCAAGTATTATATAACACAATTAAAATTAATTAAAGTTAGAGTTGAAAAATAAAAATTTCAAAAAATTAAAAGATGACAATTATTTTGGGACGAACTAAGTTTCAATTTTGTTCCCATTGAGTCGCTCTAAATCTCTTTTGATCATGACTTTTTAAGTTTTTATCCGACTTTCACCTTAACTATTTTCTTGTGTTTTAAATTTATTTCAATTAATATAATTTTCATCAGTATTATATAACACAATTAAAATTAATTAAAGTTAGAGTTGAAAAATAAAAATTTCAAAAAATTAAAAGATGACAATTATTTTGGGACGAACTAAGTTTCAATTTTGTTCCCATTGAGTCGCTCTAAGTCTCTTTTGATCATAAAGCACTCAAAGTTTCAAAATTGATATTTTGTTGTGAAGTTTTGTGCTTGAGTGACCAAAACAAAACACTCCTCAAACTTGAAAGTGCCCTTAAGTGTTTTCTTATTAAAATGAAAGTGCCCTTAAGTGTTTCTAAGTTGTAACTTTCATCGATCACGGAATAAAACATGTTCCAAGTATTATTTCCACTTAGGCCATTGTTTATGGTTAATAGCCACGTTTTTAAGTTTTTGAAAATCTTGATAAAAAATTTTCAAAAATTGTGTTTTTTTTTTCCTTATAAAATATAAGCAAATACTCGCACGTATCAACAAAATTTTAAGGTGAAAATAGTTATAAATGCAAAATTGTTATCAAGTGTTTGTGTATATGAGGTGAGTTCAATGGCAGAACAAATTTTATCTAGAGAACAAATCATGCAATCTCAGTCATTCATTTTTCACATTTTTTTTTAAAAACAACATATCTTGTAAAAGGTAAACCTTCAAGCTACGAAAAATACATCATCGCGACGAGAATTAAATTATCTTTCTATAGATATGCACTTTCATATACTTTCGACGATTTTTTTTTGTTTCTTTTTCAAATTTTTCGCCAAGTAAAATCACATGTGATTTCACAAGCTACATGTGATTTTTAAAGTAATAAATCACACATGATTTTCCGAATCACATGTGATTCCTCTGGGCAAAAAATTCGTCGAAAGTATATTGAAGTGCATATTTAATAAAGATAATTTAATTCTCGTCGCGACGGTATAATTAGTTTCGCGTAACAATTAACGGTTTGTGAGATAATTTAATTTTAAGAAAATAGATGAAAGTAGATTTTTTTTTTTTTTTTTTTTTTTTTTTTTTTAAGAAAAATGAATGACCGAGATCGTATGTTTGTTTTTTAGAAAAAGCTATTCTGCATTTAACTTTTGTCTTGTGTGTATAATGAATTGCGTCAAACATTTCAACAAGAAATAAGAGATAGTAGGGAAATAATACTAGAAACTGGTTAAATATTTCAATATAAATTTAGAAACTAATAAATTAAGTTGTCAATAAATAAAAAAAAACATCTCGTTATTTTACCAAGAAACTGTAAGAGCATAATAATAATTCAACAGCTCATATTTTGAACATTTAAAAAAAAAAATTCTTTCTCTTCATATGTAACTAGGCGATTACGTAACTTTTATAAAAAAAACGTAAAATAATCAAAATGTAATTAAAAAAATTATACCATGCGATTATTCATTTTCATCAACTATGAATTAATAATGTACTAACACAATAATAAAAAGAAGTTGTAATATGATATCTTATATATAAGAGTTTGAGGATGAATTCTAAAAGTTAATGTTGGGATTAAATAATAGAAAATTTCCTCTTCTGTTTAAAAACTACATTTGTGTTATATTTGAGGAGTTTATTTAGTCGTTTTGTGTCTTTTTCAAAGTGATGTATATAACATGAGCTTGTTTGGCTCGTAACTGTTTAAGCCCATGTCCGTCGAGCCCGAACCCGTTTTGACCGTGGCCTAGGCTCACCCGACCCATCCATTTTGCCACCTTTAGTGTTTAGGTGTACGTGAGTTGCTTGTTAAAATGAAAATGTCCTATACGTATAATCGAGATAGAGAAATGATTAAGGTTTTTAAATGGTGACTAGTCGTTTGCTTAAATTGATATCTTATTGTTTATTGTAGCAGTGAGCATGGTTCGGTTGGGGTCGGTTTTTAGCTAAAATCGAAACTGAACTGAAATATTCGGTTTTTATAAAACTCAAACCGAAATCGTTTGATTTTTGGCGGTTCGGTTTTGTAGGTTTATTATCGGGTTCGGTTCGGTTTTTCGACTTTTAACTGTTTATATTTGGGTGTGGCCAATTTATACCAACAAACTTGCTTTACGTAGATTTTTTTATTATTTTTTATCCTAATAATATTTATTCCATATTTCTACAATTACACGCATATAGATGAGACACACACACACACACACATGCAAGTGAACCTACACATGATATAATAATTGTCACATATGTATTGATATATTGTCAAGTAAACACACGTACACAACAAACATGCATATAAACGTTAAGATAAATATATTATAAATCCACCCACAAAATAAATATGAATTTATAAATTTAATTAATTTAGTTATTTGTTGATATTATATTAATTATATACATTATATAATAAAACCGGTTCGGTTCAGTTTTTACGGTTCAATTTTTGGACGAAAACTGAAATCAAACCGAATTTTTCGTTTTTTTAAAAAGTAAAAACCGAACCATTGGTTTTTAATTTTTATCGGTTAATTTGATTCAGTTTTTTTTTAGTTTTCAGTTTGATTTCGTTTTTTTCTGTTTTTCTGCTCACCCCCTAGTTTATTGATTTATGAAAAAAAAATAGTTTTCGCCAACTGAAAAGTGCCAAATAATTTAGGCATACGTTCAAATACACCAATTAAGCAGGTAGACCAATATGTAATCAGAACATAGTAGTTTGCATTCCGTAAGTTTTATAAAATATAAAGTTAAATAAAAGGATGATTAGGCTGGTTTCAATAAGGGGACTCAACCTCTTTCATTTTCCCTGCCACGTCAGCTTTCTTTCTCCAAATGACGCTGGACGACGGGTCTAAAGAAGGTTCAAAATCACGACCAAGTTAATTGCCTTGTTTCACAACGGTGTGTTTAATTAAATTGTGTTGTTTCACTCTATCGTATACTCGACCAAGAAGTGAGGAAAGTGACCCACGATCGAGTCAACATAGAAGGACGATCGATAGGCACTCGATCGCCTAAGTCGATCGACCTCTTCTGTTGGGGGCAACCTTATGTATTTGGAGGCCACGTAACTCTTATTTGTTTTTTCTTTTAAGACATCAATTTAAAAAAAACAACTTACAAGCTACTTGTTTATGTGTTTATTTTCATTTGAACAAGTTTTGGATAATTTTTTTACGAAAATCTTTGAAATAAAAAGAATAAGATTTAAGATTATTTGAGAACAAAAACTTCTTTACATACTAAGGGATCAACTCCACCCTCCATTTTTATTGGATCTAATTGATGAGATTAATCTCAACAATTAAAAAAACCCACTTTCATTATTTTTTTTCCAAATATAAATATCTTTCAAACCGTTAATCGTCAAGCGAAAAAAAATATACCATTACGACGAGCATTTAATTATTTTTCTATGAATAGGCACTTTGATATATTTTCGACAATTTTTTTTCGTGTTTTTCACATTTTTTAAAAAGTTTTCTTCGTTTTTTTACGTTACTGAAATTTGTATGAAAAAATTATATATGATTTAACACTTATTTAAATACCACATGTGATATTAGTGTTAAATCATATATGATATGTATATCATATGTGATTTATCATATATGATTTAACACTAGTATCACATATGATATTATATATCATATATGATTAAACACTAATATCATATGTGATCTTCAAATTAGTGTTAAATCATATATGATATTTCATTAAATTTCGGTTCAAGAAAACGAAAAAAAAAAAAAACGAAAAACGTGAAAAATGATTCCCGAAAGTATATCAAAGTCCTGTCATGAAAGATAATTAAACGCTCGTCGCGATGGTTTAATTAGTTTGCTTAACGATTAACGGTTTAAGAGATATTTAAATTTTAAAAATAGGTGAAATAATAAAACGCTTAATCTTAGCTATTGTTTTCTTTTTAAATGGATAGTGGAGATGAGTCCCTTGATATGTAAAAAAAATTAGTATGTAAAATAACTCTAATACAGCATATTAAACAACACAAATAATTATTGAAATGTAAAATATTAGTTTTAGCTACCGAAAGTAATTTATTATAATTTAACTAATGTTTCACGTTTCAGTTTTTAATTTTATTGTTTTGATATGTTAAAGTTGGTATTGTTTTTTAAGTTGTACAAATTTTTGGCAAAAGTTTAAACAAGATTGATATAAATAAAAACAAATATATATTTAGGTGATTTATAAGTTAATTTAAATAAATAAGTGGCAAAAAAAAAAAAAAAAAAGTTTAATAGTTGAGATGCAAATACATAATCGCTTAAATAAGAGAGTGATCAGACACTCTTATAAACGATTAGACACTCAATTTTGAGTGTTTGAACATTTATAAACTTACAGATAAACACAACTAAAAATAATGCCGTGATATAAATGTCCAAACACTCAAAAATTAAGTGTCCCAATTATTTATAGGAGCCTACTTTTAAATAAATAGAGTTAATTACATGATTGGTCCTGTGGTTTGTCGAAAATTATGGATTTGGTCCCTAAATTTTTTTTTGATTTGCTCCATATGATTTTGATTGTTCTGATTTGGTCCTTGACCATATTTTTCGTTATTGATCGTCGAATGTGTGTTTGGAAGAATTTGAAATCACAAAATACCCCGTATGTGTTTCATGAATGGTCCTATGGTTTGTAGGTTATCATGAATTAGTCCTTATTTTTTATTTTTATTTATATAAAAAACATTTTGTCGAAAATTTTATAAAAAAATTCCGAAAATTTTATAAAAAAAATCTATAAAAAATTCATAAAATTTTATAACAAATTCCGAAAATTTTATAAAAATTTTTTATTAAAAATTCCGAAAATTTTACAAAAAAAATTCCAAAAATTTTATAATAAAATCCGAAAATTTTATAAAAAAGTATATTAAAAATTCCAAAATTTTTATAAAAAAGTATATTAAAAATTCCAAAAATTTTATAAAAAGTTCCAAAAATTTTATAAAAAAATGCGAAAATTTTATAAAAAATTCCGATAAAATTTTTATAAAATCTTATAAAACATTCCGTAAAAAATTTTGGGAAAAAATTTCGAATTTTTTTTTCTTTTTTCTTTTTTGAATACTTTTTGCCGGAATTTTTTTATAAAATCTTGCCCAAAATTTTATAAATTATTTTACGGATTTTTTTGACAATTTTATAAAATCCGTCAAAAATTTTATAATTATAAACTTTTGGGCAAAATTTTATAAAAATTCATCAAAAAGTATTTAAAAGAAAAAGAAAAATTTTTGTCGAAATTTTTTTTCCCAATATTTTTGACGGAATGTTTTCTAAGATTTTATAAAATTTTTATCGGAATTTTTTATAAAATTTTCGGAATTTTTAATAAAACTTTTGGAATTTTTTTATAAAATTTTCGAAATTTGTTGTAAAATTTTAGGATTTTTTTTATAGATTTCTTATAAAATTTTCAGAATTTTTTATAAAATTTTCAACAAAATGTTTTTTATATAAATAAAATAAAAATAAAAATCGCGACTAATTCATGACAAACCATAGTGACTATTCATGAAACACACGCGCAGATTTTTCATCATTTCACCTTCCAAACACACATTGATTGTCAACCAATGAAAATACGTCACAGACCAAACCGTGAATCAATCAAAACCATGTGAAGAATCCAAAAAAAAAGTTTAGGACCAAATCCATGATTTTCGACAAACCACACGGACCATTCATGTAATTAACTCAAATAAATATGATGCGCGAGGTGCGAGGAAGGGTTGGGTCCCACTTTGTTTGAGAGGATAATTTTTACTAACGCCCTTTACTATTTGTTTTTGACATTCTGCTCCCCTTGTCATTTCGACATTATTTTAATGCAAAACTCCACTTATTATGTTATGAGACGAGTGGAGTTTTATTTTTGAAATTTAGTCCGTAAATGTTTATGCAAACGACTTCATTATTATCCATTACATGTGATTTACTTATCTTTTGATGCAATTGATACTTATATAGGTATTCCACAAAAGTCTTATATAATAAGCTTTATATGGCAAACAATTGCAAGATATATTCGTAAGAGTTATTACTTTACAAAATGTGATACATATATAACTTACGAGTTTTATGTTTCACTTGCTTATAAACTCCCTTTATAAAGGCAGGAACACCTCTCCACTTTATGTCGTGCCAAACAATTGTGCTCGGGGTCTCTGTGATGCAAGGAACTAGTCTATAAGTCTATTTGCGTCTTTGTTGATAAACAAAATTCATGAAAATTAAGTTGAATAAAATAGAAAAATAATATAATGTTGACGTGACAATATTAATATCGTCAAAAGCCTCTAAATTCATAAACTAATATCAACTTATGTTCAAATGTCCATTTTTTTAATATCATATCAAAATGCTAACAACATATCTCTTAATCTATTCATTTTATCACCAAATTAAGTTTGGGGTGATTTTGAAACATTTTCAAAACTAGTGATCCAAAAGTGTTATTTACATACAACTCAAAGGGATCCATTGGTCATTCCCATTTCCTATAACCGTTTTCAGTTCCTCTACACACTCCATTCACTTCACTTCACTTCAACCAAAAAATTGGCGCCAAAAATATTTTCAAACATGACGTTTATTCTCCGTTCACCACCGCAACCACCGCTAACGCCAAGGAAACCGATGAGTTTAAAGCTACCGATCGTTAAGTCTATCGCCAATTTCCGATTCCGAGCAGTTTATCGTAACAGAATGATGACGTCTACGCGAAACTTCCGACGTCTACCGGTGGTGAAATGTAGTTACGATTCATCATGTAAGTAAATTATCTATACATATTCTGATTCGATGCGTGTTTGTGTTTGTTACCGTGAGTTTTCTATATATGATGTGAATCACGTAAACTGCGATTATTTTAGATCGATTATACATCTCGGAATTTCGCTTTCGAGAATCTGATCTTAATTTTTTGTTTAATTGTTCAGGTGTTTTTGATGATGATGAGGCTGATGTTGAAGGTTCAGATAGTCATTATTCTGATAAATGTAAGTGATCTTAATCGCTCAATCTATACTACTATATAAAGCATTTAAGTTGTGGGCTCCACAAAAAATTAAGATAAAGAGCCCAATCGTTCGAAATGATATGTCATTTCTCTAACTAAAAATAACAAAAGGGAGGTTTCTAACAAACTAAAAGAAAGAAATAATAAGGGACATATGTCACATCTTAACTAATTAATCACATTTATTTTTAAATTTAAATATCTTTTAATTCGTTTAATTTTTTATGATCTAATTTCACCATATTTTTAAAATTTTGTGCTCTTTAATTCAACATCCATTTTGATATATTGTTATGAGTTTTAGTTTTACATTTTAGTAGGTTTATTTTATTTTGATTCAAATTTTTATAACTTTAACCTTTATTTCAATCAATACAAACTTTATTTATCAAAATCATTTACTTTTGGGAAAGTGTTTGTGAGAAAGAGATTGTGAAGGTCTTTTTATATGCGGGAATAATGATGTCATGAGAAAGATACTGAAAACCCAAACAAACACATATACATTTGGAGTGTTGTGAAATGAATTCACTAGCGGGTAGTGAATCATGATGAGTTGGGTTAGCAATTCATTTACTATATTTATTATATAACTATATTTATCGCCGCCGCTGTGCGCGGGTATCCAACTAGTGTTTTAAAATTGTGTTTAATTATGAATTTCGTTATCTACGTGTTATTTTGATTATAAATGTGGTTATGATTCATTGTGTAAGTACATCATCTGTACAAATTCCGGTTTCGATATGTATTCGTGCTTGTTTTTTTTTTTTGAAAGGCTAACTTCATTAAAACAAACAGCGGGTTCTCTCCAAGACGGAGAGAACCACAACCCAATACATCAAGTTACATCAAAACTACACCATTTGTTCCATTCTACCTTATCCTTTTTCGATCTACTAATAAACCATAAAAAACTAATAGCCTTTACATCCGCCATTAACTTAGAAGCGATAGCCTTTCCTTGTTTGAAAATTATCTCATTCCGGTTCACCCATATCTTCCAACACATAATGATAAGAATGCCGTATATAATTTCCTTCCGTGAACTAGACAAAGGCAATAACTCAATACTTGAAGAATGTCTTTGATCGAAATGTAAGCATCGGTGGGATTTTCACCACGCAACCAAGCCATTCCATAACCCATTCGTATACATACAAGCGGTGAAGATATGATCCGTCGATTCATCCGCCTCCCGCAAAACGACACGAACCGTCACCCGTATTAATATTCCCACGAGCCAAGTTATTAGCCGTAGGAATTCTATCCAAGCTAGTCCTCCACATAAAAACGTTGCACTTGCTAGGAAGCCACTTACACCATTTGTAATTATCACCGATCGGGTTACGTTCTTCATTGCGGAGCCACTTCCTAGCTTCCTTGACCGTGTATGTAACGTTAGACCCAGAATTCCATCGCCATGAGTCGTTTCTCTGGTTTAATCGAATTGCCGAGACCAAACGGTGGCACTCGATCAAGTCCCGGGTTTCATCATCTAAAGCCGGGTAACGCTTCCATTCCCATTGAATGACACCACCACCGTTAGCATTGCCAAGCCGATCAGCCACCTTGCACCACTTATTTCTTTCCAAACGGAACAAACTTGGAAAAAGATCTTTCAATGGTTCATCACTAATCCACGTATCCAACCAAAACCGGATATCCAACCCATTCCCAATCGTCCCACGAATCATATTAATAAATCTTGTGCCTTGAACTTGAGTCGCATAAGCAGTCTTAACAATCTTGCTCCACGGCCCACTAGATTGCTTGTTCCACGGGATCATATCCCACCGGCGATTAGACACATGAAGCGCCTCTATGACTCTTTTCCACAACACGTTTTCTTCAACCTTGTAACGCCATACCCACTTGAACATCATCGAGTAATTGCAATCCAAAAGCCGATTCAAACCCAATCCACCAAGCGCCTTGGATCGCGCTACCTTATCCCATGCCACCCAATGTATCTTACCAATTTCATCTGTCCCCCCCCCACAAAAATCGCTTAATGAGACTTTCTAGTTTATTAATCACCATTACTGGAGCCTTATACATAGAAAAGTAGTACATAGGAATACTCTCCAAAACGGACTTAACTAGCACCAATCTTCCTCCCATCGATAGAATACGCGCCTTCCACAATGAAAGCCGTTTTTTAAAAACTTGGAATACCGGATCCCAGCTGTTAATTCTAGACATATTACCTCCAACCAGAATACCCAAGTATTTAAATGGCACCTCTCCATAACGACAACCTAACCAAAGAGCTTTAGCTTGAACCTCCATAATTTACCGTGAGTTTTTTAGTTAAGATGCGAATTACGTTTACTGCAAGTAATTTGAATCAATTCACTTGAAATTAACTCTGTTACCGTGAGTTTTTTAGTTATGATGCGAATTACATTAACTGAGATTAATTTGAATCAATTTACTCAAAATTAATTTTGTTACCGTCACCGTTATCGATTTTGAAATGATTATTTCATAACTGTGTTTATTTAACACGTGTTTTGAGTGTTTTTAGTTATAATTTGATTGTGTTAACTGATTGTTAATTTGATCCTGGTCTTAATTTCGTTTTCGAGAATCCGATCTTAATTGTTTGTTTAATTGTTCAGGTGTTTCTGATGATGATGAGACTGATGTTAAAGGTTCTGGTAGTCCTAATTCAGATAGCTGTAAGTGATCTCAATCGATGCATCAAAACTGTGTTTATTTATGAATTCCATCAATTGATACTATTCATCATATACTATAAGTAAAACTGTTAACTGCTTGAGTTTGTTACCGTTAGTTTTTTTAGTTAAGATACAAATAACGTTAACTTCTATTATATTCATTCGAAATTAACTCTGTTACTGGCTTCATTTTTTAGTGTCACTGAATCGATTCATTCGTAACTGTGTTTATTCATTATGTGTTGCATATTACGTTAATTGCTAGTATTTTGAATCGATTCGGTTAAAACTATAACTCTGTTACCGTCACTTTTTATTGATTTTGAATCGATTCAGTTAAATCTGTGTTTATTCATTATGTGCTGTGAGTTGTGTTAACTGATATCATTTACATTGGTTCGTTTGTAATTAACTCTCTTACCATCACCTTTATTGAGTCTGAATCAATTCAGTTATTACTGTGTTTATGCATTATGTGTAAAAACGGACAAAAACGTAAACAAGCCGACGAAAACGTAAAACCGACGAAAACGTAAAACCGGACGAAAACGTAAAACGGACAAATCGAAAAACCACCGACGTGCAAAAGCAAAACGGATAAAACGTTAAAATTGGACGAAACGAAAAAAGCATTTAAAACGTGTAAAAGCAGACAAAACGTAAATGTTTAACGAAAACGTGAAAAACGGGCGGCGTAAAAAGCGGACGAAACGTATAAAACCGATTTAAAACGTAAAAATTTGACATTGAATACTTTTTGTCTTTGTTTACAATAATTAATTATTATGTTCCGTGAAGATACAAAAAAAACTAGCAAAACCCAAAAAAACCCGACCCGACCCGACTCTTACCCATTTATACCCATACCCATCTAGACTCATCCTTCCAAGTGACCCATCTAGACCCATACCCATCTAAGACCCAAGACCCAACCCAACCCAAGCATTTTGCCACCTCTAGCAGCGAATGACTAGACAGAAGATCAGCCAAAAGTTTTCCCATGGAAGCGAAATCTCTTTCCCTACCTTGGCTGCGGATAACGCAGTGGTAGAACCGTTCACCATTGAAATCAACGCAGGGGGTCACGATATCCACCGCATGTATGTTGATGGAGGAGCATCCGCAGATATAATGTATGAACACTGTTTCAAACGATCGCGACTTGATATCTGGTCGATTAAGCCGGTCAGACGCCGTTGACCGGTTTTACAAGAGAAAAGATATGGCCCATGGGCAATACGCCTACTAGTCGGTGTTGGCAATAAGGAACACTCCACGACACTGGATGACTTTTATGGTGATCAACCTTCGCCATACAATGGCATAATTGGAAGACCGAGGATTTCAATATACGCTAGCATCGCCGTCTACGCATACGGGATGCTCAAATTCCGGTGGAAGGAGGCATTGTTACTCTATAATACCACCGTATCCCCGGAGAATGTAAGACAATTACATGTGAGACGCACACATTCGAGCAGCAGCACAGAACTAAAGTGCCAAACACGAGGGTTGCAATTCATCCCGAATACCCGAGCAAGAAGTATCGATCGGGGATCATTGTCCGACAACAGCGCAGCGGCGTGTGTGCGACTCTTGCAAAAGAACGGATATCTTTGCATGGGAACCAAGGCACATGACCGGTGTACCACGCTCGATTAAAGAACACAAGTTGAGAATCCGACAAGGATACTCCCCATCTGACGAAGAAGTGCGGCTGTGATCCGAGCGCGACAAGAAATTCGCGTATACACAAACTTGTGGGACGCGGTATCATGCGAGAGGTCTACTACCATGACTGGCTTTCCAACCCAAAGGATGGTCAAGAAGAGCGATGGTAGTTGGAGGATGTTCAGAGACTCACAGATCTCAACAAGGCATGTCCACAAGATGCGCCCGCTACTGGAGATAGGCGGAAGGTAGAATCTTTGTGTGGATACCCACTTAAGTGCTTCCTACACACATACAAAGGATACCACCAAATCCAGATGGCTAAGGAAGATGAGGAAAAAAATGGCCTTCCATACAAGCCAAGGCGTTTATTGTTATACCAAGATGCCCTTTGGCTTAAAGAACGCAGGTGCCACCTACCAGCGGTTGGTAGATCACGCATTTGAAGGACAGGTGGGCCGCAACCTAAAAGTTTATGTCGACGACCTTGTAATAAAAAGTCATACGGAAGATGAATTGGTGCGCGACATTGAGGAAACATTTAAGACACTAAAAAAGATCAACATGAAGCTAAATCCTAAGAAATGCACTTTTGGCGCTACAGAAGGCATGTTCCTCGGATATCTGATAGAGCCCGATGGCGTCAAACCGTGTCCAGAAAAAATGAAGGCTGTTATCCAACTTCCTTCACCACGAACGTTGAAAGAAGTTCAATCACTAAACGGAAAACCGGCCGGTTTGAATAGATTCTGTCAAATCGCCAGACAAGTCACTCCCTTTCTTCAAAACACTCAAGAAGTGCACAAAAGGGAGACTTTCATTTGGACTATGGAAGCGAAGAAGCTTTCATACAACTTAAACAACACTTAGCAAGACTCCCACGCTTAGTTGCGCCTCGCCTGGGAAGAATTAATCATGTATTTGTCTCATGACCCGAGGCGGTCAGCGGTGCTACTAATGAGATGTGGATTCGGTGCAAACACCGGTGTACTTTGTAAGCAAAGCACTCAAGAAAACGGAGATTAACTACAGGCAAGAATGGAAAAGTTGGTCCTAGCACTAGTATTCGCCGCCAAACGGCTCACGCAGTACTTCAGCGCGCGCAATAGCGGTGATTACGAGACCAACCTATCAAGCAAATTATCTCCAAACCGGACGCTACGGACGACTACGAAGTGGAGTGTGTTGCTAGGTGAGCACAACATTTCCTATAGACCACATACTTCAGTTAAGGGGCAGATACTAGCGGACTTCATTATTGAAAAACCGGAGACTGAGGACGCACCTTCACAAAGCAATGTGGAACTACAAGAACCATGGATCTTGTTCACGGACGGATCTTCATGCGTCGACGAGTCAAGCGCAGCCTTATCCTCACGAGTCCGGAGGGAATGGAATTCACCCACGCCTGCGTTTGAATTCTGACCACGAACAACGAGGCCGAGTATGAAGCTCGATTCTTTGGATTACGCATTGCATTTCGAATGGGCATACGCAACCTAGAAGCAAATGTGAATTCCGCCTAGTAGCCAACCATGTGTTGGGCGTAGTATGTGGCTAAAGAGGAGAACATGATTCAATATCTTGACAAAACCAAGTCCCTAATCCGAGGCTTTGACAGTTCACCATCAAACAAGTTCCTGGAGGAAAAACAAAAAGCGGATGCGCTAAGCAAGATTGCATCCACAAGCTTTGCGCACCTGTCAAAACAAGTATTGGGGGAAACTCTGAAGAGCAAGTCCATCTCAGAGATGGAGATATCCACAATGATAGAGGAGCAAGGTCCTACATGGATGACCCCAATCATAGAGTTCATAAGCAAGGGCGTATTGCCCCAAGAGCAGAAGGATGCCCTACGAGTACGGCGCACATCACAGAGGTTTGAACTTCGGGACGGTGTACTATATCGGCGTTCATTTCTACAACCATGGCTTCGATATGTAGGACCCTTCAAGCGATTACGTACTCGAGAGATCCACGGTTCATGTAGTATGCATTCGGGACCACGGTCCGTTGTGGCGCCGCGCGCTACGGTCGAGGATACTCTACGGCCTCGATGCACCGTGACGCGGGACTTAATCGAGAAAGTGTGGCGATCGCCAAGTTCTAAGACCCATTCCACGCCAACCACAAGGAGCTAACACCTATTACGTCGCCATGGCCATTCTATAAATGGGGTATCGACATTGCAGGTACCTTTCCTGTTGCAGCAGGAGGATTGAAATTCCTCATAGTAGCTATAGACTACTTCACCAAGTGGATTGAAGCAAAGGCGGTCGTGACAATCACAGGAAATCAGGTAAAACGGTTTGTTTGGGAAAATATTGTATGCCGCTTCGGATTACTGGGAAATCATTTCGAACAACGAAAAACAATTCCGTACAACCCTTCAAGGAATGGTGCGAAAAGCTAAATATTACACAAGACCGGCGTCGGTTAAGCACCCATGCACTAATGGCTTAGTCGGCGTGCAAATCAAGTCCGGGAGAAGGAATTAAGGCACACTGGACGAGCACAAAGGAGGTGGGTGGAAGAGTTATCGCATGTTTGTGGGTTCACCGCACCTCAATCAAGGTTAGCAGGGGACACCCCTTTCTCTGTCTATGGGACGAAGTCGCCATACCAACCAAAATTGGGATGCCAACTATTCGTGACCGCCGGGTTAATGTTACGACCAATGACGATGAGCGGCGTATTGACTTGGACCTTGGAAGAAGGCGCGGCGGCGTAGCTATATGTGAGGCGATAGCTAAGTCAAAGATGAAAGGATACTATGACGCTAAAGTTCAAGCACCTCCTTCGCACAAGGCGACTTTGTATATCGCGCCAATGATGCGAGCCATGCGTAAGATACAGAAAACTTGGACCGAAGTGGGAAGGACCTTACGAGGTCATTGAAGCACTAGGTAAGGGCGCTGCATAAGTCTGCGTGACATGGATGGTCGTGAACTACACAAGACATGGAACATCTGCAATCTCAAATGATGTTATCTCTAGGAACATTTATGGCCCAACAAGACGGATACTCCCCGACTTTAGTATTGTGCTCAATAAATATTCGTATTTACATTCTGTTATACTTAGGATTTTTTCTTTCTACAAAAACTTGCAAGTATTAATAAAACGTCGCGGTTTCTAGCTAACTCGCAAGACATTTCAATTTGTTATTCACATCTTATTTATGTCTCAACAACATTGTTATATTCTTTTACGCCTACATGGCGTGCATGCACTTAATAAACCCACGATGGTAAAAGGATGAGTAAACCTACTAAATAACTCGTTGAGTAAGAGGGTTGCAAACCCATCAACATTGGATCACGCATCCTTGTTAAACACCTTATTTTCAAGACGTTGGAATAAGTTGAATGCGCATTCTACGACGGATGCGCAACAATGCATACTGTGCGCGTTTAACAAAACCAGGAACCAAGACTCTTGGCTCCTTACTATGATATTTACAGTACGCTGCATATCACACCATACACGATTATGTTAAAAATACTTAGACATTATATTTTAAGTATGATAGGTCATACATGATTATGAACACAACATACTATTCGTGCTTATATAACAGTTTGATTCTTAGACAACAAGTACGTTTTTTATTCAAAGACGGATAACTAAGTACAAACATTATAAGTCGCAACCACATTCAACTAAAGGAATATTTCATTAAGGACCATGAGTTCTTACAAAATGATATGTACAAAAGAAGCTACAATCTATATGCTACTACAGCGCTTAAGACGATAGCTCTCCACATGGCTTGCAGCGTCCCGACCTCCTTCAAATTTCTTCAACAAATCGAGTCTGGCGCGACACCGTTGCCACACTCACAGTACCCCGTCCGGATCTAGGAAGGTGCGCGCCAACAACACCAAAGAATGGCCTTTCCTTCAGCCGCCTTCTTCGCAAGCCTCATAGCATGGGCCTCTAAGGATTCCTTCAAAGAATTTCCTTCTCCAAGACGAACGGGTTCAAGAGGTCATGGGCGAGCAAAAATGGGCACTGCAATTGTGACTCATCAAAGCTTCGGAAAAAGTCCGGTTGTGCACGATGAGTGTCTAAATACTCATCATTTTGTACCATTTAAACCGCAAAAACATCCGAAAACACTTTAAATGCATCAAAATGATAAAAATATCACAAATAAGTGTTTTATGTGTTTTAAATGAAAAATATCAAAACGGTGAAAACGTATCAAGTTTGCATAATTGGCGCTTTAGTCCCCAAGTTTCAAAAGTTGTCAAAAACAGTCCACGGTAAAACAAAATAAAGAAAATATCATTTCAAGTCCCTAGGGATTCATGAGTTGTCAAAATTAGTCCTTGAGATTTAAAATTGCAAATTTACAACTTAGGTCCCTAAACTTTGAAATTTGGCAAAAATAGTCCTTGGAAAATTTGAAAAATGTCAAAACTGGTCCTTGTACTATTGAAACTTGTCAATTTTGGTCCTTATGACAACTTTGATAAATTGGCAGCTATGGTCCCTCAAGATTCAGGATTTACAAAATGGTCTTTGTCATCTAAACAAACCAAATGGACCCTTTACCCATTTTAGACCCCTGCCACTACCATTTTGACCCCTGTCATTCCCTTTTGAACCCCTAGTCAAACCAACAAACCACTTTCCTCCCACCGCTTATCCTCTTCCCTTTTGCCCCACTTGCCGCAGAATCGCTAATCTCGGCATATTCCCATCACCACCGGCCTTATCCCTTATCCCTCACCTCCTCATCATCACCCCACACCCACCCCTAGTTGCAAATATAGAGCTCCACCGCTCAAAACCAATTTTCCCGCTAAAACCAAATCATGGCCAAGATCAACTAAACACATCCAATGGCTGAGATTTTTGTGGGATTTGATCGAGGAGGACACGCGAAGCTATATGGGTGTATAAAGAGGAAGAAAAGCAAGAAATAAAGAAGTAGTTAGTTTTAATTTGATTGTATGTCGTTTTTCTTAAATTCTCTCAATTAGTATCTTAAAATGTAATCTTAAGCTTTTATTGTATTCAAACTAAGCAACTTAATCATTGTACTTCATTTCAAGTCTTAATTCAAGCTTCATTCAAGTTTCATGATTACAAGTTTACTGTTGCAAAAGTTCAGTTTCAATCTCCTACAGTCAAGCTTCAAATAGCTTCTTTCCAAGTTTAAATAAGCTTATATAAGCTGCTTATAGCTTTTTATAAGCTTACATTTCAGTTTCAAGAAAATTTGATATATGGTCAACAAAAGTCATCTGTGTAGAGATATTAGCTCAAACAGGTTTGAAAATGGAATGGGGTTGTTGCAGAGATGGATTTGGGTTGGTATTGAATTGTTTTATGGTTTAGAATAGATAAATGGATCCTGTGTTCTTTGGCAATCCACTGTGGATAGGACCAAATGTAAGTGTATTTTCAAAGCCATTGCATAAGTTATATCTGTGGTTAAGAATAGTTTAAATCTGTTTATCTAGTGGTACTTAGTATAATTGAATTCAGTTTAAGTGTCTGCAAGAGCTAGTGTAACAGTTGGTTTAATTTTAATTGCATATCAGTGAAATAAAGGAGTGTTTGGATATTGCAGCAAATCTGTATTAGAGGTTTGCTCAGTGGTAGAATCTTGTTATTTTATGCTTGTGTAGTTCTATTTGACTCATTTGAGTCAGTTAATTGTGCCTGCATTAACAAAAGTCAAAATCACAATGATTCAGTCCTCATTTCATATCTGTTAAGATTTTGGAAAAGCATAATCTTGTATTGTGTTTAGATATCATTAGCATAGCTTGTAATAGGTTTATTTCATCATAATACATCAACATCTGTCCTTAAATTAGTTGCAAAGTTCACCAAAGTCAAAGTTTCAATTCTGTCAAAAGTCAAAAATGTTGAAAATCTCATTTTGAGCCCAACTAGAGAGATTTTTCATTGCTTCATTTATGGGTCAAATCCAGTGAAACTTAGGGTTTATAAACTTCAATTGGTCTAGTTCCTTATTATGATTTTTATAAATTTTTAGCAATTTTGTAAAAGGTCTAAAATGTCTTGTCAAAGAGGCGAAAATGCCCTGCAGCAATCGACTCAAATCATCGAGTCTGCACAGGTTTGTGCTCTTGCACAGAGCTCAATTGAGCTTTCTTGATCTTGTCTTTGGCTTATAGATAGCTAGCGTGTTTAGTACAGATCCAACTTCTTCTTTGATTTCCAAATTATTTGGTAGCCGATTCTTAGGTCGCAGTGGCGACTTAAACTGCTTTTAGCACTTGGTTTTCTAAGCATCAAATCATGGTAGTTTGGATTTCAGAGATCAAGACTTGTTGTATTTAGTTCATTTTGAGTAGTTTTAGCATTTTAAAGCTTCAGACGCTTTGGTGCTTGTTTGTAGCTTTTGGCTTAACTTAAGTGCTTATTTATAAGCACTCTCCATGGCAGTTTCATTTTTTCCCACATAAGCCATTGTTTTTCTATTTTTCCTAGATTCATAATATTATTTTAGACTTTTCTTGAATTTTTCAGATTTTCTAAGTCGGTTTGTTATTTTTCTTTATTTAAAACAATTTTAAGCCTTTTAATTAGCTTTTAATACAATTAATTCAAAAGTTTCAAAAATAATTTTCATTTTTCCTAGGTTAAGATAAATATAAAAGTCAAAAAAAATTTTCCAGATTTTTCTTAGTTAAATTTGTATTTTTAAGCAATTTAAGTAGTTTTAAATAGTTTTAATTCATAGAAAATACAAAATAATCGAAAAATATAAAATAGTTTTGAAAATTTTTTAGTTATTTTAGATTTTTCCAAGTCATAATTTCATTTTTCTAGCTTTATTTCATATTTTCTTATATTTTAGGTTATTATTTAATAAGTAAAAATAGTTTTTAATTAATAATAATTAGATAAATAGTTTTAAAAATAATTTTCTTTTTCTAACAATTTTCTTTTATCATTAGGTTTGTAAAAATGTCATTTTCATATTTTTAGGACTAATATTGCTTCATTTCACATTTTCTTTTATACGTCACGTAGTTTTAATTCGCTTTTATAAAAGAAAATCAAAACATCATTTTGCAAATAGTGATAGCATTTATTTAATATATTTTATCTTTTTAATTTTCTTTAATTTGCATTTATGCCTCTGTAATTTATTAATTTTCCTTTAGTTATAATTGTTCATAATCAAAATTCTTTCCATTCAAATCCTCTCGATCACTACACGCTTGATTATTCTCGCACACTGCTGGGACTTAACGACTGGGAAACACTATACTCTCTCGGACTTCATTGCATTGGTGTCTCGAACATTTTAAGTTTCTACGGTTAGCCATTCACAAGTGGCTAGCCAGGTGAGATAACTGACGGCCAGACCAATCGCTGCCTCTCGCCTCATCAAGACGGTGGCGAGCCAAAGTTAACCCTCCATAATCACACTTATAGGGTAATCTTGGTCGCCCATCCGAGCAATATGAGGAAGCTCCAATATTTTCATTTTCTCCATAGCAAAGAACGAGCCCTCATAGGCATGATTATTGTACCCGCACCGAGCGACAACCACTTTCGTAAGTTCACCGTGAAGCCCTCTATAGCCTCAGCCTTGCCACGCAAGCTGCCAAGACCGCACAACCGCCCAAACTGCTCACCACCTCCCGAGACTCCAAAGTATTAAGGGCAGCAAGGCGCAAACCATGGCTGATAAGCCACCTGCGCTCATCAATCATCGACATAAGCTGGGGATACAACTCCTAGTCATACTCAATGCTGAGCTTGCGTAGCTTCATTTCCTGCTCCTCCACCGCACTTCTTACAGTTGCACCAAACTCCCCCAACCAAGAGAACAACTCGTCTTTCCCACTCTCCAAATATTTAAGAGCCCAAGAGCAATTTGCCTTATAAACCTCTAATGCGGCACGCTCCTCGCCCACTTGGATCATCAAAGACATCTTCTCCTCAGCAAGTTTTTGGGAATAACCACCGCCTCGCTTCACCGAGATCAAGCTAAAACGCCTCGCCGCGCAATCTCTTCATCTTTTGTGCGCCGCTTCCTCCCGACATACTGACTTCAACAAGAACTAATGTAGCCCAGTGCAGCAGCAGTAAACATGCTCCTCAACTAGTCGGTCCATGGGCACGCCTCTAGATGCCAACGACTCGGTGCCTTGGTCCTTTGAATCAAGGTCGATGCGAGGACTTTTCTTAGCGGTGACTCCCGTGATTGCTCGGTTAACCCAACAATTCAATATCGCACGCAAAGAGACGAATTAATAACGTGGCCAAAAGTAAGATAAGCAATTTGGCGATAATACTTACTGGGTGGAGCAGCCTCCTTGAGCGAGAGGATGGCTTACCGCTTGATGACGACTCCACGCCAAGAACGACATGACGCTTTTTCCTAAATGAGTTTGCGCCATCGCCGCCAAGCGCCCTCTTGCGCTTTAGTCCTCGGGCTTGCCTCGTTCTTCCATACTCTCCGCCACATCTATGTGTGACGGCCCACTAAAGGGAAGGTACTGGGCCGGGCACGCTTTGTAGAGGGGTCGCCCAAATAAATAAGAATCACCCCTTGCCTCTACTGCATTTCCATGGTACGGCCCGTCAGTAGCTTCGAATGTGGACTTCCCTCTCAACCAAGCGCACCCCAGAGTAACAAGGCGGCTTTCGCCTTAATTGCACAACGTCAATAGATCCATCTCTGCAAAGAAGAAACAAACAACAAACAAGTTACAAAAAGTACAAAGATGAAAAGAGGCTCACATTAATAAAGCAAAGGAATGCGAAAGACGAGCACCCACCCCGGTCCGTCTGCTCTAAGAAGGTTGGCACCTCATCAGTTCACTAAAATAATTGCGATCGATGCCCACGCACCAAAAATTCCTCGGGGTAGGAATTGATGGGACTACGATTGGTGTTTATCGATCCGCATCATCGTCATCAGATGTTCCGTGAGGGGCGCCATCCTTTGGTAAAGGAACTTTGGGTGTAGAATGCGAAATGCCAAAGGAACAACGCTTCAACCCGTAAAAAATTTCCCTCTAGTTCCTAAGCGCTGGCCCGCTTATCGCTGTAACATTGCAGCCTCCGCGCTTAGCGAACGAAACCCACCCGCTTGACCACGTTGTGTGGTAAAACGCGCAAGAGGTAGATAGTGGGGTTAATCGCCAATAAGCGGCAATTAACCTCGGTTTGTTATTTTGCCGCACCTATACAATGCAAAGCAGGATATGCGCAGACGATAGTAGTTTAATACGTCACACAGAATAAGGATATGGGCACACGTTGATTCGCAAATTCAAAAACGCTTGTATACCCCTCACCTTCTTCGGAAACTATTGACGCCGCGCGCCCGAACTACCGGATGCGCCATGAGTGGGATATAATAATCCGAGGTGAACTCACGAAGTTCATCCTCGGTCATGTCGGAGACAAAATCAGTTAAACCACGGACCATGATATAGTTTTTTAAAGGCGCACGCGCAGTTACCTTTGGAATATTAAGGGTTTCTGGGTTGCAGTTTGAGTTTTTCAAAATTGGCGGAAATGTTATCTTTTACTGTGATAAACACAGTAAATGGGAGGAGATGGTTTATATAGATTTTTACATCCACGCGATGATCGACACGTGACCCCACTATCTCTAAATGTGTGATAGGATCCGCTGACATGACACATTTTCGCCACTTTCCCACGATTTACTTAGATTTGCATTTGAGATATTTTGACTAGATTCACCGTATTCTTCAAGGCGGAAACCTTTTAGCTTCTCCATACGCTCAAGAAATTATGGGCTACAACTATTAGTCTAGCATCCGCAGGATGTCCCTTCGCATACTAGACTGGGGGGACATGATGACGTATAGTCCGCATTCGGGTCACGAACCCGACCAATGACCGCTACTAGCAGCCCAGTACGACTGGGCTAACTCGATAACGGTTTGGGCTCACGAAGGCCCAAACCCAAAGTTATTTATGGCTTATGATATCGGATATCTCTTATCTTGGGAGATAAGTGTTTAATAACTGACTTAGGCGGGATACGCCGAAGTTTGGGGAACACGAAATCAATAAGGGTTTCGTGTATATAAAGGCATCCCACCCTCATTAAAGGTACGATCTCAAACCCTAACTCTTCACTAAGACCCTAAAACCGATTACTTACTCACGCCGGAGGATAATCGTGGGAGACAATCCCACGATAAGCCTAACGGTGTTTTCTGTTTACTTAGTGCGCAGGTCTCAAACATCAAGATCAAATTGATACGAGAACCGGAGTCCAAACCAGGAACGCCTAACTTTTGTATCAACACACTGTTATATCAGTTGTTGAGGATGACAACAAAGCCAAAGCTATGGATGGAAATACTCAAGATGTGCTCAAATGGAGAGTTAAAAGAATTACTAAATCAGATGGTGGTGTTAGTTACATTGAGGTTTGGAAATGGGAGACTCCTTCTACGCCTACTTCTCCTCCCCCACCTCCTCCTTTGACTCCCACCACTCCTCCCCCTTCTCCCACCACTCCTCCAGCCACCTGCCCTCTTTCTCCCACCACTTCTCTAGCCACTTCTCCCCCATTACCCACCACTCCTGGAACAATAACCATAATGGTTGGGAACCATTACTACTACCCTACTGCAACATCCAAGCTTGACCTCAAAGAAGATGCTCTCAGATACATATACCAAGAGGTTCTTCGGTCGTCAGCGAATGTCACTGCTTGGGAAATTATTCAGAAGTTTGGCGATCTCAAATCCGTACGAGATATTCTTGCAGGTACAGCCTTTTAAATGCCTATTGTAATTGACATGACCAAAGTTGTGATATGAGTTTAAATAGCCAGTCAACGAAAGTCAAAATTGGAAAAGTCAACAAGCAGAAGGTCAAAGAACAACTTTTGTCAGGAAAACCTGTTACAACTCATTTCATCTTTTACCTTCATTTTCATTGTATAAATACCACTTGTATTTTCATTTGTAATCATCTAGACTTGTAATCATTTCTTTGTAACAAACCTTTCAATTCATAATACCATAACAAATCATTTGGCTATTGATGAGTGTCTAAATACTCATCATTTTTACATAATCTAAACTGCAAAATCATTTGAAAATACTCGTAAACACATCAAAATGATCAAAATATCACAAATCAGTGTTTTATGTGTTTTAATTGCAAAAATATCAAAATCGATGAAAATGTATAAAGTTTGCAAAATTGGCGCTTTAGTCCCCAAGTTTTAAAAGTTGTCAAATCTAGTCCTCGAAATTCAAAATGTGGAAATTTATCATTCAAGGTCCCCAAGTATTCTAAGTTGTTTAAAATGATCCTTGAATGATTCTTTGGTCAATTGCAAGAAAAGTCCCTAAACTTTGAAATTTTGCAAAATTAGTCCTTGGACTTTTAAAATGGAATTTATGCAAAAAGGGTCCTTGTATTATAAATGTATGGCAAATTTGGTCCTTGTGAGAAGTTTGGAATAATGGCACTTTCAGTCCTTGAAGTTTGGCAAATTTGCATTTTTGGTCCTTGTTTAATACACAAACCAAACGGACACCCTTTGTCTAATCCAATCCAATCCGGCCCAACTATTACAAGCCCAAACCCAATATACTTGACCCTTGACCCTTTGCCCTTGACCCCCAGTCCACAACTCCTTTTGAACCCCAGCCAACCCAATTTTGACCCCCCATGTTATTAAGCTGTGGTCAACAGAAGTCAAACCCACACAAAACGCGCCCAAATACCACTCTCACTGTAGCACCCTCTCCCAAGCCTGAAATCTCAAAAACCAGTCATGGTTTCCACTCCATTTTCAACCCCCTTCCATACCTTGTCCCCTCCACACCTTCTAAACAACAAAAACTCTTAATCGCTCAACCAAATCCCTTAAATGATAAAACCCGCTTGAAGAAAAATTGCGCCAAAATGCAAGGTGGACGGTTCGATTAATTTGAGTGATCCAAGGGCTCAAGTGTGGTGGGATAGATTCGAGGATATCATGGAATGCAAAAGTCTATAAAGAGAGATATGTATTGAAAGATCTATCTAGTGTAATTTAAGATTTTATTGTCGTTTTTAAGCATTTTCAAGTTTAAGTGTATGTTTTTATCTTCAAACTCTGTATTTCAAGTTCTTTTGTTATAAGAAAGCTTTTGTGAAACTTTAATTCAAGTATCATATTGTATTTCAGTTTATGCAAATTTCTCATATTTATGCAAAATCTCAAGTTGGATCAAATGTTGTTTTCAGTAGTTTGTATGGACTGATTTAGTACACTTAAGCTCCTAGAAAGCTTAAGCAAGCTTTTAGATACATTTAAAATCAGTTTAGACTTAAAAATCAAAAATCACCAAAAATCCAAATTAAATACTTGAAAAATAAAAAAGGATCCATGGAAGTGTTCACAGCTGGAGCAGGGTATATAGTGGATGGCCTTGGGTTAGTAGCTTATTGGTAAGCTTATAGGAGTGCTCATTGATCTTGGTTCTCAGTTTTAAGCATTGGAAGCTTTTGTAAGCTCTTTTGATCATCTTGGCATCTTACTGTTGTACTTGTTCATAAGCTTTAAATTCTGTTTATTTATGTTATTTAATCTTGGTTAAGTGTTATTAATCATTAAAATCAGTCTCTTGTTCTTTTAAATTAGTAACTAGCAAAACTCTAGTTTTAAAAGTATAAACTGCATCTTGGTAAATTCTTAGTTTGAAGTTATAATGGGTGTTGTTTAAGGAATCATTAGTCCTATAAAGAGATTATACAAGGTTGTAAATCAGTTTCATGGTTTAAAATTGTGTTTTGATTTGAAAAACTTCTTAACAGTTAACATCAAGGGGTGTTTGGTTTAGTGTGTTTAAAGGTGCTCTAGTCCTTAGCTTTGTTGGAAATCTGTCTAAATAGGTCTAAATAACTCATCTCAGTCAAGAAACAAGTTCTTATAAGCAAAAAGTCAAAAATACATTTGAATCAATCTTCTGAGTTCACTGTTGGATTTTTAGGATAGCAGACCTTGATTCTGTGTTCAAAAGTTGTTAATATTGCTCTAGTTAGTCTTATCTCACCTTAATACAACATATTCAGTACTTTAGATCAACTCAAAGTTCATTTTGGTCAACTGAGTAGAGTAATTAAAAAGTCAAAATCTTCAATGGGTCGTTTTTGAATAAAATTTGGAATTCCACTGAGGGCTTATTAGTGAGATTCAGTTTATAAGGTTTTGGATTTTTAAAGTATAGTTGCTAAAGAAAAATACAAAAATGATAGTTCTTGGTTTCTCAGTTTTTTAAGTGCTTATTTCTCAGCTTTTCTTGGGGTCCTTGTTTGCAAATCTGTCCTGTGCACAGTGAGTGTGCCCATTTTGATAAGCTTGCATTAAGCTTATTACTTGTCCAAATCTTGTGTTCTCTAGTTCGTTGGAAAGCCAACCTGGTCCTCTTGAAGTATCAAGTCTTGTTTTTCACTTTTGAGCTTATTAGCTAGGGCTGCTAATAGCTTAAAGTTTGTCCCAGTTTCTGTTTTTCATCACAAATAGCCAAAGTGCTTATTGGCTTATTAGAGCTTTTCAGTTTAAGTGTTTGTGTCTTTTAGCTTCTAGTTAGTTGCTCTAGCTTATTTTCATATCATTCTAGCTTTTGTTTCAGTGTACAAGCTTGTTTGAGCTTATTACACCCAAATAAGCTATTTAAGCCCACTGTTGTTTTTTTTAGCCATCAAAACTACTTATTTGTAATTTGTAAATTTTTTGTCTTTGTTAAAGTTTCATATTATTAGTATATAAGTAGTTTTCAAAATAAAAATCACAAAACATCAATATAAAAATAGTGATAGCGTTTATTTAAGATTTTTAGCTTTTTGATTTTTCTTTTCAACTTATTAATAAGCAAATCTTGTTTTCTCTTTTCTTAGGTTTCACATCATATAGGATTTTTAGAAAAAGTTTCGATTTTTCTATCTTTTAGTATTTATTATAATTATAAATAGTTAATAAATAATAAATAATTAGTAATAAATAATTAAAAAGCATAAAAATATATTTTCTGTTTTAAAATTAGTTTTATCATATTTTAGATTTTTCAAAGTTAAAATTTATTTTTCCAAGTGTATTTTCCATTTTCTAGTAATTAAGTGTATTTTAAATAATAATTAATTAGTAATAATTAAATAAAAGTGTGAAAATATATTTTTAATTTTAAAATTAGTTTTATGGTATTTTAGATTTTCGAGTCATAAGTTTATTTTTCTAGCCTTATTTCCTATTTTCTTTTATTTTAGAATAGTTAAAATAGTTTTAATTAATAATAATTAATTAAATAGTGTTAAAAATAATTTTCTTTTTCTAATAATTTTCTTTTATTTTTAGGATTCCAAAATATTATTTTCATATTTTTAGGCATTTTATCTCTTAGTTTTCACTTTTTATTTTGTGCGTCTCACAGTAGTTTTAAAACTTACGTTACGCTTTGATCCGTTGTTGTGTTTTCCAAATCACTCAATTCCTTTCCAATCAATCAAGAGTGTAATTTCTAATCATAACATTTACTGATCACTATCCTTAGTGATCATTCCATTATCTCGAATCGTTGTTTAACACACCATCAGTCTCCTGGGACTAAACGACCGGAATTCAATCTATTCTCCAGACTTCATTGCATTTGTGTCTCGAGCGCTTAAGTCTGCTTAGACTTGACTGCTTTTGCGCAGATCGCCTATTCTCTACTCTCGAGTTCAATTCTTGTTTCGAGTCTCGATTATTTAAGAGTTCTTATTCAAATCTTGTTGATTTCTATAAGAACTTATCAAGTCGTTGTTTGTTGTCCCAACTTTCTCCCTTGATATGTAAACACGCCTGGTTTGGTAGCAATTGTGCTTAAATCGTATTCGAATAAGTAAATTGTTCAAATATATATGATTAACCTTGTAATCGATGTATGATACATTTACATATATATAGGTTATGAATCGGTAATGCAATGAACCGACACACCCTTTCCTTTTAACCTAACCGAAATAACTATACAAGTTAGTTATTAACTTTGGTTTTAACATATCTAGTCCTTAGTGTTTTAAACTAGTACATAACAAGCAATGATAAAAGATTATCGGGTCACATTCTCCTCCTTAATCTTGATCGTTGCTTCTTGCTAAATCTTGAACTCCGAGCATTTGCCGCATCGTCGTGAACTTCAATCTTGGTAGAGCCTTTGTTAGAATATCTGCTCTTTGTAGTTCTCCGCTGACATGTTCCACATTGATATGTCCATTCTCTACACATTCTCGAATGAAATGATAGCGAATGTCGATGTGTTTACTTCTTCCATGAAAACGGGTTCTTGACTAGTGCTATTGCTGAAATGTTATCTACCCTCAGCGTTATCTTCTTTTCTTCATTTCCAGTTAATTCACTAAGTAGTCTCTTTAACCATAAGGCTTGACATGCTGCTGCAGTAGCCGCCATGAATTCTGATTCACATGATGATAGCGCCACTGTTGGTTGCTTCTGAGTACACCAGGTAATGGGTGACTCTCCAAAGTAAAATACTATTCTAGTAGTTCCTTTTCCTTGATCAGTGTTGATTCCATAACTACTGTCGCTGTAACCTGTAATCTTGCAGCCGCCTTCTTTCTTGTAAATTATGCCATGCTCTTGTGTTCCTTTGATATATCGGATTACTTGCTTTACCGCCTTTAGGTGATGATCCTTGGTCTTGCATAAATCACCGAGTAGTCCGATCGAATAACTAAGATCCGGTCTTGTATGTAGTAAGTACCGAGACTTCCAATTAAGCTTTCGTAGTAAGTTGCGTCAACCGAGTTACCATCTTCCGCCTTGACCAACTTAGTACCGGATCCATTGGTATCTTCGTATCATTACTATCCGTCATACTTGTCTCCTTTATGATCTTGTTAATATAGCCTGTTTGCTTGATTGTAATCTCTCCTCCTGTCTGTGTAACTTCTATCCCAAGGTAATAAGCTAACAATCCTAAGTCGCTCATTTCAAACTTTTCTTCCATCTGGGATTTAAATACTTCTAATTCCTTTCTTGGAGTGCCCGTGATTATTAAGTCGTCTACATAAACTCCAACAATAAGTGTAGAGTTCTTGTTTCGTTTTGTGTAGACTGCTTGTTCGAGATTACATTTCTTAAAGTCTAAAGACTTTAATGTTTGATCAAGCTTCACATTCCAAGCTCTTGGTGCTTGCCTTAAGCCATATAAAGCTTTAGTAAGCTTATAGACTTTTCGTAGTTTCCTTGTTGAATAAATCCTTCGGTTGTGTAACGTAGACTTCTTCCTTTAAATCTCCATGTAAGAATCTCGATTTTACATCCAAATGATGTACTTGCCATCCATGATATGCCGCTAATGCTAATATCAACCGAACTGTCTCTATCCGAGCAACTGGTGCAAATACTTCATCGAAGTCTATCCCTTGTTCTTGTACATAACCTTTTGCTACTAAGCGTGCTTTGTATTTGATGATGTTCCCTTTGCATCCCTCTTGGTCTTGTAAACCCATTTGAGTCCTATTGCCTTCTGATTTTCTGGCAATGTTGTAAGAGTCCATGTATTATTCTTGTTGATTGAATCCAATTCAATCTCCATGGCCTCAATCCATTTCTCGTCTGTTGATGCTTCCTTGTAGTTACGGGGTTCTTCTTCCGTAAATAACAAGCTTTGTGGTTCAACTCTACGTGCATGTCTATATATGTCTGACATGTTTCTGTATTCACGTACGGGTGTATCATCAAATTTATCTCTTGAGTTCTCCATAGAACTAATAGTAGCTTCTTCTTCCTCTTCTGAGTGTGGGTCGTAATGGTATGCCGGTGGTGTGATTGGTGAAACTGGATCAGGAATCTGATCTTGTTCATGATACGTGTTGTCATCGTTTTTTGTGTTGACTGGTGTAAGGTTTTCATTGTCAACTCCGTCTACTACAAAACTAGCCCAAAAGGTGTCTTGTGTGTTCGTATCTTCTTCATCTTTGTTCCAATCCCACGGTTTTGTTTCCATAAATTTTACGTCCCTACTAACATGTTTCTTCTTGGCTATAGGATCATATAACCTACATGCTTTTGATCCTTCCTCTACTCCTAAGTAAATCAATGGTATGCTTCTGTCGTCCAGCTTCTTTAAGTGAGGTATCGTTATCTTTGCATAAGCTGTGCATCCAAATATTCTTAGGTTTTCCAGATTTGGTTTTCTGTTGTAGAGTGCCTCATATGGAGTTTTATCTATCAGGGCCCTCGTAGGTACCCTATTGAGTATGTAAATGGAATGCTTAACTGCTTCCGCCCAAAAAGTTAAAGGTAACTTCATTGCTTTCATCATACTCCTTGTAGTTGATAGCACTGTCCTATTCCTTCTCTCCACTACTCCATTCTCACGTGGGAGTATGGTGTCATCAACGTCGTCCTATTCCGTTTTCCTTACGAAGACCTTGTGAATTCATTTGATGTGAATTCACCACCTCTATCCGTTCTTAGCATTCTAATTTTCAACTTCAATTCCATTTCTATTTTACGCCTAAATTCCTTGAATGTACTAAATGCCTCATCTTTCGATGTAAGAAAGTATGCCCACATAAACGTGTACAATCGCTCACTAACAAGAAAATGAGTTTCTTGCTCGAGTGTGTTGCTGGACTAATAGGACCGCAAAGGTCTCCATATACTAAGTCCAACGGGTTCTTTGATCTGAATTTGGCTCGGTTTGGAAATGGTGTTCTACTGTGTTTTCCTAATAAACATGCGTCACAAATCTGTCCTGCATGGTTTATCCTAGGAATTCCTTCTACTAGACCTTTTCTAGTCATCTTGTTTATATCATCAAAGTTCAGATGACCTAATCTAGCATGCCATAACCATGCTTGGTTATCTATATTTGCTAAGAGACATATAGGTGCTTCTATCTGTAATTGAATCTTGTAGAGTCGATTCTTAGATCTTTCTACCTTCATCAACAACTTCTTGTTCTTATCATACAAAGTTAGTTTGTTTCCGTCCATAATGACCTTACAACCTATTTCGTAAGTTGTCCTAGACTAAGTATGTTGCTCTTGAGGTTTGGTATGTAGTATACTCCGATACTACCTTACATTCTCGGTTCTTACAACCTAACAAGATAGACCCTCTACCCATTATATGTACATACGATCCATCTCCAAAACGTACTCGTCCTGTTATGCTTTCATCAATATCTCTAAAATGACTCTTTATACCAGTCATGTGGTTACTTGCACCATTATCTAAATACCATATGCTCGCATCTGTTGTAGCATATTTCTTTGGTTGAATTTGTTCTTCATTCAACAACACTTCCTTGTGTTCGGTTTCGTGCATAGTCATTAATAGTGATGGTTCATCGTCTTCTAAGATAAGGTTTGATTGTTCCTGGGTTGTTGATGTTGCTCTACATTTACTCATATAGTGTCCAAGTTTATTGCACTTGAAACATCTTATGTTACTCAAATCCTTCCTACTTGAATTATTTTGGTTTCCTTTATGATTTGAGTTTCCCTTTTGTGAGTTGTTTCTATTATTATTATTCCGCCAGTTTCCTCGTGAGTAATTTGATCTACCTCCACGTTTGTTAAAACGCTTTCCTTTATCTGAGTGTTCACCGTGTGTAAACAGTAAATTCTCCTGGCTTTCAACTTGACCTCCCTTCCGGAGTTTTATTCTTTCCTCAAATGCTTTGAGTTTTCCAGTGATCTCATCTAGGGTAATGTCGTCTAGATCACTTGTTTGTTCTATGGATGCTACTATCTGAATGAATCTATCGGGTGTGGAGTCTAATAGTTTTCTAACTATAAGTGATTCATCTAATGTTTTCCTAGTTCTTTTGCCTTCGTGACATAGCCGCTTAACTTGTCTCGCAAATGCATCCACCGCCTCATCTTCCTTCATCTTAAGTGAGTTAAATCCAATCATCAATGATTGTAAGCGTGCTTCTTGCACTTTATCTTGTCCAACGTGTCTTTTCTTTAGCGAATCCCACAAATCCTTTGCCGCCTTACAACCCGCTACTTGTAAGATCACATCTTCCGTCAAAGCTTGATATAGGAAGGCAATTGTTGCCTTATCCTTTTTATCATCAACTGGTGTACCTAACTTCGGTTCTATTGCTTCCCATTAGCCATGTGCCTCTATTATAACCTTAATTTGTATAGCCCAAACTGTGTAGTTTGTGGTTTTCAACTTAGGGCATTGGTATTGTGCAATAGGTGTTACGGGTTTTATTGTAGTTGATGTGGTTACTATATCATCGGTTGTCATTTTGAAAGTGTTTAGAATCTTCACTTTCTATTTTAATGGGAATTACTTTTCTTAGTATGGTATCTCTTTCTAATGTGAAAAATATAGTTTTTGGGAATCCTAATACTACGGGATCAATAACAGTTTTCGGGATTTCCTAATAGTATAAACTAATAAGATCTATACTATTCTAATATGAATTGAAATCCAGAAAATTTAGAAACTTGTGACCTCGTTAATTTGTGATGAATACGAGATGTATTCGTTTTGCCTCGTTAGTAAAAATCGTTCACCAACGTTTGATCTTGTTCCCACTTTATTCCTTTTGATTTTATTGCCTCGTTGCCCTTTTCAAAAAAAAATCCTATTCGACTTCAAACTTTAACCAAAACACTCGGCTTCCTTTTGTTTGTTGTCGAATGTTTTTTTCGACACAAACAAAACAAATAGTCTTGTACCACACTACACGTTCTTCTCTTTTTCTTTTGTGCGTTGTACTTGATCTCGGTCTCCTTGAAATCACTAAGTCTCCTACACACAATCTTTTGTTACCACGCCTTGGTAATTCTTTGCCGAATCAAACAGTCCTTTGTTTCTGATTCATTCCACCAAAAACAAACAGTCCTTCGTTGTTTTCTTCTCGTTGTTGTTGTTTTTGTGTCGTATCAACACAAAACTCCACACACTTTCCTTGAGTACTCCTTGTTTCTTCTACGTATACGCTTTTCTTTCACAACAACGTCTCCTGCGCTTCTAGAAAACTGCGTCTTATGATGCTTTGTATCTTTGTTTTCAACCGGTTTCACACAAAGTCTCCGACTCTTCCTTCCCTTCGTTGTTGCCAACAAAGTTCTCGACACCAATATCGTTTGATGTGTAACGCTTGCAACTTCTACGCAAAAGCAGATTGTGCACTATCCTTTTTACGTTTACTCCTTATTCAAACTTGTAAGTTTCCTTTGGAAGATTAAGAAAACAAACGTTCCTTGCCAAAGAAGAAAAATAGCGAGTGTTCTTCTTCTTTTTCAGCGTCTCTTATGGCCTCTCGTTAATGGTTCTTTGTGATGTAAAAACATATTTGTTTCGTGTTGTAAAAGATCCTTGCTCTTGATGCCAATTGTTGTCCCAACTTTCTCTCGATATGATATAAGTTGCAATGTATTCGAATAAGTAAATATTGTCTATATTGATTAACCTTTTAATGTGTGTATGATCATACATATATATAGGTTATGAATCGGTATGATGAACCGATGCACCCTTTCTTTCCTAACCGAAATAACTACCAAGTTAGTTATTAACTTCTGTTTTAACATATCTGGTCCTTTGTGTTTTAAACTAGTACATAATAAGCAATGATAAGAGATTATCGGGTCACAGCAGTGTTTGCGACTTAACTATATGTCTATAACAGCTTTTCTTCAACTCATCAAAATCACCACAAGATAAACAAAACACAGTACCATTTCTTCAACTCGCCCTGAAACAATCAGACCACAAAAATGAACTGCAATCATTGAAATATTCAAAAAAATGTAAATAATCACCAAGTCTTTAGTGGAGATGCTATCAGAAACAAAATTAAACCAACTAAGGCTTAATGGTAATCATAACTTATAGGTTTTGATGTTTCGATGATGTTCTTACCTCTGGTTAGGTTTTATAATCTGAAATCATTGTTAACTGGTCTAGTTATCTTGTCTTCAAAGCCATATCTTTTTCATCACGAGTGGTATCATTCTCCTCCATATGAGGCATGCTTGTCTTGGGTGTCAAGAAACGAGTCCTGACTTTTGGGTGTAACGAAATGAAGAAAATAGAAATAAGCCAAGATAGCACATATAGACATGAGCCACTTACATGCATAACTTAAATCAACTATGCCACTACCACTACCACTGCATGAGTCTGATTCTAAACAAAATCAACAGCTAGGACCTTTCCAATAGTAAGACCACTAGAGACGAACACAAAGGGGAACCTGAAAATGACATAAAGAAATATATTATGGTGACTGAATTTAGAACCAATGTACTGATCGCTACTGATAGTTCAAAAGTACCCATGCAAAAGGTTGTTCATTTTTGCGCTTACAAGCAGCAATACGGTTTCTTCCTAGTTATAGTGAGTGGTTTGACCCCATGCTTTAATTTCATTGTGTTAAATATGCTGAAATCTGAAAGAGGGTAAACAAAGAAATGGGTCATGGTTATAGTGTATCAATCCCGTAGCGACCAAACCGATAAAAATCATAAGAATTAACTAAAGGGGTGAAGATCTTAATCACTAAAAATGTCTGAATTAAAGCCTTCCGGATGAAATTTGTTATGTATAATTTGGAGTGGAGTTAACAACTAACATAAATTCACCCGCTTTATCTATTTTGTATCATTATGTTTGTTTATGATGATATAGAGGATCGGAACACTAGTTTTGTAACATACATTGTGAATTTGTGATTGCTATTTGTTTTCTCAATTGCAACTTTTTTTTCAAAGGGCAAATCGCATAAAAGTGTACCCAACTTATACCCAATTTCAATTTAAGTTAATCAACTTTTTTTTTATCCCAATTTAGTGTACCAAACTTTTTTTTGATTGCAATGTAAGACCACTAGCGGGTTTCCAAGTCACTCAGCCGGTTACCAAATTTTCCGACGACCTTTTCCGATGACCCACCACCACCACCTTCATTTATCACCACCACCACCATAACCCACCACCAATACCTTCATTTACCTCCAATACCTTCTTGTCGTAAAGTAGGAAGAAATCAATTTGTAGGTAAATTTATATGCATTGAAGTTGATTGATGAATTAAAGCCATTTAATTTGTTGATTCTTTTGCAACACATTTTTTATTTTTTTTCAACAGTAGGTAATGTGAAAACGTTAACAGAAGATTAAAGGAAAAGGCACTGGTGGATGAATATACTAGCTAGTATGAAGTGACACGAGTTGGAAACAAAAGTGCTCGAAAGAAAGTCATATATTAGTTTGGGTAATTGCTTTGAGAGGAAGGGGCTACAAAGTCGACAAAAAAAGGTTGGTGTTTTGTGATATGGCTATACAAAAAGTGGTCTATCTTAAAAATACTAATTTTCTTTCAAAAATTCCAGTGGGTCATCGGAAAAGGTGGTTGTGGTGATAAATGAAGGTATTGGTGAGGGGTTATGGTGGTGGTGGTGATAAATGAAGGTGGTGGTGGTGGGTCATCGGAAAAGGTCGTCGGAAAATTTGGTAACCGGTTAAGTGACTTGAAAACCCGCTAGTGGTCTTACATTGCAATAAAAAAAAAGTTTGGTACACTAAATTGGGATAAAAAAAGTTGAGTACCTTAAATTGAAATTGGGTATAAGTTATGTACACTTTTATGCGATTTGCCATTTTTCAAACTTACTAAATCTCTCTTTTGAGTCTCTTCATTTCACTTCTATTGCACTTTGCGCGCACACACAAATAAACATAGAGAAAGACAGACTACTACATGTAAATTGTAATAATGTACAACTAAAAGTTTCTTAATCAATACACGTACTTGATTATAAACACCTCCCAAATTTACTCATCCACCACTTTGGGCCAACATTAACCCGACTTTTGCTTTTATTTCCATATGCAAACATCGCCCATTGGGACTTAATATGTTATCTACACAAACTACTTTTTGGACACTTAACATATCATTACGAAGCTCTCATCAAGGAGTACGTAACCCAGACAGTGATATGTTTTCCGTCAATATCACTCGAGTTTATACTTAACTGTGCCTAAAATTGGTGAAAACACTCTAGCTTTTGTTGGAATTATATAACATGACAATCATAAATATAAACAATAAACATCAAAGTAAGTGCGGAAGCGTAAATGATGTATTAACGAATAATTAATTAACATAAAAGAATATAAGACTTTTATTGATTCTAGTAACAAGAATCAAATCCACAAAACTAGCAATTGAGATGAACCCTAATTAGGGTTTATAGGATTATGAATTACCCTCACCGCTTTGTAATTCAATCCAAGATAATAACAAAAGTATGTTATTACTATGTTCTTGTACACACGCATTAAACCGAATTAAAGTAATGCTAGTTTTATCAAACAAAATAACTTGGTTTGTGGAAAAGTAATGGATCGACACCCAAAGGTGATGTACGATCGGTTGGACAAGAAAACACACAAAACAATTTTTAGGGTTTAGCTTATGAGCACAAGAGATGGAAAACAAGACCCTAGCCTTGTATATATACCCAAGCTAACTTGGTGAACAAGTTGGGTTTGTTTCCTTGTTTTTGGCCGATCGGTTCATGGTATCCCATAGGGATTCCGGAACCTTCCCAACTATTGCAATTTAGTCATTTTCCAAATACCTTTAACGCCTGCTAGTCCATTACATTAATTACTTAACGTCCGTTAGTTATTTCGCTTAATAAATAAATAAATACAACGCTTATATTTAATTATTTAACTTTAAATTCTCATACGTAAAGTGTGCAATCCCATAGTCTCGAGTTCGATCCTAACTCACGCCTACTAATTTATATCCATAAAACCAACACTCCCACTTGGATATATCTTAATAGATTGATCACATTCGGTTAGCGTCTAGCAACACTTCGATGCCTCTAGTACAACTCGAGCAAGGCCTCGAAAAACCTTTAATGATTTCTCATTATTATTATCCTTTGTTTCTAAACCATGTTAAATAAAGATATGGAATTAAGTCATTCTTTATTCAACCATTATGTTTTCGTTATTAGTGATTGAGCAAGATTACCAAATCTTCGAACATATTCGGGAGAACTTTGGGCATGGCCATGCAAACATCTTGTCAACCCTACGAGGGGCCCAACAAAGATAAACTCCAAATAAATTTGAAGGAACAAATTCTATCTTGACTACGAGAATAACCCATGAACTTTGCAACACTTCGTGAAACAACCCTTATGACTACCAGCCACGATAGCGTTAAGTTGTTCCACGTAGTGCACTACATTCATGACACTTATCCGTATCTCAAGTCCGAGGATAACTATTCATAATTTACTTATAACAATATCCACAAAGTAAATTATGTAGTTGGGATAAGTCTTATATTCAATTCATTGAACATCATCCGAAATTGGTATGCATTCTCATCAATATACTTTCAAGTATATTCTACCATATCTCTCGATTTGTCTTAGTTTAATGATACTCCCATATCATTAATCGATAACGGACGATTTAGAATAAATAAATTTATTCACGGATTAAACATGCAAATATAGGATACAATATATTATAAAATCAAACATACCAAGTATTTGATTTATTATAACAATTGTTTAACATCCCTTATCCAAATACCAAATAGATCAATACATGAAAATTCTAGTTGATGAATTATGCCTCAAGTAATGACAATCATACCTGTTGACAAGGCATAAATCAACCAACTTGATCTATCATAATTTTGAGAATAAGAATTCAATTAATGAAGTCCTTGTATGTGTGCATTCAACAATTCACATAATAATTCATAAAGTGTGTGACATCCTCTATCATCAATTTATGACAATTTAAACTTTCAAACATTTTTAAGTTTAAAGTATTCTAATTCTTTTAATGTGTAATGCAACTGCGCTCTTAGTAGCACAACTAGTTCATATGGCCATTAACAAGGATGAAATCCTACCATGACTAGTATTGAGTGTCATCTCAATTAAACCAGCATCATTGTATACAAACAACAATATGCTTATTAAAACTCCGTAAACTTTAATATCTTATTGTGTAATGTTTGATGCTTTCATAACTTTCAAGTTTAAAGTGATGACAATTTGCACAACATTTGACATATTGTTCATCCATAGAATCTAGGAGCAATTCCAGTCGAGGATGTAATTCTTCGTAATATTCATTACACAAGTTATCTAATAACTTTTAGTTAGATATCAATGTTGTCAAATCACTTCTTATTCAAGAATGATACAACAATTTTAATACACAACATGATGTACATGATGAATCTACGGTCAACCTTAGACTTCATTCACGTTCTATCTTGTCAAAAGATATTTATCCATTTCCCAAATGATATATCATGTTTTATTAGAATCATTTATTTTACTGCACATGTTTATTAATAATAAACATATATTCCAAGGTTGTATGTTTTAATTCTTAAATCTTACAAGTGAAGTTTCATTCCAATCTAAGACTTAACATTTAGCTTACAAGGAATGTTACTTACTATATGTTATACAACATATAAGATTTAAAACCTTAACATAATACTCCCACTAGCTTTCAGGAATACTTAAAGTTTATCTTATTTTAATTATAAATCGAAAATGGGATTTAATAATTAAGCATAAGAATAATTTCATAGATGCATGCATTTATCCATTCATGAATTATTTGCACTTCAGACACTTTCAAAGATTATATGAATTAAAACCTTTCAATTACTTACCGCCCTCGCCAAGTAATTTTTCAAGAAAGAGTTTTGATATTCCATTGTCATATTTCATATTAATGAAATTTAGTATGACAATTATCATCTTTATATATTTAATGTGTCTTGAAAGAATATTCAATCATAATTAATTGCTTAAGTATGATTAATAATCTTGTCATAAAACATGCATTAAATATGTGTACAATATTGTTCATATGATTTCTACATAGAAATTCAAACCACTAGGGTTTTTCATCTCTTTGAAGAAACTCATTTCCATTCTCAGTAGTCTAACTATTAAGATAAACCAAATTTCCAAAATTGATTATCTTTATGGACAGATCTTTAACATTCATAGTATGAGTAATTTACCCAATTCAATATTTGGTAATCCATCATAATGATTATCGTGTTTACTATAATCCCAGAACTCATATTTCTTCTCAAAGATATAAATCAAATATCCGAGATATCCTTGCGATTTATGAATGAAATTCCATCATCTTGAGGTCTATCATTTTTATATGTCTAACCTCATCATGATATTTACTAGTGTGTTTTAGAAGATTATGTATCTTGTAATTTTATCTTTCAAGATAAAAAAAAACTCCCACTTGCCTTTTGTAATATATAGACTATCTATATATACTTTAGCAATTTAGAGCAAAACTCCATTGTTCTCTTTTTGGGACATTACAAATACACATTGATAATACCTGACTTAAGTTTGTTAACATCCTATTCATAAGTAGTTTAACGAATTCAGAATCTTCAATTTTAAAACTTAATGTGATTCATCACATTCCATAATGAAATGGTGTTTTATTAATCTTCTAGGTTGGAGTCATATTGAGTATATTCAATCCATACTCAATATTCTAACCTTGTTTCTTTTTAAGAAAGAAGTTATGGTTATCATGAATCAAACAAATCAAATAGAGTTTGATTCTCCTAACTGAACATGGTATTCATTAGAATTAATATTGTAAGACAATCTAACAATATATAAGATAAACATATTCCTTTTTGGCTTACCTATTTACCAACTAAGTCAACTTAATGGTATAATAGACTTTCCAAGCCAATTACATGCTTTATAACACAAGTACCTTTTAACCAAGTCACTTCATATCCATGTCTCATCAAGAAAACATAAATTTGTTATAATCCCATTTAACGTTATAAATCATTGATCAACTCAATGACTTCTTGTATATGTCTTAATTAAAAATATAACAAGTTAACGCCTTACTTTATTATAAGTCTTAAAGACTTTATGTTTATGTCTTTACAATGAATCATAAACATGTTTAACTAAAGTAATTATGAACACAACTTTGGTTTCAATAGTAATTTCAAGTTAATTTATTTATTTCACAATAATGTAGGACTACATTATTTTTCATTTATGTCATTCCAAAATACATAAATAAACAAATTGAAGTAGGATTAGATTACTTTATTTAATTTTATGTCATTCTAATAATACATAAATATTTAATTTGAAGTAGTCTTATATATCATTTTGACACACGTTCTAAATACTTGTCTAATTTAGAAACTGTAAATATGTCCATGCAAGGTCTGACTTTACATAGAGATTTACTTTGTTGTTGCAATCTCGCCAAGTTCTCACATGACGTAAATTGCAACACCAAGTGTTTCTTGAATTAGATATGTTCAAGTTATATTAGAACTTTAGTCTCTTACCTTGCGAACAAGAGAATCCTTTAAATCATATACCTATATGTTGTCCCTTGCACACAATATAGATTTCTCCCACTTGTGCATTGAACAACATCATGTAGCAGATAAACAACACGACATATGTTTGTTTATGTGACTAATATGATTGTGTCATTGATATTAGCATAACTAGTAGATGTAGAACCACTTCATTGTCGAAGAAGGAAACGTACATGACTATCCTTGAAAACATAAGTGTCTACAAGTGTAAAGTAATTATCTTAAGACATTCTAGAGATAATCTGGGTTACTACCAAGATGACAAAGCTTGTAACTCCCATCGAATAAGAGATCATTATATTAATTCCTTATTCAAGAATAAGAACACAACACTCCCAATCGAATTTGACAACATTGTAAGTGTTTCATTAACCAAGGAAAGAAAATAGTGTATTATTTACTTCCTACACCTTTGAGAAAGTCCATACATAACAATTACAAATGTACTTAAAAGAATGTATTCTACTATGTAGATGATGAATTTATCCATCAATGCTATTAACTTGAAAAATTGGGCATGCAATTTCTTTCTTAATAGTTCTACTATTCCAACAATTATAAGTAGTACTTTTAAATGGTCAAAACAAAACAACTAGATAAAATATGCTAGTTTGTCTTTTACCAATTATACAGTAATTAGTCTAGCTTCTAATTCAATAACTCGTAAATATGCAATTTTCTTAACTATTAAAATTTGCTTACGAGTTATGTATTTAGAATTTAGACAATTCTAATTGTCCTATCATACCTTTCTTCATTCATGAAAAGGGATAGGGTTGAATCTCACTCTTCACGTGAAAAGAGGACTAGGTTTATTCTTTTAGTAACGTTGACTCTACTAAAACCCTTACGTGTGTAGATCAATTTTACCAATACAGAATAACCTACGTTTACGGTTTAATGTTGCATTAATACATTTAAAGAATTAGCAAAATTCAATTTTAGTATTTTCGATAATTAAACTTTTCAAGAAAATAAAATACCCAAGGTAATATACATATAACCATAGAATTTTCTCGAAAACTAGGATCCAAATTATCATAGGTTCATTACATCGCTTGATCCGCTAGCAACGAACGATATAATAAGGTAATCATCGAACATTAATTGGCAAACAATTTCCAACTCCTAGATCATTATGGGATTTATATTTTCCAACGCTATTGCAAATATAAACATGTTTCATCCCATCTTATGCCATTGAGTTCGTGTCTCACTTCCTACTCAATTTAAGTGTCTAACTTAAAGAATCGCAAATATGTCCATGTAAGGTCCGACTTTACATAGAGATTTACCTCTCCATCACAATCAGCCAAGCATCGTCATGACGAAATTGCAACTTCAAGTGTTCCTTTTAATTAGATGGCATATACCTTAATTTAAAAGGGTACTAGTTTTGATTTTATGTAGTCAAATCAAATATGTACAAAGATGTCATGCATTCATCTTGTAGCATAATTTTAATAAAAAACTTTTTATTACCAATTCATAAAGATCAAATTATCAAAGTTTTGATTGAGGTATTGGGTTCACCAATCAAGGAATTTAGTGTTAATTATCATCCATTATACCGTACTTTTGCATAAGTGTAAACACTTAGTGTTTCGGATAATTACCACAAGTGGCTTATGGAATTAAAACTAATTCGCCCTTAAGATGAGCTTGTACTTTTATGACTTACTAAGTAGCTCCATTCGAACTTACAGAGGCGAGAGGACCGGTAAGCGCAAACGCATAACCTTAGACATCCATTCAGTGTGATGCATGCGCACTTTAATAACCCTTTATAGTTCATTCGAATGGGTGAGCCGCTCACCATTGTACCAAAGTCACCAATCAATTAAACTATAGAAAACTTAACTCTTCCAAAACAATTAAATTTCGCCATTGTTTAGTCCGTATTATTTTTCTATTCAAATTACCCTTTGCTTAAAACTGTCTAACATAATAAACAAACAAGTAATACCAATAAAAAATAAACTACTAAAACTTATTCGATAAAACCCTATTAATAATCAATATCTAGGTTAAATTAATGTATATATTAATTAGGGCTTTCACTCTCTCAATTGAGAGTGAGCCACATACATCGAAGAATCGATTGCGTAAACCCATAATTAATAATATACCAAATTGCACATAATTGATTCATTAATATACATAATTGGAGTCTTCCCCAATTCAAGATTTATCGTAAATAAATATGTCTCAACAATTAAACAATATCAAAGCAACTTATCCATGACTAACATGCATGTATAATCATGTATATATCATAACAATTATACAAATAGTCACAAGATCGCATATTAAAATTCCATGACACATAACAAATTATTCATGAATTAATCACGTAATCAATATTAATTCTAGGTTTTAATAAGGTTAGCAACCAATTTTCAAAACCCTAAAAAATTTTAATGTGTCGAATACAAAAAAAAATATGGGGAACGCCCAAAAAAAAATTATAATCGACCCAAAAAAAAAATATAAACATAAACCCTAGATAAATATCAAACAACATACTAATATTTGTTTTTATTACGCGTTATGTAATTAATTACTCATTAAAACCAATGACTCGTGATGCCACTGTTGGAATTATATAACATGACAATCATAAATATAAACAATAAACATCAAAGTAAGTGCGGAAGCGTAAAGGATGTATTAACGAATAATTAATTAACATAAAAGAATATGCGTACCTTTTATTGATTCTAGCCGAACAAGAATCAAATCCACAAAACTAGCAATTGAGATGAACCCTAATTAGGGTTTATAGGATTATGTGAATTACCCCTTACCGTTTTGTAATTCAATCCAAGATAATAACAAAAGTATGTTATTACTATGTTCTTGTACACACGTACTAAACCGAATTAAAGTAATGCTAGTTTTATCAAACAAAATAACTTGGTTTGTGGAAAGTAATGGATCGACACCCAAAGGTGATGTACGATCGGTTTGGACAAGAAAACACACAAAACAATTTTAGGGTTTAGCTTATGAGCAGAGATGGAAAACAAGACCCTAGCCTTGTATATATACCCAAGCTAACTTGGTGAACAAGTTGGGTTTGTTTCCTTGTTTTTGGCCGATCGGTTCATGGTATCCCATAGGATTCGGAACCTTCCAACTATTGCAATTTAGTCCTTTTCCAAATACCTTTAACGCCTGTTAGTCCATTACATTAATTACTTAACGTCCGTTAGTTATTTCGCTTAATAAATAAATAAATACAACGTTTATATTTAATTATTTAACTTTAAATTCTCATACGTAAAGTGTGCAATCCCATAGTCTCGAGTTCGATCCTAACTCACGTCTACTAATTTATATCCATAAAACCAACAGCTTTAACATCAAACTGTACAACATTTATTTTGTTACCAGTTACATGAATCCTCTAAAATTAATTATCTATAATGCATGATTTTCAACCAAATTAGTGTCTTTTATATATCTATCCTACATCTACAAGATATCAATGTACGTGTTCCAGTGTCATTGAAACTATTGCAAAATAAAGAGGTTGTGTTACACTGGGATTCATATTTGCAAGAAGGTGCTAGTATGTCAAGCGTAGTTAGGTATGGTATTGACACATCAATGAAAACACGTAATTCAACTTAATCTTGTTTGTCAATGCATTTTTAAGCTCACACGATCAGCACATACATGTCATTTTATATAAATTTGGATTAATATAAGTGCAATCTCATTCGTTTATAATGTATTGATGACATATGATTTGTCAGCTTGACCTATCGCAAAAAAATATACAGTAGATAAATTGGTTACCAAATTTGATTTATATAAAGTTCAATATTTATTACTATGTTTATAAAACATTGATTTTGGATATTTATTGTAAATGAGTAACAATTTTAACCATTGTTCTTTTCATCTTTTGACCAGAGCTTTGAAATTCTGGCCATATACATTGTTGAATAATCGTATTCCTCTAATCTACTCAACATATGTTTACAATCATCCTAAGATAGACACACCATATATACATACAAACGTACCTAAAAAGAAACAAAGAACAATGTCCATTATCCTAGCATTCGTTAGAGCATAATGAGTGGGAGTTCGGTGGTGATGAAACCGTTAGGCTTTGGCGGGGACGTGGGAGCCGGCGTGGTCAACACTCAGTGACTACATGTGTGTGTGAGAGAACTCCATACCCTCTTACAACCTACATTTATTCATATTTCCGGCGTCTATCAATGTAAAAACTTTGAAGTGTGTTTAGCGCGTGTTTAGCGCGGATCGTGCTTTGAAAGATATTAACAAAACAAAAAAGTTTAGACCTTTAATTAAACAGATAATCATATTAACATAACCGAAAAAATGACCTCATATCATATTCAAAATTTGTTTCACCAAGCAAAAAACATTAAAAACCAATTCGTAAAATACAAAATAGATAACTGAATAATCATCTTCATTGTAAATGGACATAATAAACTAATTACATGTAACTACAATCTATAAATCTTAAAAAAAAAATCTCAAAATACATTTTTTTTTAACTTATCAGGACATGAAAACCATGTCTAATGTTATTATGAAAATCTTAAAAAAAATCTCAAAATCCCGCTTCTTTTATGCCATATTTAGTCAGAACATTACAATTCCAAAATTTAAACACAAAAAGCAAACAATTCACATTAAACACTCACCTCATATGCTCTCTCTCTAAACTTGACCACTTTAATTTCAATCTCATCTTTTAATGATCTAATCCCAAACAAAATTTTACAGTTTTGCAGTCTTCTTCTTAAGAATTCAATCAAAACTAGACTGTTCTTCAACTTATCATCCTTGTTATTCATCTATAAGCATCCAGCTAGAACAATAAAAAAAATCAGGTAGAAACTTTTTTTCTGAACTCATTTAAGTGTTAAGTTTTTGTTTCATCTTGCTTTGATTGTTGTGTTGATTAAGGAATCGTATGGATCGGTTTTGATTGGTTTTTTTACGGGCTAATTACACGGAAATGTATCCAACTCGTCACTTTTTGTAGTTCTGTGTAGCCTACTATTTTTTTTGTAATTCCATGCGGTCAACTTCTGAATTCGGTCAGTTCCATGTATCGGGTAACCTTCTAAACAAGTACAAGGTCAATTATCCATTTTAAAAATATTTTTTTATGCCATGTCATTATATAAATACACATCACATTTATAAATCTCACTTCCTCCATCATTTCTTGTCACCACCACGCACCACTTGCCACCATCTCCACCACACTCACCTCCATCATTTCTTGTCACCCAGACCGTCGTCATTAGCACCGCACATCAGCCAACAACATCATCTCCAATACAGAATAACCGACTTTCAAGGGCCAAGTTTTGAACGGGATACAACCGGCTGTCACGCCACCGGCCAACCACCTGACGCACCACAACCTCCACAACCTAACTCATTTGTAAAAAAAACCAGAACCAAGTCACCAGCCACCAATATCATACAAACATCGATAATTACTTCCAAAATCAAGCACAAAACACAAAAGAACGACCAATAATTCCAGCCACTACCAATTATGGGTTTCTTTTTAATCCGACCCACTTTAGACTTTGCCTGTTTTACGTTTACTTTTTTTGCATTTACTAAGAAATCTGTTGTGGGTTTTGTTTTGTGGATGGTTATTGACTGATGGTGATAGTGGTTTTATATTATTTAAGATCTTGGTGATTTTGGTTCTTTATTGATTTGGGATAATGGTGGTGGTATAAAAATGAAGAAAACAAGATAAGAAACAGATAAATCATCAGGTGGGGGCGTATGTAATTCACTTTTATCTTTTTTATTAGGAAAAATAATGATTTATGACACTTTGGAAAAAATTGGTGCCACCTAAGCGGTAGCAAGTTTATATGTCACCCGATACGCGGAATTGATTGACTTCAGAAGTTAAGTACACGGAATTACAAAAAAAATAGTAGGCTACATAGAACTACAAAAAGTGACAAGTTTGATACATTTCCGTGTAATTAGCCCTTTTTTTACTATACTGTACGTGGAAATTTTGTTTTTCTTTTATGCTTTTATAGTGTTTTATTGTTTGATTGAAATGTAGATTGATATTTACGTCAATCAAGTGGCTTTAGCGTTTCATCTTGTTTTGATAAGGAATTGTATATAAGATCTGATTTTGATTGGTTTTGTAATATTATATGTGTAACTTCTATTCATTTTATGGTTTTTTTAGTGTCTGGTTGAAAGGTGTACGTGGATCAAGTGGCTTTAACGTTTGATTGTTGTTGGATTTGTGTTATATTATGCATTTTTTTGTGTTGTTTATATGATTTTACGCAGTTGACGCAACAATTTACTTGATGTTTCTTGATAGTTAGTTGGCGCGATGATGACTTTCTTTTTTTGTAGTTATTAACTAATGTCATGATGCGTATGAATCGTGCTATGATTTTAATGAATTTGAATGAATTGGTAAAAAAATGCTTATTCAATTCAAGGTGAATCTAAAGGTGTTTTTAACAAATTGGCATAGAGAACAATAACATCACAAATTAATTACAAAAGCAGATGTGCATCTAGAGCTAATTATCGGAATATTTTGTTTAAAACTCTAAGTGCTGAAAATAACATGACTAAAAAGAAATGCTAGGGCTCCTAAAAGAAATGCTAGGGCTTTAGCGTTTCATCTTGTTTTGATAAGGAATTGTATATAAGACCAAAAAGAAATGCTAGGGCTCCTAAAATGCCCGGGTTCCTAGTAGAGCCAGTGTTTAAAAGAACATGTAGTCCAACTTCAAGACTAAGTGCTGAAAATAACGTAACTACAGAAACATCTCCCATTGCTAAGATTCATGTACAAGAAGATGATAAGATCACTGAGGATCTATGTAATGTTTGTGGACAAGATGGTGTGTTGCTTTGCTGTGATAGTTGTCCATCCAGGTTTCATCAACGCTGTCTGGATATCTAAGTAACTTATAATACTCTTTGACTTACTTTTTTGAACTAGGTTATCGTGTTCAAGCTATATAATCAGTTTCAGAGTTAATACTTATGTGGTTTATTTTAACGTGTAGGACTTGCCTTCGGGGGATTGGTACTGCGTGTATTATATTGTTTTTGCAAATTCTGTAAAAAAATTGCTGCTGCACGTAAACCTCGTGGTGGTGCACTCGTTTCTAAAAGATGTCGTGTTCATTGTGTGAAGAGAATTGTATGTGATCGCCTAATCAGTAATATTTTTATCAAAATTTATGATATTTTCAGTGATGAATCTTGCAATGATTTGTTGGTTACAGTTCACAGATCGTGCGTTAAAAAAGTGAAGGCTTTAGATATAAACTCGAGTAGTTTATATTTTTGTGGAACAAAATGCTGTGAGGTATTTTCATTCATAACATGTTTGTTTAACTTGATTGATTAAATTTCGTAATATCTTAGTTGATTAAGTACATATATTCAGTGTGTTCATTTCTCTATACACCATCTACCTAATGCTTTCTTTCCGATAGATCCATACAAAGCTTAACGAGTCTTTTGGAAAAAGACTCAACTCGTGATGGGTTTTCGTTCACCTTCTTAAGAGTTATGATCTCGTAAAACGTTTAAACAAACTCGATCCCATCAAGGCTGAATGCAAGACAAAACTGGCTAAGGCGTTTGACATCCTGAATAAATGTTTTCTTCGTTTTGTTGATGACATCAACCACACAAATGTAATCCAGCATCTCGTGTATAATCGGGGGTAAGTTTCTTAATGATAGTAATTTATTCAATCTAATACAGGGATCTCTGTGAGTTTACTCCCAAGAATATTGTCCTCAATCTTATATCAATACGGTCTTTTTTAGTATCCGGATGCCCTAATTTAGTATGGCTATACGTGGCTCCTTTTGGGTCGAAGCTCTTCATATGGCCACTTTTCTTTTAAACATTTTGCCCTCCACTGCCATAAACAATGAAATCCCTCACACTCGCCTATATAAGACCACACCCACTTATACGGATCTCCGTATTTTTGGTTGCCTTTGCTATCCCATTTATACACCGACCATAAACTTGAACCGCGTGCCACGCCATCCATTTTTCTGGGATATCCAACCAATCATCGCGGGTATAGGTGTCTTGACCTCAACACTAACAAAATTATACTCTCTCGTCACGTGACCTTTGATGAGACGGTATTCCCTTACGGGTCTATGACTCCTAATACTTCACCTTCATACACTTTCCTAGACACCTCACCTAATATTATCCAACAACATCTCCTTAATACCTCCTTTACAAAACCTTCGCATACACCTGGTCAAATTCCCATTCCACCACCACTCGACCCAATACCAGATCCCTTTATTAGCCCAACTCCTAATTTTTCGAACCCACATACTACCACCAACCCCGACCCACAACCTTCACCAGGCCGACATTCGCCTACTGTTTCTTCCACTACACAGTTGCAAAATGAACACTTACCTACCACATCATCACCTGGTACGGTTCCACCCGTGGCTTAACCCAATCCAAACCCCAATCCCGTGTCAACTCACCCCATGGTCACTCGTTTTCGTGTTGGTACCAATTGTCCGACTCAACGTTTCACGTTAAATGTATCCACCGTCTCACCACTTCCCAAGTCTTACACTCATGCGTTTAATGACCCAAATTGGTATAGTGCTATGATGGATGAATATAATGCATTAATTAAAAATAATACTTGGATTCTTGTGCCTCGGCCACCGGACGCGAACATTGTTCGTTCTATGTGGCTCTTTCGGCATAAACATAATGCATATGGCAGTCTTAATCACTATAAGGCTCGGCTTGTTGCGAATGGAAGCACCCAGCTTACAGGTATTGATGTTGATGAGACATTCAATCCAGTGGTTAAACCGGCTACTATTCGTACAGTACTCAGTCTTGCTATTTCTCGACACTGGCATGTTATCAGCTTGATGTCAAGAATGCTTTTTTTACATGGTTACCTCTCTGAGACTGTTTATATGCATCAGCCTCCTGGATTTCGGGATCCTCAGCATCCCGATCATGTTTGTCTTTTGCAGCGATCACTTTATGGGCTTAAACAGGCTCCTCGAGCCTGGTTTCAGAGGTTTGCTGCTTATGCAGCTCGGGTTGGATTTCATCACAGTCGGTGTGACTCCTCACTTTTTATTTTCAGACATGGGACGGATACTGCTTACTTATTGTTATATGTTGATGACATCATTTTGACTGCGTCTTCAACCACTCTACTACAACGGGTTATAGCTTCACTTCATGTAGAGTTTTCTATGACTGATCTTGGACCTCTTAACTATTTTCTAGGTATTTCTGTCACGCGTAATGCTTCGGGGATGTTTCTATCTCAATCGAAGTATGTTACTGAGGTTCTTGAGCGTGCCAATATGCTCGCTTGTAACCCATGTCGGACTCCGGTGGACACCGATACCAAACTTGCAGCTGATGGTACACCCGTTTCTGATCCTACTTTGTATCGTAGTCTTGCAGGTGCTCTTCAGTATCTTATGTTCACCCGGCCGGATATATCTTATGCTGTTCAGCAGGTTTGTCTCTTTATGCATGATCCTCGGGAGCCACATTTTTCTGCTCTAAAGAGGATTTTGCGTTATGTTCGCGGTACCTTAGACTATGGATTACAGCTTTACTCGTCTTCGACATCATCTCTGATTGCTTATTCGATGCGCATCGGGTGGTTTTCATACTACGCCGCCCACTTCGGGTTATTGTGTTTTCCTTGGCAACAACCTTCTATCCTGGTCATCCAAGCGGCAGTTCACGCTTTCTAGGTCCAGTCGAAGGCGAGTATCGGTGTTGCCAATCTTTCATGCGAGACTTCTTTGGTTATGTAATTTATTACGTGAGCTTCATACGCCACTTTCAACGGCTACATTGGTTTATTGTGATAATGTGAGTGCTGTCTACCTCTCATCTAATCCCGTGCAACATCAACGCATGAAGCATATTGAGATTGACATTCACTTTGTTCGTGATTTGGTAGCTACCGGTCATGTTCGTGTTCTTCATGTCCCATCTCGTTATCAGTATGCAGATATCTTCACCAAAGGTTTACCTACGGCGCTGTTTGATGAGTTTCGCTCCAACTTGAGTGTTCGTTCTACTCCCGCTCAAACTGAGGGGGGCTGTTAGCGGACATATGTATTTGGTTCAATAGTTATATGTTAATATAGTGGTTCTGTATTTTTATTATGGCCCAAGTAGTTTCGTAGTTGTATTATGGCCCAACAGTGTATCATATATACACAACACTTGTATCTCATAATAAATGAATGAAAGATACGGTTTTCAGTGATCTCCACAGCAACCACAAGGTAATTTTTCCTAGCTTTATTTTTATGAATCATCAAGGTGTGGTGTTCCTGCCAATTTTATTCTCATGGACTCTAATTATGTCTTGATCATGACAGGAAACATGGGAATAAGCTCGCAGAGATGCCTTTTATTGGCACTCATATAGAGTATTGGGATCAAGGGATGTGCCGCCGCCTCTTAGATTCAATTGAACAAGTACGTATCAATATCATTCAGTAAAATCTAAAGTTATATCTTTTTAGCCCATGTACTATATTTTCTTGTCGATTATTAACAACGGGGGCTTATAAGATTATTGTTGGGCCAATTCAGAGGTTGAGGGCTCATAAGGCTTATAAGTTTTGGGTCAAACCGGGTCAAACCCACCCAACTGGGTAATCACACCCGCTGTCAAAGCAGTTACAAAAGAGCAGTTACAATGACGGTTACAAAGAAGTTAAATAACTGCTTTTTGTGATTATTTCTAAAAGACACAACAGTTCACAAACCGACACAACTTTTAGATGTACCTATTTGTTTAGTATAAATAGGACAGATTATGTAAAACAAAATGTATGATGATCGTAATAATACAAGAATCATTAGAATGATGATTGCTATGTATGACTGATTCTGAAATTATAGAAAGATTAATAGCAAGTTTATTTCCGGTATATTTTGATTCTAAAACTTTGGTTATTCCGATCCAAGATCAAGATTTATTCCAACATTTGGCATCAGAGCAAGGTTTGAATAAACCAATCATCATATACCAAGTCTTCCGAATCAAAAAACACTTTCTTTTTCAGATTCGAAAATAAAAGAAACCCACATCGATTCAGAAGTCATCATCAAAGGGGCACAAAGCAAGATCAATATAGAAACAGGAACGGACACACCTGTTTCGAAGAACAAGAACCGCACTAAATCGATTCATTAAGTCGATTCAGATTAGCAAGATCCCCAATTTGCGAAACCCTAGTTTTCACAAAACAATCAAGGGAATCGAAGCAAGAAGAACACAAGAAGAAGGTTAATGCAACCATCTTTAATATGTGAAAAAACCACCAGGCAAGAAAGGAAAAGTTTGGGATCGATCTCAGAGAAAGAAAGAGAGATACGATATCTCCAAAGAAAGAACAAAAGCAGGCGCAACATAAAAGGGATTAGGGCACAACGGTTTTAATAACCATCGGGTTTTAAAACAAAAAACTTTTTAACCCTTTTATTTTATTTTTTTTACAATTTTTATACCTCTTAGTTTTGTTTAGAAAATTTACTAACCTTTAAATTTAAGTTAGTATATTTTTTTGAAAATATATTAAAGCAAGCAAGGTATAAAAAAATCAAGTTTTGTATTTTTATCTAAAAAGAAAAGTTTTTTTTACAAATACAAAATAGCAAGATAAAACCGAATCCTTTGTGATTCATAGCAAGATAGACCGAATCATTAGGTTCATAGCAAGACCCAAGCCTTAAGATTCAAATAGCAAGGATCAATTATTTTGATCAAAACAAATATTGATTATCAAGTTGGTCAATATTTTTGCAAGAAAAACAAAAACCATATCGGTTCTGATTTTTTTTTAAAAAAAAACTAGGTAGCAAGTAGCCTAGACAACAAGATTATTGGGTAGCAAGTAGCCCAAACAGCAAGAAATCAGAATCAATCTTTGATTCTAAGTAAGCAAGCAAGAGAAACTTCATAGTTTCTATATAAAACAACAAGGATTTTTTTTGATCTTTTGATCGAACGCAAGCAAGCAAGCAAGCATGGTAGAAACCGACAAGAATGATAGCACAACAGTTCGAGAACTTGGAAATGTTTCACTACAATGTCCAAAATTGACCGAAACAAACTACACAACATGGGCATTGATGATGGAGACAATAATGAAGGCAAATGATCAAGACAAGCTTCTCATGGCAAGTTCAAACAACAAAAGTTATGGTAAATGGCGAGGTAAAGATTTCAACAAAGATGGCAAGGAAAGAATGAAATATCCAAATGCACGCAGAGCAAGTACGAGTCAAGATAAAAGCAAGCTCAGGTGTTATGAATGTGGTGAGCATGGACACTTCGCGAAAGAATGCACGAAGTGGAAAAGCAAGCAAGAAGAATCTCATCTCACCTATGACACTGACACTTAACTCACATTACTTTGAAGACAAGTCAAGACGCATCGTTTGTGATTAGGGGGGAGAATGTTGGGTCAAACCGGGTCAAACCCACCCAACTGGGTAATCACACCATTGTCAAAGCAGCATACAAAAGAGATTATAATGACGGTTATAAGCTTAAATAACTGCTTTTGATGTTATTTCATTAAAGACACAACGGTTCACAAACCGACACAACTTTTAGATGTACCTATTCGTTTAGTATAAATAGGACCATATTATATAAAACAAAATGTATGATGACTGTAATAATACAAGAATCATCAGAATGATGATTGCTGTATGACAAATTCTGAAATTATAGCAAGATTAATAGCAAGTTTATTTCCGGTATATTTTGATTCTAAAACTTTGTTTATTCCGATCCAAGATCAAGATTTATTCCAACAATAAGCTTATAAGGTTATAATAATGGTGACTTAAATTCCAGGTTATTGGTTCTTTTGGTGTCGAGGAGCTGATCATTCCTTCTGCTGAAGGAACTCTAGAGATGTGGATCAAGTTTGATTTCAAGCCACTCAAAGAATCAACAAAGCAAAAAATGAAATCCATGAGCATGGCAGTCTTTGTGGGCACAACTATACTTCAGAAACGTATTCCTAAAAAAAAGAAGTAGAAGCTTTGCCAGATTTCACAGGTATTTAATTTTATGAATTCTTGCAAAAGTGCAAAGCTTAATTGTTGATGCCTAAACTTAATCATATGTCCAATACGGAGTATCTAAAACACACTCTATAAGTTGCAAGTTTATTGTCATAGACAATGATTATGGGCAAAGGAGTAACTTTAACGTTAGAACGTAACAGATTTGGTGAAACTTATTGATCATATTAAAGCATAAATATATTAGTAACACTGATAATTGGCAAATGAATGATATTAACCAACTTTGAACAGATATAAAGGATTTAATTTTGTGAATACATGGAAATGTTGAACAGATAGTATGTTGTGTTACTGATTATAATTGACAAAATCTCTTATTTTTTTCGCAAACATATCTATGAAAGGAACTGTTGACATGCTCACAGGTACTGAGTGAGTATTAGCTTATTATTTCCCTTTTCAGATATTTGCTAATGTTGTCGTGGACTTGATGAGTGTAGCCAATAAGATTTATCAACTTAATTAGTAGCACTATCTACGACCGCTTGTGTGTTTCATAAACATAACCCTGTTTACTTGATAGATGTGCTTTTACGGAGAATTTTAGCTAGTAAACATTATTGGCATATATTCAGCACAACACTTACTTAAAGTAATACTATATTATATTGTAGCTCAAGCTTTTCCACAAAATCTATCACAAGAGATATATATTTGAATGTTTGAGATTAAATATCGTGACTCTAATTTCCAGTTTTGTCCCAGTATTTTATGTTTGACTTAGATCGATCCATTCCCCAATGAGGCAAACGAGCCTCTATTCTTTATATCACCATAAATCAACAATGAACAAAAAGTATAGGCAACACTAGATGAAAAGAAAAGGAAACAATAGGCAACACTTTACCTTTATCGGATCTAAGTCGCAATAGTCGACTTAGATTAATAGTATCAAATGTTACAAGATTAGATTAATGTCAATGAGACAATAATCATATGAATGTAAAGACAAGACAAGATCGGTGAAATGATCCGAGAGAGAGAAGAGAGTGATACAAAAGGCGCACACTCAAGTGTGTCTAACCCTAGATAAGGGACTTATTAAATAGGAGATTAAGTTACACTAAGACCCTCTAACGGCTAGTAGTGACTCATCGTGAGAAACGAAGAAAGGCTTCAGTGAAATGAGATTCTTGGAACTTTAAATCTTTAATCTTTTGTCCGGGTTAAACCCACAGTAATTAATCCCGCAATAAGCCACAACTTGAAAGCCATTAGCAATTGATAGAATGATATGTTTGCCACAGATTACCAACCCAAAATTTAACATTCCCCTTAATCGATGAGCAAACATATCAAACAATATCAATTTTCACACAAAATTTATCTTGATAGAGCAGGAGGTTCTTTGTGAGTATGTCTGCAGTTTGGTTTGAAGAGCCAATCTTTTAGCATTTATAATACCTCTAGCAATTTTTCCACGATGAAGTGAACATCAATTTCAAAGTGTTTTGATCTTTCATGGAAAAGCAGGGTTGTGACAAGTTGTAAAGCGATTTGTTATCACAAAAAGATCAACAGGAAGATTGATATCAACTTTTAGGTCTTTTAGGATTTTTGAATCAAATGATTTCCAGAGCAGCGATGAGACATAGATCTATATTCGCTTACGTGGAAGATTTTGAAAGAGTGTTTTGTTTTTACTTTTCCATGAGATTAAACAATTATTAAAGAAAACACAATAACACGTGATGATTTTCGGTTTTCTTGCATTTGGCCCAATCGGCATCACTATATCCTTCAAGATGATTTTCGAGTTCTTTGAAATTGTACCTTAGACCTTTTCCGGAGCTCCTTTTAGATATCTCGAACATTGAGGGCACATTCGGATGAGACTTTAAAGGGAATGCATATATTGTGCGGACAATGAGGCGAGTATGAGATGTCGGTCTAGTATGGGTGAGATAGATAAGTTTCCCAAGTAACCCGATAACGATGATGTTGACAAGCAAGGGTCATCGGCGGTGGGAATGTATGGAAGGACCGAGTTGGGTTCCATAGGGTGGACACGAGTTTGCACCAAGGAGACCAAATTCTTTGAGGAGTTCAAGACAATATTTTCTTTGGGAGAGACAAATGTCATTCCAGTTTTAGAACCTCAATGCCAAGAAAGTATTTTAGATTTCCCAAGTCTTTAATATGAAACTTTGTTTTAGGAACTCTTTGAATCGGTTTATCTCATTAGTGCAATTTCCGGTAAGGACAATATCATCCACATAAACAAGCAGAGCAATAAACTTGTTATTCTCTGTTTTGGTGAACAAAGAGTGATCATTAGCAGATTGAACAAAGTTATTTTCTTTTAAAACACTGACAAGTTTTTCATTCCATTTCCTGGGAGCTTGTTTTAAGCCATATAGGGATTTGACAAGTTCTGGACTTTATTCTTATTGTTCTCATTCTGAGAACCCCTTGGGGATGGTCATATAGATATCCTCATCAAGATCTCCATACAAGAAAGCATTATTAACATCAAGTTGAAAAAGAGGCCATTTGTTTTTATGGCTAAAGCAATAAGGCATCGACGGTGAGACATTTTACAACGGAGAAAAGGTTTCATCATAGTCTATTCCTTCCCTTTGGTTATAGCCTTTAACAACTAGTCTAGCCTTGTATCTATCAACTTCACCATTGGCTTTATATTTGATTTTAAATATCCATTTGTAGCCAATAGGAATTCTATTAGGAGGTAGATCGGTTATATCCCAAGCATGGTTTTCATTTAAGGCCTCAATTTGAATTCATAGCATCAACCCAATTACTATCATGGATGACTTCTTCATAATGGTGGGTTCAATACTTTTATTAAGACTAGATGCAAAGTAGTAATTATCTTTGTTAAGATTGGAGTAATTAACAACCTTTTCAACACCATATTTGACTTTTCCTTCTATAATAAAGTCATTAAGATTCTTGGGCAACTTGGAAACTCGGTTGACCTTCTAGCGATAATGGTGGCAAGCCTCTTTCTTGTTCGTGAGAATCGGTGTTGTATTAGCGGGATCGAAGCGCATCGTGAGAATGTGAATCATGTGATATGTTGCCCTCGGGTGTGTATTATCATCTATAGATGTTGCAAGCGGTTCGTCAATCCTAGTAGGATGACTTACCACCGTGCCATCATCATAGGATGTCACTCTCCTTCATCATTGGGACTTATTTGTGAGTCAAAGAAATTTTTGTGATTTAAATCTTTTGGTACAAAGGTTTCAACAAAAGGTTTTGACACATAATTTTTCATTTTGAAGGAAAAGCAGTTTCATAAAATTTGACATCTCGGAGTAAAAGATATTTTTGTTTCAAGGCTCAAGAGTTTATAGCCTTTCTTCTCATTTGAGTAACCAATAAAGACACTTTTTCGGACCTACTACCAAATTTATCGAGATGTTGAGAATGGTGGCATAGCATAAGCGACCAAAGACTCTAAGGAGAGAGAGTGAAGGGTCATGCCCATACACAAGGAAGAACGGGACTTGCAGACAGGCGAAGAGGCAACTGTTTATGACATAGGCGCAGATTAGAACACATTCGGACCAAAGATTTAGAGGTAATTCCCACGAAACATGAGGGATCTAGCTACATTAAGGAGATGCCTATGTTTCCTTTCTCTAATACCATTTTGTTGTGGTGTATAAACACAAGAGGTTTGATGTAAAATTCGTTTTCATGGAAAAAACGTTGAAGTTTATTATTGACAAATTACGTCCCATTATCACTTCTAAAGATCTTGACATTGTGTTCAAATTGATTTGATAGCATGTGAGTAAAGTTAACAATGGAAACATAAACATCATCCTTCCCTTAAGCATATAAACCCACTTTTACGGAATAGTCATCAACAACAGTTAAAAATATTTGTAACCATCTCTGCTAGTGACTTTATATGGTCCCCATACATCAAGATGGACAAGTTGACCAATTTTAGTTGATTTATGTTCACTTAGAGGAATGGTTCCTGGTTTGTTTAGCTTTATTACATGTATCACGAGATGATCGATTTCGGATGTACTATCAAATTTAAGAGTGGGTTTAAGTATGTGTAGGACTTGGTCGGAGGATGACCAAGTCTTTGATGCCAAAGATTTTTGAAACATGACAAACAGATATGCGGTTATTAGAAATAATCTTACATGAAGAATCAATATCAAACATATATAACCCATTGTGTTGTTTACCAATCCCACAATCCTTTTTGATGTAAATCTGTATATAGCAATTAGATTCATTAAACCCGACAAACATCTTATTGTCTCTAGCAATTTTATGAACAGATAGCAAACTAACATTGTACTCGGGAACAACAAGTACATCAAAAGAGTTAGATCATTATTGATCTTTAAATCACCAATTTTTGTAATTAAGGCACGAGTACCGTTGGGATGTCCAACAGTTAAACCAAGATTTGAAATGTTAACAACATTGATTAAAAAATTTCGATCACGATCATGTCTTTGATTTGCACCGAATCAACAATCCAACCAAGGCGATGTTTCCGGATAATGTCTTAGTGTTGTTGTTAAAAACTTGTTGAAGTTTATATTAAACTTGACACGCCATTAAAGAAGGTTCTGAAAAATTTTACCGCCAAGTTGGCATTAGCAGATGACACATTGTTGTCATTGAGAAGACTCATAAGTCTTGAGAGTTGTTCATTAGACAAGGAGGCAGGAGAGTTCTTGGCACTATTATCGATGACAAGATTGGTTTCAGTGAAACATTATTCTTCTTGAAAGGTTTACCATTAAAATTTCTCTTAGCATATCCGGCAGGATAGCCAACAAGATCATAACATCTATCAATGGTGTGACCGGGTTTTTGCAATTGGTACATTTGAGGTTCATGTTTGGTCCTCTGCTATTAGAGTTGTTACCGATATTAAGACCATAAACTTTGTTGTTAAAACTTCTTTTGTTATCAAAAATTTTCCACCATCGAAGTTTTTGCGACAAAAGTTGTAGCATTGGGTTTAGCGAGCTATTCCCGGATGATACATTTCGTGAGACTCTTCTCCGAGACAACAGAGAAAGCAGTTTTGACATTAGGTAAAGGGTCTCGGTTAAAATATTGCTTATGATGGGAACATAGGAGTCATCAAGACCCATAAGAAATTGCATTAACTTGATTAGGCGATTATGGTTTTCAAAATGTTTTGCGACCTCACAAGTGCAAGGAGGCAAGCTAATCATACAATCAAATTGTTTCCATAAAGAGTTAAGATTGTTGTAGTAATCAACAAGAGAGGACCCACTTTGACTAAGGAGTTTATATTTTATGCAAATTAAAAATAGTGAACCATCAACCTTATCATAAGTATCTTTAAGATCATTCCACATTTCATAAGCGGTTTTGGCATAGATAGCCCGACAAATAATTCGGTGAGAGAATTAAGAATCAAGTAACCACAAGCGAGTTACAAGTGTCCCATTGATTAGCAAGATTAGGGTTTGAATCGTTTCTTATGCAAGTACCATCAATAAACCCTAACTTATTATGGTTCCTTAAGGCAAAGGTCATGGCCATATTCCATATTTTATAATTTTCAGTTCCTGTGAGTTTGATAGAAATAATGGGAGTCCCATTAGTGTTATTAGGGTGTAAGTACAAAGCATCCCCAAAGGATAAGCTTTTCTCAGTGGAACCACCACCACCAGCAGTATCATCACCAATAGCCATAATACAAATAATAAGACAGAGATAAAAGAATCACAGACAGATATAATAATAAGAGTAAATAGACAAGTAAATAAGACTTTGCAATAAGAAACAACAAGCACCAAGCCTGTGGACTAGGGTAAACCAGAGCAGGTATTCGTACCACTCAAAGGTGGCCGATCAAGATTTTAGTCTACCCGTTTGCACCCACAGAGACTTAAGTACTGTATGTTTAAAGAGAAGATAAGACTTAGACTTACGAGAGAAATATGCGTGGAAGAACAAATCACAATCAACCTAGATTCACTTAGTCTAGGGTAAATTGTAAAGAAGATAACCGGTGATTACGCCAATAGCAATAACCCCAAACCACACCTTTGTTGCCAAAGAGAATCAATGAGCACAAGCTCGATACCATGTACGAAAGTATAGGCAACACTAGATGAACAATAGAACCTTTATTCGGATCTAAGTCGCAATAGTCGACTTAGATTAATAGTATCCAAATGTTACAAGATTAGATTAATGTCAATGAGACAATAATCATATGAATGTAAAGACAAGACAAGATCGGTGAAATGATGCGAGAGAAGAGAAGAGTGATACAAAAGGCGCACACTCAGTGTGTCTAACCCTAGATAAGGGACTTATTAAATAGGAGATTAAGTTACACTAAGACCCTCTAACGGCTAGTAGTGACTCATCGTGAGAAACGAAGAAAGGCTTCAGCAGAAATGAGATTCTTGGAACTTTAAATCTTTAATGAGATTCTTGGAACTTTAAATCTTTAATTTGTCGAACTTTGTGGAGAACCGAGGTTAAACCCTTTCCATTGATATATCTATCAAGATAATTAATACCATGCATGCATAGTTCAATAAGCCACAACTTGAAAGCCATTAGCAATTGATAGAATGATATGTTTGCATACATCTTGGATTAAATTACCAACCCAAAATTTAACAATTTATAAAATTGTTTGATAATCGATATCTAAACCTAGAATTGTATATATGTTACGTGAATTAATTCGTGTATAATTGTTATGTGACATGGAATTGTATGCGATCTTGTGACAACGTGAATAATTGTTATGTTAAATCCATGAAAACGTGCATGTTTGGCATGGATTATTGTGGATATATATTTAATTGTTAAGTTGGTTATGCGAAAATTAATTGTTAAGTTTTATACACATGTTTATTGTTTTGATAAATCTTGAATTGGGGAATACCTCAATAATATTAATGAATTAATTATGTGCAATTTGGTATATGTTTGACTATGGCTTACGAAATCGATTTATCGATTGTATGTGGCTCACTTCTATTGTGCAAGTGAAAGCCCTAGTTAATATATACGTTAATTAACCTATTTATTGATTATTAATAGGTTTTATCAAATAAGTTGCATGTGGCTACTTGTTTACGCGTATTAACTGTTAGTTATGTGCACATAGTTTTAGTTTTTTTATTTTTTTATTATTACTTGTTTGTTTATTATGTTTGACAAGTTTTAAGCAAAGGGTAATTTTATGAATAGAAAAATAAATTGGACTAAACAATGGTGAAATTTGATTTGTTTTGGAAGAGTTAAATTTTCAAGAGTTTATTTGAGAGATGAATTTTGTACCAATTGATAAGGTTTTAAAAGGTACCATTTTGAGGGGTCATTTAAGTCCTTATTTGATCACTTTAAACCGTTATTGCTTAATATCGTTCCTTTTCACTTTTTAGGTCTCTTGAAGGCAAAATCTTGGAATGGCACTTATTTGAAAGGCGATATATGAAGAAAATGGCCAAAGTCAAAATCGAGACACTCACGATTCTTTGAAATTAGAAGCGCGATGTCGGTGCTAATGGCGACGCCGTCCAAAATTGTTGTGACGATCCAAAACCCAAAACTCGTATTTTCAAGCGACGACGCCCGGTTGTAAAAGAGTAGGCGTCGCTACTCGGCACGGCCTAGATGCAATCCGACGACGCCGGTCAAGAGGACGGCGTCACGGACATAAGGTGACGTCGTCGCAAGGTTAACGTGGCCAAGACGAAACCCTAATGACGGCGACACGACGGCCACATTAAACATAAGGTGACACCGTCGCATATGTAATCTTATATATAGAATCCAATTTTCGGTCTTTGGGGAGAGTCTTTTGGGTAAAACCTAAACCGAACCTAAGGTGTCTTGTACAAGATTTTAGAGTTTTAAACCCTATCTTACATCAAGATAAGTCTTTACTTCATTAATTCAATTATGTCTTTGATTATTTGTGTGTATGCTTGCATGTTCTCCATGTCCGGCTAATTTATTTGTGTGTTTGCTTTGGAAGTATGAAACTTAATTATTGAATATTGATTGGTTGTTTCTTATCTTAGTTGATTAATGATCTAGTAATGCGATAGGTCATTCGTTGTGTACTTAATGCTTGATTCATCTTTGTGAACCTTAGAATATAATTACCTGAGTAGTTGTAGGCTAAACTATCCAAAGAGCGCCTTAGAGTAGGAGTTTATCATCCCTAGTGGGTTTGTAGACGAGACCCTTTGGTAAGTTCAAAGAGTTAGGGAGAAACGCATACCCTACAACTTTAGACACACAACGTAACTAGGAATAAGGACGTGACAACTCAACCATCAATAGGAGATAATTAAGGAGTAATACAACCTAAGTAAACACATCTTTAAACTATCATACGAGCACACATTAATTAGACATAGAATCCCACAACCTTAGTTTAGATAATTAGATAATAGTAGAGTAATCGGTAGAAATACCAACCCCCCAAATCCAATACCCGAGATTCGTACCTTTCCATTTTGTAAAATATAAAAAGATAAAAAAATAATCTTCCTCAACCTTAACCTTAGCGTAGTAACTCCTTACTAGCATTCCTATTCCCCAGAGAACGATATCAATACCCGTGGCTTACCCTAATTACTACACTACAACGATTAGGTTCACCGCCTAGGGTGTTATAAAACTTGCTCAAGAAAAGGAAGTTTCCTTGACCCCGAACGACGCGTGTAGCGTTATCAAGTTTTGGCGTACTGCCGGGAATAGAATAGCTAGTTAGTAGTCCACCTCGTTTAGGTTCTTTGCTTGATTCCTATCAAGTAAATTTTTCTTATTTTTTAGCTTCCTCATAGTCTATCCCCTTCTTCGTGACCTTTGTTCGTAACCATTTTCATTAACTATTCCGTTAGCCGTTATGGAGAACGCGAATCGCCAAAACTGTCACCCAATCAACGAAATCCACTACATAATCTACCCTTTCCACTCCAAAATGAGATCTTGAGGTTCCAGAATATCATGATGAATCCTTTCACGAGGCATGGACTCGAATTAAATATTTATTACAAAAGTCCTTTATCATGGTATTGATTTTGCTTCCACTACAATTCTTTTACACTCGTACGCCTACCGAAACCCAAAGGAGACTTGACTATGTAGCGGATGGGGATATTTGGGACGTGGTGTTCGAAATGCATGGGAAACCTTTGAGATTCACGCCCAATTTAGAAGTGGAACATGGGACCCAAAACGAATCTTTAGACCTATTTTCAATTTGGAAACTTGATTGGAAAGGTTGTTTAGGAAGGAGATGATTAGAGTTGAGGTACCAAGGTGCATGTCATGGTTAGGCGCTACCACAAGACAAAATGAATACATAGGTTATCTTGATAAGATGGAGGATAGAGTAGAAAATCCAATCCCATCGGATAACCCACAAGTCCTACCATCACTGAGGAACACACATCGCCTATAACTTACCCGGAAGAAGTAGAAGAGACTATAGGAACCCCGATTGTAGAACCTTTGGACCAAACGCCACTAGAGAATGTAGGTTTAGATGCTTGTTGTCATGACCTCTCTCTTAGTCCTAGGAAGTTCCTAATTTTGATGAACCGAGCCTCAACCAAAACCTTACCCAATGTTCCGTCTTTAGATGTGAATCTTGGAATTGAATTAGGTTTGATAAGGTTTTAAAAGGTACCATTTTGAGGGGTCGTTTTAAGTCCTTATTTGATCACTTTTGTATCCGTTATTGCTTAATATCGTTCCTTTTCACTTTTAGGTCTCTTGAAGGCAAAATCTTGGAATGGCACTTATTTGGACGAAAAGGCGCGAATATATGAAGAAAATGGCCAAAGTCAAAATCGAGACACTCACCGATTCTTTGAAATTAGAAAGAGTTACTAAAGCACATTTGCGAGGACGTCGGATATTTGATAATAAAGGCGGTCATTTAAGTCCGTCCCAATATCGTTCCTTTTCACTTTTAGGTCTCTTTGTTGACGATCGAATATATGAAGAACCCAAAACTCGTATTTTCAAGTGGCGGCGTCCGGTTGAACCCAAAACTCGAGTAGGCCGTCGCTACTCGGGCGGCCTAGATGCAATCCGACGACGTCGGAAGCGAAGAGGACGGCGTCACGGACATAAGGTGACGCCGTCGCAAGGTTAACGTGGCCAAGGCGAAACCCTAATGACGGCGACACGGCGGCGTCACGAAACATAAGGTGCGCCGTCGCATATGTAATCTTATATATAGAATCGAATTTTTCGGTCTTTTGTGGAGAGTCTTTTGGGTAAAACCTAAAACCGAACCTAAGGTGTCTTGTACGATATTTTAGGGTTTTAAACCCTATCTTACATCAAGATAAGTCTTTACTTCATTAATTCAATTATGTCTTTGATTATTTGTGTGTATGCTTGCATGTTCTCCATGTCCGGCTAATTTATTTGTGTGTTTGCTTAGGAAGTATGAAACTTAATTATTGAATATTGATTGGTTGTTTCTTATCTTAGTTGATTAATGATCTAGTAATGCGATAGGTCATTCGTTGTGTACTTAATGCTTGATTCATCTTTGTGAACCTTAGAATATAATTACGAGTAGTTGTAGGCTAAACCATCCAAAGAGCGCCTTAGAGTAGGAGTTTATCATCCCTAGTGGGTTTGTAGGCGAGACCCTTTGGTAAGTTCAAAGAGTTGGGAGAAACGCATACCCTACAACTTTAGACACACAACGCAACTAAGAATAAGGACGTGACAACTCAACCATCAATAGGAGATAATTAAGGAGTAATACAACCTAAGTAAACACATCTTTAAACTATCATACGAGCACACATTAATTAGACATAGACTCCCACAACCTTAGTTTAGATAATTAGATAATAGTAGAGTAATCGGTAGAAATACCAACCCCCAAATCCAATACCGAGATTCGTACCTTTCCATTTCATAAAATATAAAAAGATAAAAATAATCTTCCTCAACCTTAACCTTAGCGTAGTAACTCCTTACTAGCATTCCTATTCCCCAGAGAGCGATATCAATACCCGTGGCTTACCCTAATTACTACACTACAACGATTAGGTTCATTGCCTAGGGTGTTATAAAACTTGCTCGAAGAAAGGAAGTTTCCTTGACCCCGACGACGCGTGTGGCGTTATCAAGTTTTTGGCGCGTTGCGGGAATAGAATAGCTAGTTAGTAGTCCACCTCGTTTAGGTTCTTTGCTTGATTCCTATCAAGTAAATTTTTCTCATTTTTTAGCTTCCTCATAGTCTATCCCCTTCTTCGTGACCTTTGTTCGTAACCATTTTCATTAACTATTCCGTTAGCCGTTATGGAGAAGCGAATCGCCAAAACTGTCACCCAATCAACGAAATCCACTACATAATCTACCCTTTCCACTCCAAAATGAGATCTTGAGGTTCCGGCAATATCATGATGAATCCTTTCACGAGGCGTGGACTCGAATTAAATATTTATTACAAAAGTCCTTTATCATGGTATTGATTCTTGTTTCCACTACAATTCTTTTACACTCGTATCGCCCACGAAACCCAAAGGAGACTTGACTATGTAGCGGATGGGGATATTTGGGGACGTGGTGTTCGAAATGCATGGGAAACCTTTGAGATTCACGCCCAATTTAGAAGTGGAACATGGGACCCAAAAGCGAATCTTTAGACCTATTTTCAATTTGGAAACTTGATTCGGAAAGGTTGTTTAGGAAGGAGATGATTAGAGTTGAGGTACCAAGGTGCATGTCATGGTTAGGCGCTACCACAGTACAAAATGAATACATAGGTGATCTTGATAAGATGGAGGATAGAGTAGAAAATCCAATCCCATCGGATAACCCACAAGTCCTACCATCACTGAGGAACACACATCGCCTATAACTTACCGGAAGAAGTAGAAGAGACTATAGGAACCCGATTGTAGAACCTTTGGACCAAACGCCACTAGAGAATGTAGGTTTAGATGCTTGTTGTCATGACCTCTCTCTTAGTCCTAGGGAAGTTCCTAATTTTCCTCAACCAAAAACCTTACCCAATGTTCCGTCTTTAGATGTGAATCTTGGAATTGAATTAGGCCCCAATCCACCCATCAAAATAGAGAGTCCGGGTAGTTGCTTGATAAAGGTGGTAGATTCTAGGCCATGTATAGTGGAAGCTAATATAGGAGTAACCCATGACCTTACACACTTATATCACCCATTCATGGTTGATAACAAGAAACAATATGGGTTTAAACAGGGTTTATTAGGTCAAGATGGATCCTTAACTAAGAATCTTTTGAAGTTGATAGAAGATGATCCATTTTAGGAGGAGATTTGATTCACCCGCTACACCAATAGACTTAGGTAAGGTTATAATGAATGGAGCACACTCCTTTGAGCATATAAATCACCCATCACCCTCTCCTCACGTAGCAAATTTCCACCCTAAGGGTGTGTATTGCTACTATCACCCGCACTTAACCTTAAGTGTAGGGAAAACTTCCTCTTTATCTGTTAAATAAGGGTAGAGTCAGGCTCGTGACTCGAACAAAAACAAGCGCTTCTTGGGAGGCAACCCATGTGTATTTGTTTTTCATTTTCATTTGTGTGTCGTATATCTTTTATTAATTGTTTATTCTCATGTTTAAATTTGTAAAAATGCTTTATTTTGTTTTTAACCTCGTCTTAATTGCATATAAAGGTATTTTACATAAGGGATAAGTGTAGGGAGGATTACACACGTTTTCAAAAGAAACGTAAACATGAGAATAACAATTAACTAAAAGATATTTATGTTTGTTTGTTCGAGTCAAATGCTTGTATCGAGTCATAATGGATGTTTTGCGAAATTTTCCAGATTCTAAAGATGTAAATTTTCCGAATTTTTCGAAAATCGAGACCGGTTTTGTCGGGATAACTTTGGCGTCGAGATTGCAACTGACGGCGTCGGGAAGGAGTAAAACATCGATTACTTTTTCTCGTTTTCGAGCTACTTATAAATTTTGGAATTTTCCGGTCTTAATTTTCTTAGAAATTCGTAAACATCCATTCCACAAGCATTATATCCTAGTTTAAATCGAGTCTTATATATATTATTACCGCCGATTTTACGCGAAGGTTTCGTTTGTTTTCTTCAAGTGTGCGGGTTTAGTTTGTCAAGAAGAAGTTACATAAGATTGGAAGGAGCTTTTCATAATAATTCTTCTTGAAAAGGATTTAACCACCACTTTACGGATCCTACCGAGCTAATCGGGGAGTATTAGTTTCTTTCGTTTTTTAATTACCTTCCATTATCATAACTTTGATACTTTCGGGAACATTGGGGACAATGTTCGGTTTAAGTGTAGGGAGGAAAATAAAGCGGAACTTTGAAACTATGCTTATCCTTGACTATTTGCTTTGTCCAATTGTGATTGTGTAATAAACCATGAGAAAATGTCGGTTAGGGTAATTTTGGCACCAAATTTAAAATTTTTATGACATATAGGAGTGGGCCATTAGTCTTAACAAAAGCGTCTCATGGATAGGAAGTTGCATGACTAGCACAAAACCCTTTACCACCCAAATTCCACCAAAATGTGAGGATCGCCCTTAGATTAGTAGGAATTAAAGCATTCATCTTCAATGCTTAGAGTGTGAACCGGTAGTATATTAGATTCTAGAACTTGTTTTGTGATGCATTCCGAGATCGCAAGTGAGGCTACACTTGTGTAGTTAGGAATAACTAAATGATAAGAGGCATTAGGATAACCCTTGTTTGATACCGTAATATAATTACTTCTTCCATATCGGTTGAGTAATTCCCCACACCCTTTGCGTTGTACTCATCTTTAGTACACGATACCCTAGTTAACCCCTCGAGCCTATCCTTTTCGCGGTTCTCGTGATGTTTCGGTTTTCGAATATCAATGAAGAGCATTGTTTACACCCCACCCCAAATATACACCCAAATCGCCTTAGCCTACCCCTTATGCACTCACTTTTAGTGCAAATGTTTGTTATCACCCTAAACCCTTAGTTCAATTATCTAGTTGCTTGCATAAGTTGCTAAGTCGAGTCATATCCTTTGTATCTGATTTTGGGACGATTGGGATTCATGGGAAAAGTTAAAGTTTATGAAATGACGGGAAGGAGCGTTAAATTCAAATTCCCTTTGTTTGCGTAATAATGTACCCCAAGTGTTTTGATCTTTTCAATTCGGGTCAAATTAGTGTTAGAGTAATAAAAACTCAAGTGTAGGGATATGCCTATAAATCCTAGTATTTTGATGTTATCGTAGAGGATGGTAGAGTAAAGTGTATATGAAAAAAAAAAAAAAAAAAAAAAAAAAAAAAGAAAAAAAAAAAAAAAAAAAAAAAAAAAAAAAAAAAAAAAAAAAAAAAAAAAAACATACGGGCTACCATCCTACATCTATCCTTTAAATTTATGTTTGTTTATTTCAGTTATCTAGAGTTTAGAGTGTCGAGTCTTGGCTTAGCAACGCCATTCTTCATATGCATTTAACATAGAGATTTTGACTTACCACCACTAAATAGCCTATCCCACCAAACCCTTGTTTCCTACCGTAAGCCTAACATTACAACCCTTTAAAGACCTCTTTGATAGTCTTTCCTAGGTGCTTACGCCAAAGCGATGGAGGTTTGATCTATTCTCAAGCCTATGGTAATCTATGTACTAGGACCGGTTAATGAGTGTTTATCTTCCATTTCCTATTTGTTATATTTCATATATACACCGAGAGATGTGAGTATCCAAACACCCCATGTGAGGTGCTAGTATGTAATTCCGTGCTTGTTATGACTTTCTTGGGGCTTATATGTGTTGTGGACCGTTTTGAATTAATGCTTCATGACCCCTAACTTATAAATTAATTGGCTAAAAGCACATTTGCTTGAGGACAAGCAAATAACAAGTGTAGGGATATTTGATAAGGTTTTAAAAGGTACCATTTTGAGGGTCGTTTAAGTCCTTATTTGATCACTTTTGTATCCGTTATTGCTTAATATCGTTCCTTTTCACTTTTAGGTCTCTTGAAGGCAAAATCTTTGGAATGGCACTTATTTGGACGAAAAGCGCGAATATATGAAGAAAATGGCCAAAGTCAAAATCGAGACACTCACGATTCTTTGAAATTAGAAGGCGGCGGCGTCGGTGCTAATGGCGACGCCGTCCCAAAATTGTTGTGACGATCCGAACCCAAACTCGTATTTTCAAGCGGCGGCGTCCGGTTGTAAAAGAGTAGGCCGTCGCTACTCGGGCGGCCTAGATGCAATCGAGACGACGTCGGAAGCGAAGAGGACGGCGTCACGGACATAAGGTGACGCCGTCGCAAGGTTAACGTGGCCAAGCGAAACCCTAATGCGGCGACACGACGGCGTCACGAAACATAAGGTGCGCCGTCGCATATGTAATCTTATATATAGAATCCGAATTTTTCGGTCTTTTGGGAGAGTCTTTTGGGTAAAACCTAAAACCGAACCTAAGGTGTCTTGTACAGTATTTTAGGGTTTTAAACCCTATCTTACATCAAGATAAGTCTTTACTTCATTAATTCAATTATGTCTTTGATTATTTGTGTGTATGCTTGCATGTTCTCCATGTCCGGCTAATTTATTTGTGTGTTTGCTTAGGAAGTATGAAACTTAATTATTGAATATTGATTGGTTGTTTCTTATCTTAGTTGATTAATGATCTAGTAATGCGATAGGTCATTCGTTGTGTACTTAATGCTTGATTCATCTTTGTGAACCTTAGAATATAATTACACGAGTAGTTGTAGGCTAAACCATCCAAAGAGCGCCTTAGAGTAGGAGTTTATCATCCCTAGTGGGTTTGTAGGCGAGACCCTTTGGTAAGTTCAAAGAGTTAGGGAGAAACGCATACCCTACAACTTTAGACACACAACGCAACTAAGAATAAGGGCGTGACAACTCAACCATCAATAGGAGATAATTAAGGAGTAATACAACCTAAGTAAACACATCTTTAAACTATCATACGAGCACACATTAATTAGACATAGACTCCACAACCTTAGTTTAGATAATTAGATAATAGTAGAGTAATCGGTGAAATACCAACCCCCAAATCCAATACCGAGATTCGTACCTTTCCATTTCATAAAATATAAAAGATAAAAATAATCTTCCTCAACCTTAACCTTAGCGTAGTAACTCCTTACTAGCATTCCTATTCCCTAGAGAGCGATATCAATACCGTGGCTTACCCTAATTACTACACTACAACGATTAGGTTCACGCCTAGGGTGTTATAAAACTTGCTCGAAGAAAAAAGGAAGTTTCCTTGACCCGCAAACTTTAAGAGGGTATAAGGAGGGAGCACGACCCGTGTAGCGTTATCAACACTAGAAGTTGCAATTTCGTCATGTGAGAACTTGGCGAGATTATGATGGAAAGGTAAATCTTCATGTGAAGTCGGACCTTGCATGGACACATTTGCAGTTCTTTAAGTTATACGACTTAAATTGAGTAGTAAGTGAGAACTGGACTCAAGGCACAAGATGGGATAAAAACATGTTTACATTTGCAATAGCGTTGCTAATGTAAATCCCATAATGATCTAGGAATTGGAAAAGGTTTGCCAATTATTGTTCGACAGATTACCTTATTATGTGCTTTCGTTACTAGCAGATCAACTGATGTAATGGAACTATGATAATTTGGATCCTAGTTTTCGAGAAAATTCTATGGTTATATGAATATTACCTTGGGTATTTTATTTTCTTGAAAAGGTTGATTATCGAAAATACTAAAATTGAATTTTGCTAATTCTTTAAATGTATTAATGCAACATTAAACCGTAAACGTAGGTTATTCTTGTATTTGTAAATTGATCTACACATGTAAGGGTTTTTGGTAGAGTCAACTTTATTAAAAGGATAAACCTAGTCCTCTTTTCATAAGAAAGAGTGAGATTCAATTCCTATTCCATTTCATGAATGAGAAAGTTATGATAGGAAAATTAGAATTGTTTAAATTCTAAATACATAACTCGTAAGAAAATTTTAATAGTTAAGAAAATTGCACATTTTATGAGTTATTAAATTAAAAGCTAGACTAATTTACTGAAAAATTGGTAAAAGACAAACTAGTATATTTTATCTAGTTGTTCTGAAAGTACTACATAAAATTGTTGGAATGGTAGAACTATTAAGAAAGAAATTGCATGCCCAATTTTTCAAGTTAATAGCATTGATAGATAATCCATCATCTAGATAGTAGAATACACTCTTTTAGTACATAAGTAATTGTTATGCATGGACTTTCTCAAAAGTGTAGGGAAGTAAATAAAACACTATTTTCTTTCAATGGTTAAACACTTACAATGTTGTCAAATCCAGTGGGAGTATTGTGTTCTTATTACTGAATAAGGAATTAATGTAATGATCTCTAATTCAGTGGGAGTTACAAGCTTTGTCATCTTGGTAGTAACCCATATTATCTCTAGAATGTCTTAAGATAATTGTTTTCCACTTGTAGACACTTATGTTTTCAAGGATAGGCATGCACGTTTCCTTACTAGACAATGAAGTGGTTCTACATCTACTAGTTATGCTAATATCAATGACACAATCATATTGGTCACATAAACAAACATATGCCGTGTTGTTTATCTGCTACATGATGTTGTTCCATGCACAAGTGGGAGAATCTATATTGTGTGCAAGGTACAACATATCGTATATGATTTAGCGGTTCTCTTGTTGCAAGGTAAGAGACTAACGTTCTAATATGACTTATACATATCTAATTCAAGAAACACTTGGTGTTGCAATTTACGTTATGTGAGAGCTTAGCTAGATTGCAACAACAAGGTAAATCTCCATGTTACGTGGGATCGTATCTGGAATAAATTCTGATTTCTAAATTAGACAAGTATTTAGAACATGTGTCAAGATGATATATAAGACTACTTCAAGCTAAATATTTATGTATTATTAGAATGACATAAATAAATGAAGTAATTTAGTACGACTTCAATTTGTATACTTATGTATATTTTGGAATGACATAAATAAATGATAAATAATGTATTCTTACATTATTGTAAAGTAATAAATTAACTTGAAATTACTATTGAAATCAAGAGTTGTGTTCATAATTACTTTAGTTAAACATGTTTATGATTCATTGTAAAGACATAAACATGAAGTCTTTTAAGACTTATAATAAAGTAAGACGTTAACTTGTTATGTTTTTTAATTAAAACATATACAAGAAGTCATTGAGTTGATCAATGATTTATAACGTATAATGGGATTATAACAGTTTATGTTTTATTGTTAAGACATGGATATGAAGTGACTTGGTTAAAGAGTACTTGTGTTATAAAGCATGCAATTGGCTTGGAAAGTCTATTATACCATTAAGTTGACTTAGTTGGTAAATAGGTAAGCCAAAAGTAATATTTTTATCTTATATATTGTTAGATTGTCTTACAATATTAATTCTAATAAATACCACAAATTGATGGTATGTTCAGTTAGGAGAATCAAACTCTATTTGATTTGTTTGATTCAAGATAACTATAACTTCTTTTTTAAAAGTAACAAGTTAGAAAATTGAGTATTGTTTGAATATACTCAATATGATTCCAACCTAGAAGATTGATAAAACACCATGTTATTATAGAATGTGATGAATCACATTAAGTTTTAAAATTAAAGTTCTGAATTGTTAACTTCTTATGAAGAGTGATTATTAACAAACTAAAGTCAGGAACTGTCAAAGTGTATTTATAATGTCCCAAAAAGTGAACATTGTATTGTTGTTCTACTTGATAAGTATATATAGATAGTCTATATATTACAAAAGGCAAGAGGGAGTTTTTATCTTGAAAGATAAAATTACAAGATACAAAATCTTCTAAAACACACTAGTGAATATCATGATGATGTTAGACATGTAAATGATAGACCTCAAGATGATGGAATTCTCATTCATAGATATCTCAGACATTTGTTTGATATGCTGAGAAATATAAGTTACAGGATTATGGTAAAACTGATAATCATTATGATGTATTACCAAATATTGAATTCGGTAAATTACTCATACTATGAATGTTAAAGATGTTGTCCATAAAGATAAACAATTTTTTTGAAAATTTGGTTTATCTTAATAGTTATACTTGAGAATGAAGATGAGTTTCTTAAAAGAGAAGGAAAACTCTAGTGGTTTGATTCTTTATAAAGAAATCATATGGACAAAATTGTACACATATTTAATGCATGTCTTATGACAAGATTATTAATAATACTTGAGCAGTTATTTGTGATTGAATATTCTTTCCTAGGCAACATTAAATATATAAAGATGATAATTGTCATACCTATTTTCACTAATATGAAAAATGACAATGGAATATCAAAACTCTTTCGTGAAAAATTACTTGAGCGAGGACGGTAAGTAATTGAAAAGATTTTTGAATTCATATAATCTTTGGAAATGTACAAAGTGCAATAATCCATGAATGGATAAATGCATGCATCTATGAAATTATTCTTATGTTTAATTATTAAATCCTAGTTTTGATTTATAATTGAAATAAGATAAATTTTAAGTATTCCTGAAAGCTGGTGGGAGTATTATGTTAAGTTTTTTAAATCTTATATATTGTATAACATATAGGAAGTAACATTCCATGTAAGTTAAATGTTAAGTCTTAGTTTGGAATGAAACTTCACTTGTAAGATTTAAGAACTAAAACATACAACTTTGGAATATATGTTTATTGTTAATAAACATGTGCGGTAAAAATAAATGATTCTAATAAAACATTATATATCGTTTGGGAAATGGATACATATTTTTTGACAAGATAGAAAATGAATGAAATCTAAGTTTGACCTGTAGATTTATCATGTACATATGTTGTGTATATAAATTGTTGTATCATTCTTGAATGAGATATGATTTGACAACATTGATATCTAACTAAAAGTTATTAGATAACTTGTGTAATGAATATTCTAATAGAATTACATCCTCGGCCTGGAATTGCTCTTAGATTCTATGGATGAACAATATGTCAATTGTTGTGCAAATTGTCATCGGCCACAAACTTGAAAGTTTGGAAGGCATCAAACATTACACAATAAGATATTAAAGTTTACGGAGTTTTAATGAGCATATTGTTTTTTGCATGCAATGATGCTGGTATAATTGAGATGACACTCAATAATAGTCATGGTAGGATTTCATCCTTGATAATGGCCATGTGAACTAGTCGTGCTTATCTAAAAGCACGGTTGCATTATACATTAAAGAATTAAGAATAGTTTAAAACTTTAAAAATGTTTGAAAGTTTAAATTGTCATAAATTGGTGATAGAGGATGTCACGCACTTTATGAATTATTATGTGGATTGGTGAATGCACACATACAAGAACTTCACTAATTGAATTCTTGAAATAAGTATTCTCAAAATTACAATAGATCAAGTTGGTTGATTTATGTCTTGTCAACAAGTATGAATTTCATTACTTGAGGCATAATTCATCAACTGTAATTTTCATGCATTGATCTATTTAGTATTTGGATAAAGGGATGTTAAACAATTGTTATAATAAATCAAATACTTGGTATGTTTGATTTTATAATATATTGTATCATATATTTGCATGTTTAATCTGTACAAATTTTATTTATTCTAAATCGTCCATTGTCAATTAATGATATAGGAGTATCATTAAACTAAGACAAATCTGAGTGATTTGGTAGAATATACTTAAAAGTATATTAATGAAAAGAATACAAATTTCAGATGATATTCAATGAATTGAATATAGGACTTATCCCAACTACATGATTTTACTTAATGGATATTGTTATTAAGTAAATCATGAATGGTTATCCTCAGACCTTGAGATACGAGATAAGTGTCATGAATGTAGTGCACTTCTGTGGAACAACTTAACGATATACGTAACAAGTAGTAATAAGGGCTGTTTCAGAAGTGTTACAAAGTTTGTGAGTTATTCTTGTAGTCAAGATAAAATTTGTTCCTTCAAATTTATTTTGGAGTTTAATACTGCTGGGCCCCTCGTAGGGTTGACAAGATGTTTGTGTGGCCATGCCCAAACATCTCCCCTGAATATGTTCAGAAGATTTGGTAATCTTGCTCAATCACTAATAACGAGAAACATAATAGTTGGATAAAGAATGACTTAGATCCATATCTTTATTTAACACGGTATTAGAAACAAAAGGATATAAATAATGATGAATCATTAAAATGTTTTTCCAGGAGACCTTACTCGAGTTGTATTAGAGGCATCGAAGGGTTGCTAGACGCTAACCGATGTGATCACACTATTAAGATATGTTCAAGTGGGAGCTGTTAGTTTAATGGACATAAAATAATAGATGTGTGTTAGGATCGAATTTGAGATTACGGAATTGCACACTTTGCGTATGAGAATCGATGTTAAATAATCAATATATAAATAGTTATATTTAATTATTAAATCACAAATAAAGTAACTAATACACGAGGTACTTATTAGTACGAAATCCAAACCCGTGGGGTGTTGGATGAGACCAGTCGAACAAGAAAAGGAATGGAGGGGTCCGAGTGTCGATTTGTCGAACTTGAGGAGGTGATAGACTCTAACTTGGAGAACAAGTTTGAGGTATATATAAACACCCTATTGACACAACCCTTTCTTATATATGATATGTAATTCGTTAATATCATTGATATATCTATCAGTATATTATTTAAGTACCATGCATGCATAGTCCATATGTATGCCATGTGATTCTTTTCTTTTCCTATTATATTGATGGATCGACAAGTTACTAATAAAAAAGGGTTTGACCCTATTTATTTTATAAAAGTCAAGCATTATTTGTTTAGTGATTTATAGTGATTCTAGAACTAGCATTCGCATCGAATCGTTATAGTACGTGTGTACAAGAACGTGGTACTAACATACTTTTGTTAGTATATTTGATTGAATTACAAAATCGGTAAGGGGTAATTCATATAATCCTATAAACCCTAATTAGGGTTCATCACTTGCTAGTTTTGTCGAATTGATTCTTGTTCGGCTAGAATAAAAAAGGTACGCATACTATTTATGTTTTAGTTAATTAATTATTCATTATCTGTTCTTTACGCTTCCGCATGTGTACTTGATGTTTATTGTTTATATTTATGATTAGTCATGTTATATAATTCCAACATATTGGATCTTTTCATGGGTTACTTAGTACATCTTTATATGAATTCTAGAGTTAATGACTACAGTTGTAGATATATCATGGTAATGAACTTTACAAAAGCTTTTGTTTTAGTTGCAAGATGTAACTTTTCCTTATTTGGGATTATGCGGATGATGGTATGAATTTATTGAATGGTTTCATGATTAGTTAGATAGTGACATTGAAATTTTCCAGGAGCTTACAGTCATCCTTCGAAAGTTATCACCCTTACCACTGGTTTGTTCTACAATCGCAGTCACACTCTTAGATTGCATAACACCTCGTATAACTGGTTGTCTTTAAATGATACAGCCAACTCCATAGCATTGTAACAACTTTCGGGTTTCATGACCCTAACTGCACTAAGCGTGGGTTTAAGCCCTTTTGTAAAGGTGGCTTCCATGACAAGTTCGGAAAACCCAACCAGTTGGAAAGCCAATTTTTCAAACAAAAGCAACGTAAGCTCGAGTCGATCCCTCTTGAGTTATTGCGAAAAATTGCTCATAGAGATTCCCTTTCTGTGATTGTTGGAACCGTATCAACAATCGCCTTTTAAAAGTGTCCTATGAATGGAATGGAGTTCGCCCCTGACTCCATCTATACCAAGCCAGCACCTCTCTTTCCATACATAAATCGACTGCTCGTAGTTCTTGTGGTATGAGACCTTGAATTTCAAAATATCGTTCAACTCTATATATCCATCGATATGCATCTTCACCTTCAAACACCGGCATCTTTAATTTTCTCATTCGATGCTCAAGTTGATTCGTTCCAGCCCTCGATGCTTTATTTCTCCTGTTTTATTTGTTCCAATCATGTGTTGCATCTCCCTATCAATCGCCGCTTGCGGATCCACCTCTAAAACCCGTAGGCTGCATTTTAGTAACAAATGGTGCACCACAATTTGTACGCGGTTTAAATCGCTCACTATTAAAGTCATTTGTTTTCCTTTGATCGAATTTGCTCGATCCTTCCATATCCGAATACTCTGTCCTCAAGTTTTTTCTAATAGTAGTGCTTGATTCACCATTAGAATTATGCAATTCCAACCCAATATCATCATAACTCCGTCATATTGGTGGTGGTACATACTAGGTCGGCTTTGTAGCTGGCTTAGTGGGATCACGAAATTCAAAAGTTGATGTTAAAGTTGATGTTATCGTTGGAGCCCTACCTAAAATCAACTGTTTCAATTTCTCAAATTTCTGATCAACTTCTGATTTTAGAAGTCCAATTCCCATCTAACTTTCTAATACCTTTGTCAAACTTCTTCTCAAAGCATCCATTCTTTCCTTCGTGTTGGAATCACTCATAAACCTTAATTCAAGTGTTAGTTACTCATATGTAATAGGTAGCTTATTATGGCCTTTATGTTTGTTTAGGGTCATGCTTATGTAGAAGGCCCATAAGCTTAGGCCCATGTCCAATAAGGAAAAGGGAAGGAGTGGGAGTGTTGCCCTAGCTCTTTGCCTATAAATACTATGTAATAACCCTCACTTGAGGGTTGGTTGTTCAATGCATTTCTCTTTCACACTCTACGCCTAACCATCATAGTTTATACGTGTGTGTTTGTGTGTGTATTGTTCATCCGCCACTCTATCTCCTCTCTATTTCTTTCTAGTAAGCTTGTGTTGTAAAACTAGTGACCTAACAGTGGTATCAATCGCCAACTAGTTGGGTGAATCATTATTGCTTTTGAAGTAAGGTTTTGGTCTTACGCGTAAAGGTAACGTGATCTTTGGTTCGCTTAAAAACACGGTTTTTACATTTTTTATTCCAAGATTCTTATACTTTCAACGTTTTAAGGTATTAAAATAACTGTTTTTGGCAAAAAGTTTGAAACTTTACGCGTGGATCTAAGTTTTTAAGCTTGTTTTTGTTCGTGGGTGTCGTTCTACACGTAACCCGTTTAGCTGTTTTGGTTCATCAAGTTTCACACTTTTGTGTTATTTTGGTGATATTGAAGCTATTCCATAACAAAAAACCGGTTTAGAAACAAATTTGGGCAACATCATTTTTACGAGTAATCTTACGCGTATCAAAACCCTAATAGTACGCGTAAGTTATTCCTTGGTTTGATCTTTGTTTTCGTGGTTTACTCCGTGTTTTCTTGCTTGGATAAGCACGAAAATCGTCGACTTTGGATATCTTTTGCCTGTGATAGTGTAAAAGATCACTTGGGATAAAACCCTAAACTTACGCATAAGCATAAAGCTTACGCGTAGAAATCCTACGCATAAGATTCATCTTACGCCTAAGCTCAGTCTTACGCATAAGGTAATCCTACGCCTAAGTTTCTACGCCTAACTTTGTGTCTACGCATAACTTTAGAGTCTTTTCCATACTTACGCGTAAGCTAAATCTACGCGTAACTCTTGATTGTTACGCGTAACTTTGGTGTTTTTACGCATAAGTGCTACTTGGATTATTGTGATTTCTACGCCTAAGGACACTTCATCAACTAAGGTTCATTCGACTACAAAGATCCATTTTATAACACAAGTTTATCAACATGTCACAACCACCATACTCTAACTATTTCCCTTACACTTATTCTCAACGACAACAACAACTAAGTCCACAACATCAACAATGGAATCAACAACAAGCAATTTATCAACAACAATTTAATCAACAACATACTCCACAACTTGGAGCAATTCCTCCACCACAAATGGTTCAAACACCGCCAAGTCTTCAACTTCAACCCTACACAAATGAATTCAATCAACATCCATCAAGGAACACTATGAAGGAACCCACTTGGTTTGCAAAGATGTGTGAAGCTTTAAGCGACCAACAATCAACTCATGAGGTGGATCACTGATAGACCTCCAATGCTCACTCCAGAAACTACGATCAATGGGTGATAAGGTTCTTTAGGTTTTGTGATCGAAGAAGCCACATGGAAAGTTCTTAAAGAAGGTTATCTTGGAAGGTCCATTTGAGATGCCTAATGTCATTGTACCGGAGATCCTAATGCTAATCCACCAAGAGATGAACAATCAAACATTGCTACATTGCGGACTTGAATCCGTAAGAACTTCTACACTATGAAGGCGATGAGCTTGCAATGCAATATATCCTTTTAGGATTACCAAACCCAATTCTTGAAGTGTTGATGCTCAAAAGATCGCAAAGAAAATGTGGGAACATATTCATCTACTTATGGAAGGATGCACTCAATCGGGAGGATATGGAATCCAAAATTTACTTGGCTTATGAATACTTCATGATTGAACCGAGAGACACTAGAGTCTTATCATCATCGATTCTCGGACATCATCAATGATTTGGATAAACACAACATCATCATGCCAAGAATTGCGTTAATACTAAGTTCTGAGTAGTCTTGGTCTGAATGGGAGAAGTATGTCATTTTTCTCCGTCTGCCGAAGAACATGCATCATTCTACATATAGATTGTTGTACGACTACTTGAAGCCTCGTGAAAAGGAAGTTGATAGGGAAAGGATTCTCCGTGCTCAACTTGCTTCATCAACTAATCCGGAAAATCAACAACTTGCCTTGTATGCTCAAAACAGTTATCCTCCTCAACAAGCAACTCAACCAACTGCCTCAGTCACACCAAATGATCAATCACAGCAACCTCAAAATCAATTGGTTCCTTACAACAACAACAATGATCAAGCACTTCATAGTCAAACTAATGAGGAATCCGATCCGTTCGAAGCATTGCAACAAGGATTTGTTATGATTGCTAATGCTTTTAGCCGTTATACCAACAAATCCAACAATCGTATTCGTTCCTCATCTAATACACGAAATTAGGTGTTGTGAACAATGGACGAGTTGAAGTTCGTAATCGTGGTTATGGTCGTCGGATGGGAGGTGGTCAAGGTTTAATGCTATGGGTAGGAATAACAACGAGCTCAAGTGGTGGAGCAGGAAATGCTCGAGAATGGGTTGAATGGTCTTGATGCTACAAGCGCAATGAGAAGGACACTGGCTAATGCATGCCCAAAGCCGAGGACTAAGGCGTGCTTATTTCAAAGAGTTTTATGGCGATGCGAGACTCGGATGATGATATGGAGGACTTGCGAGCCAATGCATTTATTATGGTGATGGCTAATATGCATAAGTTACACATGAGTGACACAGCCTAGTGTATGACACGATGGCTTGTCTCGGTACCGAACAAACCATATTTATCTCGATCTAATATCTCCTCCAACATCCGAATTCGGCAAGGCTCGGAATGTTCAAATGAGTCATTTACATCTCATTCCAACGATTTTCAAATAGACCCGTAGTTACATTTGACGATCAAGATGACCTTATGGTTTCCTTTGACAATCAAATTGACTCCGTGGTTATACTGAGGATCTAAATAATGATCATGTGGTGACTTCCGTTGAACAAGCGAACTTTGCCTCATCCGGATCTTGCTATTTTACTTAAAGACCAACAATCCCAAATTGAAGAATGTTGTGCATTAAATCGGACCTTAAAAGTAAAAATGCACTGTTAACCAAGGATTTTGAATGTTTACAAAAGCAACTCAACTTTTCAAAACTCAAGAAAAAGCGTGAAAAGGTTTTGAAGCGACCTTTACTAAATCTCATCAAAGCGAAAAATACTTAGAGACAGATCGTGATCTAGCCGCTTGAAGAATGCTTTGTTGTGCGAGTTAGAACAATGAAACATGAACATAAAAAGCAAATTAACGCTCTCACCTTGGAAAATCAAAAGCTAAGGTCGAGTTGTTAACTTGTCAAAAAGCAGTTCTCTGCATACAAAAGCATTCAACGAAACGAATAGATGATCATCTTAAAGAAATTATCGACATTGCAACGCAAACTTAAAGAGTTTAAAGCGTTGTTTACAAACATGGTGAGTCGAAGCGCTATTGAAAAGTTTACATTAAAACCCAATCCAAATGGATATGGGTGAATCTTCTTGATTACAAACCTAAGCTTTCAACCAAAGCATTCAAACCAAATCTCAAGTTTCCGGTCGAGAATATAAAATTGATAATCTTTGTTATGAGTGTTGTTGAATATCATTATCAAGAGGAATTAGATGCGAAGGCGAGAGTCGATCAAAATTAAAAGCATTGTTTACAACAAACCTTTACTTATTCAAACCGGTCACTTTCACACATCAACGGATCCTTCTAACACACCAAGGGTTATCATAAAACGTCGAGTCTTCTAATGTTAATCCCTGACCGGATTATGCACAAATTTATGGTCCTTTACCTTCCATTAGTGAAGTAAACTCAAAACACGAAAATCGAAAAATTCTTAGATATTTGGACATTTTCATGGTCGACCTCAAAACTTTACAACATGAGATAGAATATCATTCGAAATCAAAGTTCAACATTTTCAATCGCCTCTGCGCGAGAACAAAGAGACATTTTCGGAAAATCTTTACCAAATGTTAAAATTTGAAAAATTGTGCATTGTCTTGGGAGCAGGACTTTCATAAGGAACTTGGAGTGATGAAGGTCGTTTTGAGAAAGCGAAACATCTATTTCTAACACTAAGCGTAAAAGAAAATGTTGAGAAAAGATGTTGATCGACTCTTGAAAGATGTTATATGTGCTGATATCCATAATGTTGTGTTATTTAATTCTTTGCCACATGCATCGATTATATCTCTGTGATACTATTGATAATGGTGTAGCTGTTGAGAACACCGATAATGTGCTTCGGATCGAGTCTTTAAAAGTGAAAATGAACGATTGCTTAACGAACTTTCCTATGCAAAACGTCGTCTTAATTGGTGTCAAAAGATATTCACAATAAACAACTTGTTTTCAAAACAAAATCGCTCGATTGCATACAAAATCTTGATCCTAAATTTGAAAGCGGATGATCAAAACGTGTCTTTGAAAAGTCAAATCTCAAAATATGAACAAGAACTTGTAAAAGTTAAACAGAATATGGTGTCATATTTGATTTACTCAATAAGACTCGTCATGAAGCATCAAACGAACTTGATCACTATCTTGCACACACTAGAGAAGTCATGAATTTTCTTTGAAATATTCGTTCGAAAATCAAGATTTGATTCACACTATCTTTAAGTTAAGAGAAATGTTAGGAAAGTATGAACTACTTCCGCCACGTTGATTAAGAGAATAGCACAAGTCACACTTAGTAATCGTGAACCTAGAATCCCTCTTGCCAAATCACAAGTTGCTAACGTGCTTCCTTCTCTTGAAGCAGGAATAGTTGTGTCTTTTCCAAACGTCCACACTTCATAGCCTAGGAGCACTCAATCGAAGAATAGGAAGTTGCGACCTAAGAAAAGATCAATAAGGAATGCTAAAGTGAAGAACACCCTAGGACAATGAATAAGACTCACGTTGCTTCCACTATAGATATTGCGTCGGGAAAATGTAATAGAAATAGTGATGTAACGAATGCTAAACCTTTAAGTACTTTTGATATTCATCCGATGCACCTTGTGTTATTTGTAGTAAAAGTATGAATTCGATTGTCATGACAAATGTGTTGCTAAAGCTATAATCTCTCGTTTACGGAATCCTAAGAATCGGAATACCTCTAGGCCCACTAATCATTCTAAGTCGTGCTTGGTAAACCGCCTTCTTTAGATTCTAAGGCAAGCATTGTTGTCCTGTAGCTCAGGTTTACCTCCAAAGAATGTAGTACCACCTAGTGCATTCACTAAGACTATTGCAAATAGTAGTTATAGATGGAAGAAATGGATATATAACACAATAGGATTTAAATGGATGCCTAAAGTTATTGATGTGTGTATGTCTACTATATCGCTTGAACCCTCTAACATTTCGGGTTCCACATCTACTTTATTCCATCTGTGTCATCATGTGTAATGCATGTGATACAAATCATTCTCTGGATTGTTGATAGCGGATGTTCCCGACACATGACAGCAACCTTAAAGCTGTTATCAAACTTTATTGCAAAGTTCATTGCACTGTCGATTCGGGAATGATCACCAGCACTATCATGGGCTACGGAGACTATATCAATGGGAACATCGAAATTAGCGGGGTTTACTATGTGGAAGGCCTCGGTCACAATCTGTTTCGATGGGTCGGTTTTGTGATGGAGATTTGGAGGTTGCTTTCCGGGAGAAAACTTGTTTCATTCGTGATCTACAAGGAAACGACCTTATGTCCGCTCTCGTAACTCAAGTCTTTACACTATCTCTATGCAAGACATGGTTGCTTCATCTCATATGCTTACTTTCAAAGGCAACATCAATAAAATCCACGGCTATGGCACCGCATCGTCTCTCACATCTAAACTTTCAAACCATCACCAACCTTGCTCGACACAAACTAGTTCAAGGTCTCCCACGATTTCGGTATTCAAAAGATCACCTTTGCTCACTTGTGAACAAGGAAAAGCACTCGTGCTCATTTTCCTTCAAAGGTGGAACATGACTCTCGACATGTGCTTCATCTTCTTCACATGGATTGTGTGGCCCGATCTTGCGTTGATGCGCCCAAACATCAAGGTTTATCACTCAAGCCGCCACTTGTGAATGGCGGCATCGTAACAAGCTTAAAACGGCTCAGGAACGAACTCAATGAAGATCTGGGGAGTATAGTGTTTCCCCGGGTCGTTATGTCCCAGCGAGCTATGCAATGGATTATCAAACGTATAGTGATCGCGAGATTTGAACGGGAAAAGGATTTGAATAGGATTATAACTACAGGAGAAGCCAACAAATTACAACGGCTTAAATGTAAATTAAAGGAAATTAAAAAGATAAAATCTATTAAATAAACGCTATCACTATATTTAAAATGATGTTTTTGTTTTTATGTTTTGCAAAAGCGAAATTAAAAACTACGCGACGTCTAAATAAAAGCGTGAAACTTACACAATATAAATCCTAAAATATGAAAATACATTTTACAATCCTAATGATAAAAGAAAATTTATAGAAAAAGAAAATTATTTTTATAACTAATTATCTAATTATTATTAATTAAAACTATTTTTAACTATTTAATAAAAGCCTAAAATACAAGGAATTAGGAAATAAAGCTAGAAAAATAAAATTAAGACTTAGAAAAATCTAAAATATCAAAATAGAATTTTCAAAACTATTTTTGTATTTTATGATTATTTTTCTATTTTCTAGGAATTTTAAACTATTAAAACTACTTAAATTATTTAAAATACAAATTTAACTAAGAAAAATATGGAAAAATATTTTTTGTCTTTTATATTTATCTAAACTTAAGAAAATGAGAAATTATTTTTTGAACCTTTTCTTAATTATTTGTATTTAAAGCTAATTAAAAGGCTTAAAACTAATTTAAATCAAGAAAATAGCAAACAAGCTTGGAAAAATTTGAAAATTTCAGGAAAACTCTAAAATAATGTTCTAAATCTAGGAAAATATCAAAACCTGTGCTAGTGTGCAAGAATTTGGATCGTAGTAATTGGCCTATAAATAAAGACTACTGATATAAGCTAAAGGCGCCATAGTGAACCAAGTGATCACAGGACATAATGCAAGCCAAAGCCACTAGAAATCAACCTAAAATTAACCACTCTAAACCTCTGGAAATCAGAAACAAGCTTATGGTGTGAATTACACTTAAAAGCCAAAAGTTTTACCACCAACTTGCAGCTTAAAATTAAGCCCTTTGGATAAGCAAGGACCATAAAGCCGTTTAAGCAACCCAAACTAGACCGGTAAGGAGCTTATAAACCAAAACTTAGCTACTCACAAGCTCTTATGAGCTTATGGATAGCTCGCAAGATCTGTCACAACTGGTAGTTCGGTGCCGAGGCATATGAGCTCTTTTGACCGGTGATTAGAAGCTTGAGGAGCTTATAGAAAATTTCCCAAAATCATTTTCTTACTCTTGACCACTCAAATTGTAAATTCCAAAGTGCCAAAACCTCTTAACTAAAGATAATCAAATGACACATCTACAAAGTTTTGTGCAAACCTATTTTTTAGCTTTTGACTTTTTATAATGATAATGAAAAATTGACTTAAATGAGTTTTGATCTGGTTTATCAACCGAAAATGATGTTTTATGCTAAAGTAGGACTAAAGGAAGCTAGCTTAACAATTCCTAAACCTATTTGCAGCTTCTAAGCTACGATTCCAAGCAAAAATAAGCATAAAAGTCGTAATTATACAATTTTGACTTATGTGTTTCTAGGGGCAAGAAAAGGGTGATATAAGTTCTATAAGTCTAAATGACACTAACCCAAAGGATTCTAAACACTGAGAAGTTTGAAAACTCCCTACAACAGCTTATTCCAAACACTAGTTAGGATGCTAAAATGCAAGTTAACCAGTCTAGACTTAATTGCAATGAAAGACTACTACACTACTATGATCAATGAGAAAATTCATCTAACAAATGCAATAATAACAGTAAAGAGTAAACAGATTCAAGTGAGATAGATTTGGAGCTTACAAGTGGACTGTCACAGTGGCATGCTATTAAGATCAGAAACCACTACCTACAACTGATATCACCCCAAACCAGATCCAAAATCAACCCATTTCATCTTCATATCAGCAATCCAGAACAATGAAACTGCCACATTGACTTTTGTTGACCATCATTCAAATTTACTTGAAATTTAAATGCAGGCTTACAAAAAGCAATTATAAGCTTATATAAGCTTTTATGATCTTATAAATGAGCTGGTGGAGATTTGAACATAAACAATTGAAACTTAAAATTGCAACAGTGAACAAAAAAAATGAAAGGTGAACCAACACTTGAATTGAAACTTGGTAATAGTTTTAATACAATGAAACTACTGAATTTGATACAGAATCAACTTTAAATTACCATTTAGAACTATTTAAGACATGTTAAAATAAAAACGACATACATTCTACAAAATAAAACTAACTCTCCTCCCTTGTTGCTTCTTTTTCCTTTATATAAGCTTCAAACTTCCTCTCTCATCCCTCTGGACATATCCCAGCATAAATAATGGCCATTGGATTACTCTGGTGGATCTTAGCCATTCAATTGGTTTTGGCGCCAAAAATGGTTAAGCCAGCTGGGGCTTGAGTGTTAGGGTTTTAAGGGCATTTAATGCATCCCTTGGAGTTATGTGTTTGGAGGGGGGGTAGAGTAGGGATGGTGATGATGGTTGAGTGTTAGCAGGAGAGATGCAGGTTTTGATATGATGAAATGGTGTATCTCGTGACTTGGGAGGGAAAGAGGTGGTCAAAGGGTGTTTGACTGAGCTTTTAATAATAGGGAGGGGTTCAAAAAGGCAATTGGCAGGGGTCAAATGGCTAAATGGCAGGGTCACAATAGGTTTAGGGGTTAAATAATGACAAGGACCTCATTTGTAATTTCTGAAACTGTAGGGACCTAGGCTGCCAATATCTCAAAGTTGATCCAAGGACTGAAATTGACAAGTATCAATAGTTCAAGGACCAAAGTTGACATTTTCACATTTTCCAAGGACCAATTCTGCCAATTTTCAAAGTTGAAGGACCATTCTTGTAATTTTCTCAAACTTTTGATATTTTTCACCAAAGGACTAAATTTGACAAGTTATGATTTTAAAAGGACCTTTGGTGACTTTTCTTTTGCAATTTTGACTCAGGGACTAGTTTTGACAAATTTTGAAAGTTGAGGGATGAAACGCCAATTATGCAAACTTTGCTCATTTTCATCTGTTTTTAAACATTTTGCATCCGAAACATATAAAATGCAATTTTGGAATATTTTCGAATTTTGATGCATTCGAGCATTTTTAGGCGTTTTGGATTCAGATTGACCCAAAATGATGAGTATTTACACACTCATCAATCCCCACACTAAACTATTGCTAGTCCCTAGCAATCTTTTGAGAAAAACTTAATGGATTTGAATCTCTTTACCAAAAGCCATTACTTCGGAGTAGCCAAATGTTTCAGTTCAAGTAAGAACCATGGTACACCGATAACCATGTGATTTTGAGCAAACCACCGACTTTCAACGGTTTGATTTTGTCTTTACGGAAGCCGTACCCTCTGGACTAGCCAACTCTTAGATAAATTATCGAATTATCTTTGGTGAGTGAATACCAATTATGGTTTTTCCATTGCCTTTACCATGACCATAATCTTGCGGGCTAGCCAACTCTTCACTTTTTAGGATATGGTGGTGAATACCATACAATTTTGGGCAAATTGCAAGCCATATAAGCGGATTTGAGATATCTTTACCAAGAGCCGTTTGCTCTGGATTAGCCAATCATTTAGTTTATTAGACAAGGCGGATGATAACAAATGAGTAAGTGTAAAACACTTACTCCAGAAAAAATTTTGGCCAAAACGGGAATTGGTATAATTATATAATAAAATTCGTGAGAATTCCCCACACTTAGAAATGAATATTGCCCTCAATATTCAAAGTACGCGGTTATGCCGAAACAAAGAACGTAAAAGGAAATACTACGGCCATTATGTAGAAAGATGATTCTTTTTTTTTTTTTTTTTTTTTTTTTTTTTGTATGAGGCCGATATATATATAACATGTGGGGCAACTCCCCACACTAGGGTGGTACACACGGGTGAAAACCTATGTTTAGCTCTTTTTTTGATTACCGAGTCGCTAGCTTGACTCGACCCGAATTAATTTGTTCGTGGGAAGCAAAGTGGAAGAAAGAATCTCCATCGGACTTTCATTCAAGATGTTTGGACAAACATTGAAGTACGTGAAAGTTCCACACCGATGAGATATACATAGAACCGCTCGGAAATGATAAATGGAAATGCGGGGTCAAGATAATGTCTTCATTCCGAAGGAGTGAAGAACAGGAGAAGTGATGAATATATGAAGAAAAGAAAGAAAATCATGATAGAAATCATGACTAACTCTTCATCCTCGATAGGAGAATTCATAGTTTCATGAATCTCATCGGTTAAGCTCGCTTGATCAAGACATATTATGGGAGTGTCTAGATCAGTAGAAATTATCATACTCCGCGGAGATATGATATGAGTGAGTTCATCGAGAACTCCATGAAGGTGAATGAATCATATTGAATTGATATGAGTGGGTTCATTGGCGAACTCCTCAAAGTAAATGATTCATGATCGGGAGAGAATTATGAGAATGAAAAGTGGTACGCCACTAATCTTCTCTCCCATATTATCAAAAGAAGGCTTTCATTTCGGAATAGAATCATCGGAAGAGTGTCACTATCCTTAATGGGGATAGGAGATGAAATAGGTTTCTCTTTGAAAGCCTCGATTTTAGAAATGAGAAAGTGACATTCAATAATGTTGCTCGAAGAGCTTCATCTTTGATTTCGATGTCGGTAACTTCATCATTCTCTTCTTCTAAGCTAACAAGCTCGGAAGGTGAATCTTCCACATAAATGATGTCTCCATAAGATAATGAATCATCATCATCGAATGGAGGACATCTCAACATGATCATTTTGGAAGACAAGAGGAGGAGGATATCACACAAATGCTCGAGAATTCCACGTGACTCTCTTGGGATTGGGACAAGGTCCTCAACACTAGACTTTATGAATTCGTCCGATTCCTTTTCGAGAACGATTGTCGAGATGCTCGTCCCCATAATAAGAGAGTGAGTGGGAGCCTCGGGTGTGATGGCGAGTTGTTTGAGATGGAATCTCAAGCTGCTTTGGGATATCAACCGATCGAGGGAGTTGAGAAATATTATCTTTAAAAGGATAAAAACTCTCCTCGTCATCATCATATAGAGTGCCTTGAAATTGGGAGCGTCTTAGAGCTGCATGCTCTAGGATTAATAATTCTTCCCTAGATTTGCGAGCCTCTCGTTCTTCTCGTTCTTGACCAGCAATTCTCCTATGGTCTTTTCACCACTCACTTGATTCTTAAAGTTACTAATCATATCATCAAGTGTTTTCATTGTGGTTTCAAAATCTTGGGAGATTTCATGAGGCAATGATTCGGTGGAGTTTGAACCGTATGGTCTTATGGAGGTTGGAAATTATCAAACATGTAAAAGTCATGATTGCTACAAGGCTGGGTTCCTATTTGACAATCGAGTGAAGTGGGGACCTCCAGCACTACAACAAGAAGCTGTTGAGTTTGGAATGGTGAATCATATGGATTTTGGTCATAACCAAAGTTCGAGCATCACCGAAAAGCTGTTCATAGACAAACGTGTTTCGGATTGGCATTCAAATCCTAGGTGAGGACCTCCACAAAATTCATAGTAGTAATGTTGATCATATGAAGATAAGTCGAATTTGTGGTGGGTAATTGGAAAAATTTGAGGAGTCGTTAAATGAGTTCGATTAGGATCATAATCAAATGAATTCCTCGAACCACAAAACAAACAACTCCGTTATGAATATCATTACCACATTGTACACATGTACACAACGACGGGGTGAACCATAAAGAGGTTCACCACAACCGACACAAGGAATAAGCGATTGCATTTGAGAGTTATGAAGAGAATCGGTTTATCCAAAGAATCAACAAAACCAACATGGTGATCCGAATGACTATCAAGTCTCGAAGAACATTCGAGAAAAATCCGGAGATGGGACAAGTGGTGTGCTCGAGAGCTAGCAATTTCCACCACTTCCGTTATGGTCTCGGTTACGGTTCTTGAAAGCGTGAAGATTAGGCAAGTCATTCTTGCTAGTCACCGGTGTTTGAGCGGGTTCATCGTAATCAATTCTAATTCTCGACCTTTTTCATCGGCTTGAATTTGTTCGATTAGATTACAGGCTCTATCTTCAAAGAAAGTGTCCTCGTAATCCTCGGTGGGTGCTTGGGGTAGCTCGGCGTTTGAGCTGGTTTGTCTAGATTAGAATGTATTTCGAGGTTGTGGCGGGTGGTGAAATAACTTTGAAAAGAATTTTGATGGATAATTATACTAATTGCAAAATTTGCTTGAACTAGGCCCTCCACACCGCTCACACGCATTTGTGGCGATGATGTTGACGATTGTCGACATAAGAATTAAACATATAGAGGATTAAGAAGAGAATCAAATGGTTGAGAGGATACGAAGAATAGAATTAAGCGACAAAAGAGGGTAAGAGAAATAGAATCAACGAATAAGAGGAATGAGAAGAATATTTTGTATTTTTGGATAAGAAAACATATACGAGATGGATGGTATGAACAAAGAGTGAATATCCAATTACTAATCGCTAAGCGGAAGATAATCAAGACTGACTCCGTGGCGCCAAAATGGTTAAGCATTTGGGGCTTGAGTGTTAGGGTTTAAGGGCATTTAATGCATCCCTTGGAGTTATGTGTTTGGAGGGTAGAGTAGGATGGTGATGATGGTTGAGTGTTAGCAGGAGAGATGCGAGTTTTGATATGATGAAATGGTGTATCTCGTGACTTGGGAGGGAAAGAGGTGGTCAAAGGGTGTTTGGTGAGCTTTTAATAATAGGGAGGGGTTCAAAAGGCAATTGGGGGGTCGAATGGCTAAATGGCGGTGGTCATGATAGGTTTAGGGGTTAAATAATGACAAGGACCTCATTTGTAATTTCTAAAGCTGTGGGACCTAGGCACAATATCTCAAAGTTGCTCAAGGACTGAAATTGACAAGTATCAATAGTTCAAGGACCAAAGTTGACATTTTCACATTTTCGAGGACCAGTCGCCAATTTTCAAAGTTGAAGGACCATTCTTGTAATTTTCTCAAACTTTTGATATTTTCACCAAAGGACTAAATTTGACAAGTTATGATTTTAAAAGGACCTTTGGTGACTTTTCTTTTGCAATTTTGACTCAGGGACTAGTTTTGACAAATTTTGAAAGTTGAGGACTGAAGCGCCAATTATGCAAACTTTGCTCATTTTTCATCTGTTTTTAAACATTTTGCATCGAAACATATAAAATGCAATTTTGGAATATTTTAATTTTGATGCATTTCGAGCATTTTTAGGCGTTTTGCGGTTGATTGGCCCAAAATGATGAGTATTTACACACTCATCACGCGTGCAAACGATATATAGCAAATGCTACATCTTAGTAATTGTTGATGACTATTCACGATGGACTTGGGTCTACTTTCTTGAAGCAAAGACCAAGCTCCAAATGATCATCACCTTTCACGAAAATTCAAGTTCGACTCAGGAACACCGTCCGCCAAATAAGACGAGACAAAGGCCGAATTTGTTAACCAAACCCTTCGTGAATTTTATGAGAAAGTGGAATTGACATCGGACATCTATTGCACGTACACCGTAACAAAACGGAGTTGTTGAAAGACGAAACCGAGCGTTAGTGGAAGCTTCGAGAACAATGTTAATTAATGCTAAACTTCGGATTACTTATGGGGAAGTCAGTATCTGCATGCTATACTCAAAACCTTTCTATAATTACTAAGCATACAAAAACACCGTTTGAGCTTCTCCACAACCATAAACCGAATCTCAAACACTTTCATGTATTTGGATCCCTTTGCTATCCAAATAATGACCGTGATGATTTTGGAAAGCTCAAAGCAAAAGCGACATTGAGTCTTCATTGGATATTGTGAGAATTCTAAAGGTTACGGATCTAGAATCGTCATACAAAGCAAAGTTATGGAAGCGATTCATGCTCATTTTGATGAACTTACGGAAGTGGCTTCAGTATAACGACTTAGAACCGGTCGCAACAGCTTAAACTTCCTCGACCCCATCATCATTTGAACAAAGCCCCACTCACTCGTCAAAAATGGAAGGTTATTTGCTCCATTGTTGGTGTGATATTGATGAACGTGCTCAAGGTGTATCCATTGTTCATTGCTCGACCCGATAATACTCTTATACCGATACACTGCTACAACAACTCTTGTTAAAAAGCACCACCGAGTTGACTCCACCACAGCAGTTGAACAAACCGCTTCCAACAATGATGAACCGGTGATGATATTACGAATGATGTACCCCACTGCAGACTTTGATCCAAATCGTTCTTTAACCCATTTGCTAATGACACTACTGCACTGATGTCGCGGAATCATCAACAAACCATTTGAATCTCGAACTGCATAATGTATACCAACATCAACCCTACACATCGATGGACAAAAGACCATCCTCGGCAAATATTATTGGCAACCCGAATCAACCGATCGTTACGAGACAACGTCTTCGCACGGATGGTGAACTTTGCATTTATGCACTCACCGCTGCCGCCAATCTAAGCCTAAAAACATTAAAGACGCAATGACAAAAGACAAATGGATTGAATCCATGCAGAAGAACTCAACCAATTCAAGCGTCTTGAAGTATGGAGGCGGTTGAAAGACCAACAGGTCTACATCATTGGTCTCAAATGGATTTGGAAAAACAAATTGGATCTTTGAAGGAAGCGTAATCCGAAACAAGTCACGTCTAGTTGCTAAGGGTTATCGTCGGGAAGAGGTATAGACTTTGAAGAATCTTTGCTCGGTTGCTCGTCTTGAAATTCGGATATTTCTCGCGTTCATGACTCATATGAATATGACGGTCTATCGGATGGATGTCAAAGCTGCGTTTCTCAATGGACAACTTAAAAAGCGGTTTATGTCGACCAACCGAGCGGATTCGTTGATCCCGAGTTCCCGAACCATGTCTACAAAGCGAACAAAGCTCATATGGTCTCAAACAAGCTCCTCGGGCATGGTACGACAAGCTATCATCTTTCCTCATTGCCAATAATTTCACCAAAGGTTCGGTTGACCCTACTCTTTTATACAATATCACGGGCACATATCTTAATTGTTCAAATTTACGTGGATGACATCATTTTGGGTCTACACATAAAAGTACTCAATCGCTTTTGCAAAACTAATGAAGAAAAATTTGAAATGTCCATGATGGGTGAACTTACGTTCTTTCTAGGGCCCAAGTTCATCAATCACCCATGGTATTTTCTTGAGTCGATCCAAATATGCCCTTGAATTGTTAAACAAATTTGGAATGAAAACACATGACACTTATGCCACACCAATGACTCATACCAAGAAGCTAGATCTTTGATTTAAATGGGAAATTAGTAGACCTACAAAATACCGTAGTATTATTGGGTCTCTAATGTACCTAACGACTATGAGCTGATATTGTCTTTGTCGTTTATCTATGCTCCGTTATCGGTCAAGACCAATCGAAACCCACTCTGCGAGGCTAAAAGAATCCTCCGATACATCAAGGAACCATTAACTTGGGGATCCGGTATCCGAAGGATTACGGTTTTGAACTAATCGCTTTTGAGACGACCACGCGGGATGCTTAGACTCGAGGAAAAGTACTTGAGAGCACTACAATTTCTTGGTGATAAGCGGTGTCTTGGCAATCAAAGAAGCGAGATTGTACATCGTTGTCATCAGCAAAGCGAATATGTAGCCATGTCGCGTGTTGTGCTCAAGTCATCCGAATAAGAACACAACTCAAAGACTATGGTTACGTGTTGTGAGAATCCCGATGTCTTTGCGACAATCGGAGTGCCATTGCGATCTCGTGCAACTCGATTCAGACTCGAAATCAAATCACATCGATGATTGTTATCATTTCATCAAGGACCACGTAGAACGAGTGCAGTTGAATTATACTTGAGTGACTGAATACCAATTGGCGGATCTTCTCACCAAAGCCTTGCCTCCCGCTAGGTTTAATGAGTTGGTGCACCGGTTGGTATGAGGTGTTTGACTCAAGAGGAATTGGATGACCTCCTAAAATAGTCTTAAAAACTGTCAAACACCAAAATATCTTTTGTAAATACATTTTCAAAACAAAATACAAAAATATAAAACACGATAAAACAACAAAAATATTCTTCTAATCTAATTTTCTTTCAACATGGCAAGTACATTTCTTCCATCAACACTATAATCTTTCAAAATTCGGTATTTTCCGATCAAGTGTTGAGGGTAGAAAATTAATACCAAACTGTTTCAAAAACATTCGTGTACTTGCATGTTATTCTATCTGGGTTGTTTCTTTTATCAATGGTGGCAAACTTTTACGGTTAAATGACACTCCTCGGACTAAAACTTATAACCTTTCATTATTTTCTTAAGTCGAGGGGAGTGTCGTCAAGCTTATTTCTTAAAATCTTTGTTTGATAACCAAAGCGGAAGTTAAATGGCTTTGGATGAAAAAGGAAAGGTGGAGGGACCAAAGCTGTCAAAACTTTAAAGTTATTTTAAATAAAATACCCTACCAACCTCATTAACTTCATCACATTTATTATCTTACCAAACATAATCCACGATCCATAATCGTTTGACAAATTCGTGTTTGGATCATCAATTTGTAAGTGATTTCGTGTCTATAACAAGTTTTAAGCAATGGTTTTGAATTTTCAAAATCCAACGGTTTAATCTTGAGATATTATCACTTTTGTGTCTTACGGCGAAGCGCAAGAACACCAAATCATGAAAGGGTGTTTATGGTTAAAGGGTTGTGTCAAAACGTTCTTAAAACATCAATGATACTTTTAATCATCAAAACGCATCCGGATGCAATTGAGCGTATTTGAAAACTAGGGTTTATGCGTGGTTTTGGGTGTTTTCAAATGTGAAGGTTTATGGTCAAAAAGATTGTTGTGTGATGCTTATATCATGTTGAATTAATGATTTCCAGGCCTTATAACAACCCAGAAACACTAATTGATTAAAAATTGGTATTTAGGGTTTAATGTTCTTAAGTTTGGGTATTTTTGATTCACTGAGAATTGGGTGTTAAAACTTGGTTATTAGAATCTCTCAACACCTAAGACCTACCAGAAAACGTTTGGTGCAAATCCTATGGTTAGAAATCTTATCGTAATTCATAAACTTTGGGGTTTTGACTTACATATGACTTTCTACAGTAACTGTTTAACATATTTTCATGCCATGATTTGTTGTAAAATGAATATATGTGTTAAGATTGATGATATGATGATCTTATTTCAGCTTGCTAGGCATAAAACTTCGAGAATCAAGGTCGTTGTTACTCTACGCATAAGGATCACCTACGCCAGAAAGTTATCGTAAGAGTAATCTTACTGGCGTAAGCTGATGCAGCGTGAGTTCTACAATGGGACTACGCGTATCACGTGAAGGATATCGTGGCGATGACTCACGCGCCAAGGTTTACTCTTGCGGTAATCCCACGCGTAAGGTTTTATCGCCCACGCGTAAGCTCACGCATAAGGTTCCCTTTTCACGGCGTAACATTTCTTCACAGCGTAAGTAAGGATCCTACGCATAAGCTTGCGTCTACACGTATACTTATCCTGTTTACGCATAAGCTACTATTCCTACGCATAAGCCTTGATCAAACCTTCGTTATGAATTGTTACGCGTGCAAACTTGTAAATAAATGAATCATAACGTCACAAATCCAATAATGTCACTAATAAACTTAAACGTTTGAAATGTTGTGAACTATAAGTGATAACATAAACTTTAAAACTTAAAGTTAACTAACTCACGAAACTTATCACGACGACATTGGACTATTGAACAAACAAGTGAGTTTGGACTCGTAACAATCTTTGACACTATACATTCAATAATTAGACAATAAAACCTTCATTGACTAACATTATGTCTTCGATATGTTGGTTCTTTTGGCTAATGTTATTTCGAGATCACGACATGGTCGCTCAAATGAATGTGGATGCACCGAAGTTCTCACAATTCTTGACATCTTCCTAATGGCTATCCAAGAAAGATTGGAAAGAACAACCTTAGGGTTGAATTTGAAACCCTCACATGCTCGAATCTTCTTGTCTAATTCTTGTGGATATTCTAAAGAATCATCCCTACGAACATGCTCTCACACTGCTTTCTGATGGGAGATCTACATTAAACAATTACGGAATTCAATGCAAAGGATCAAGGTTCAAAGTGCGATGATTGTGACTATCAATCACAAACAAGTCACCATCACTCATGCAGATTTGACTGTTCTTCTCATTCGAAATCGTGCCAACCGACTTCTATGCCACACCCTTGAGGAGCAGTTCTACAATTCTTGATTGATATTGGCTATGATGAAGCTTGAGAACTATCTTTAAGCATTCTCATGTGGAGCTTAAGAACATTCCTCAACCGTGGAGAACCCTCTACATCATCATCACCAAATCGGTCTACGGTGGTGGCGGTGGCTATGGGCATCCCAAGCTCATAGAAGCGCAAATCTTCGGTCATTAATCAACAAGAAGGACATAGAAATTGAAGCTCGATGTGGGATGACATGATGGCGTTTCTCAAAAGCTTGGCTCAAAGATTCCCTATGTCGGATACACAAAGCTGTTGATCCGAGAGCACTTGGACTTCATCACGATATCCCCAAGAGGCTCAATGACCCCGACAATCACGACATGTTGGTGAGCCTATCACATCTGCCGAGAATCAAGGAATCGTCAACAAAGAAACAAGGTCTTGTGTTACACGACCATCTTGCGACTAACGAAATCAAGAAGCTTGAAACGTACAAAAGGTATCGGGTAGCGATAAGAGAAGGCAAAGTTGGTCATCTCGATGAAAAACCTTCGGAACTCCTACTCGGAGAACCGGAAGAGGAAGTCTTGGAAGTGCATTAAGCACGGAGAGTCGAAGGAAAGTCCCAAGAGAAACCTACTCCTAAGAAGAAAGTTCCCTCTCGGAAGTCATTCCTATTCCTACACGAACCACCAAGAAAGCTCTTGGACGGACGAAAGCTCGAAGATACACAATCGAGACGAGGAGGTTCACTACTCGAATCGCAACCGAACCACCTCCTCAAGAGCAAAACCTCCTAGTCCTCCAGTGACCTAGGAAAGGAAGACTCTGTGCTTGTGCCATATGAAGAAAGCTCAAAGTGATGAAGAGCAATGGATAAATCCTCTGAAAGAAGTTTAAAATCGTTAGACACCTTCAAAAGGCTAAAGAATTTGAACAAGAACAAATCGTGGCCCGGAGGGTCGAGTGGTGGCCCACTCTTCACCAAATCGATGCGGTTAATCGACCCGATAAGGGATCGGTGCCACCACTCTTGTGCAACGACAAGCGCTTGTGGAGGAGTCACGATTATGACATTGAGGAACTAGAAAGGATAAGGCGAGAAAGAAAATCGATGAAGAAGCTCGGGGCTCGGAAGGAAAAAGGCTAAATCGGACAAGATAACGAAGAGAATTATGATGATTATCTTCTCAGCGGTCAACTCATTCCAAGGAGGATACTGCACTCCAAGGACCCCGAGCCTCCTCATGTCTCCTCATCATCGATTCATCATCTCATTCTTCACCACCACCATCTAAAAGATCAACCAAATCAACATCCAAATCGGTGAAGAAGCCACTTTCGATCTTGGATTTCATACTCATAAAAGAATTGTGAATGCCGTCAAACGGGTTAGAAAGAAAGACATGCTTTACAAAAGCTAATTTTATTCTTGACGGTTAACGTACCTTCATGACGAGAATGACAAGAGAATAGCTGAAAAGGAGTACATGCAGAAGCTGAAACAAGATCTGCAAGGGGAATTGAACAAAATGATCGAAGGGTACACTCACAAGCACCTTCTTGACATTGTTCCTAAAGTTACAACGGAGTTATTCACCAAAAAACTCTATCCGAATCTACTTCATCTGGTTAAGCAAACCATGAAATCAACTCAATGCATGTTAACATCAATCCAGTTGATCCCATAATCTTCTCGATCTTTGAATTAGTTGACCGTTTGGTAGCTCAAATGTCCAAGCGATCGCAACACTCGCCTCACGAAAGCAAATTGTTGGAAGCATTCTTTGAATACCAACTCAAAGCGGCATGCGAGAAGAAGTTCGAAGGCCAAAGCGTCCTAGAGGCGATGATGACAAGGATAAGGATAAGGAAAAGCGAGCCCAAACGCTCGAAGAAGTCGGTGAATCATCTTCCATGCAACCTCCTCCCCAAAGGACTCCGACCGCAAGAACTCCTCCTAGCTCTTCTCGATAAACCTCGGGATTACGAGTTACTGCACGAGACTCGAGAAACCGGTGATCACTTTGAGTATCTGGGTGGTGACGATGAAGAATTCCATGAGCCCCAACAACAACCCGCTCTCCCGACAAAGTCTGAAACCGAATCCTCATCTAGGCCTAAGAAAAGAAGAAGAAGGCGCCCATGGTTGGCGTCAGTATCATGGCTAGATGACGATAAAAGCAGAGGAATTTGAATGGTTCTCTACACTTGTTAACTCGACTCCTACCCCGTGAAGGTCAAGATCCGGTGAGCGGTAATACATTGGAGCATGCTAAGATTACGCAAGAAAAGTTCCACGTGAAGAAGATGGCGAAATCCGAGTTGAAGCGAATCAAGAATGAAGCATTTCAACTGTTAAAAGATCGCTCGGAAAGTGCCCTCGAGGTTGAATATCACCTTGATAACATTGCTCGAGCTATGTCTAACAACATGGATTGGCTCAATCCAGAAGCAAACATCGACTTCACCAAATGGGACAACCCTCCATATTACACCGACTGGTCAAAACCACTACCGACAATTGGCCAACGGATGAACCTAGGATTCCATTCGGATATTTCTTCAACAAAGACTTGGAATTTCTCCTACGGTGGCGATGGCTCAAGGAAATCGCTACATCTTTGACACTTCCCTTCCCAGCAGCCATATACTCAAACCGCATAGCTATCGAGGAAAGAGCTAATCACCGTTCTCCAACAAAGTGGAAGCATATGACCGAGATGCAATGTCTGGATTCATCATTGGCGGGCGCAGAAGAATCTACTCTGAAGCTTCCGAGTTGAAGTCTCAACATGCGATGGTCGGTACTAAGGATATTGTTGCCATCAAACACGTTGATCTTTCGACCAAATGGGACTACACATTTCTCAAGAAGATTGTGGTCAAAGGCAAGATGAGCAGGATTATGCATTCTCGAAGGCGACTTTGAGAATTTGTCTATCAACGACATTGAAGACATGTACCTTGCCAAAGTACAGGGCCGCGTGAGGCAATTTTCAATTGAAGTACAACGTGAATTCATCAAGTCACCGCTCATCTTCATCGACGCATAGTCATCAAAGAACGTGTAGAAGATCTCATTTCATGATTGAATCATATCGACTCGTGTCAACTTCACTCCACCTCGGCTTGATCTTCCCGACATCAACCAGCTTTCACAATATACACTCATCAAAACCACTACCGACAATTGGCCAACGGATGAACCTAGGATTCCATTCAGATATTTCTTCAACAAAGACTTGGAATTTCTCCTACGGTGGCGATGGCTCAAGGAAATCGCTACATCTTTGACACTTCCCTTCCAAAGCAGACCATATACTCAAAGCGCATAGCTATCGAGGAAAGAGCTAATCACTGTTCTCCAACAAAGTGGAAGCATATGACCGAGATGCAATGTCTGGATTCATCATTGGCGAACGCAGAAGAATCTATCTGAAGCTACCGGTTCGAAGTCTCAACATGCGATGGTCGGTACTAAGGATATTGTTGCCATCAAACACGTTGATCTTTCGACCAAATGGGACTACATTTCTCAAGAAGATTGTGGTCAAAAGGCAAGATGAGCGGGATTATGCATTCTCTGAAGGCGACTTTGAGAATTTGTCTATCAACGACATTGAAGACATGTACCTTGCCAAAGTATAGGGTCGCATGAGGCAATTTTCAAGCTGAAGTACAACGTGAATTCATCAAGTCATCGCTCATCTTCATCGACGCATAGTCATCAAAGAGCGTGTAGAAGATCTCCATTTCATGATTGAATCATATCGGATCCGTGTCAACTTCACTCCACCTCGACTTGATCTTCCCGACATCAACCGACTTTCACAATATACACTCATCAACAAACCATTCGGCGTCGTTTACCGCGGTGAACTTCAACGAAATTGCTTAATGGCGTGTAGTGATCTTCACAAGTTTGGGGATCACACTTTGAAGATGGTTAGGACGGATTGGCTTATAGGTTGAAGGATATCGTCAAAAGATTGGGTCTCCTAGCGATGGAATTCTCGGGATCGAAGGGATGTGAGGAGAATCATCAAAATGATTGATGAAAGGTTGTATAGAAGGATCGATTGAACATTGGAAAGCTTTGTTGGTGGTCGACCCAGATTAACATCACCGGCTATCAATGCCCGATTCAGACTCGGAAACATCTTTGGACTTCTGGTACCCTTGAGCTACTTCTTTCATTATAAATTTGGATGTGTGATTATATATGTCTATGGCTTGTGCACATAACGATGTACAACTCGTAATTGTCAAGAAAGGACCACGTAGTGCGCTTGATTGCACAATCCTTATAAAAGGAGCTAAAGCTTCTTACTTTTGAGTAAAACCTATCAAACATTTCATTTTCAAGGTTTTGCTCAAAAGACAAGTACTTCCCGTATGATTTTCAAAACCTCAACCGTTTATATTACTTGTTGAGGGGAGTATTTGAATTAAAACTTTGTTCACAAATTGTTCATAGTGGTCATCTTCCCAACACTCGAAATGGTCATATTTATTCTCAACTTTTCAAAATAACATTTTATATGCCATTTTGAGGGAGAAAATTATGTGATAAGAAATATGTTGTGTAAATGCAAATGAATCTTTGTGTAATAGACTTGACCAACGAATTGTGTACTAAAGCTGTTAGTAACTCGAAAAGACTTGTCGGGACGGGTAATAATTTCAAGCTAGTTCGCTAGTAATGTAAGCGTGTCTCGTAAAGGACTTGTCCAATTAGAATGTACCATTCGAGAAACTCTTGGTAGACATGAACTCGACGGGTATGACAACCTTTCGAGGCTTGTCTACACCTTCAAGGTAGTTATTAGAGCTAGTTGTCACCTAAAAGCGACAATGTAACTCTTTAACTATACAACGTAACCGTGTCTCATGGGGATTGTTTATCTTGAGTTGATCAATTCATAAAGTCGCGCTCTTTCCTCATTGTCGATTTCGTAAAACTCCTAAGCACATGTGGAGGGAGTATTTCGAAAATCTAAAACTCTTGAAGTGTTCAAACATGTTTTCATTCACAAACACTTTGAGAGATTTTCTTGAAAATTGGTTTTATGGCAACATAGGTTAGTCATGGAGTTATAAGGTGACTAAGGTTAGGAATAACTATCCTATGATCCGCCCGAGCCGGAGGGATCTACCAAGGACATCACAAATAGTTAGTACTTAGAAGTCATTAGGTGTGATTATAAAAGGAGAAAATGAGAATCGGGAGAAGAAGAGTTGAAGAATTAAAAGAAATGCAAAGAAAAGGGTGGAAAGAAATAGCCCTCAAATTATTCAACTTAGAGCGGACAAGGTTCAATTCATATACTCTTGGTTGTCACTTAGTGGCCGGTATTGAAGATTAAAGTCGTCATGGACCAAATGACGCATGCACTATACCTTCTTAGCCACTCAAGTTTCTCTCAAAAGAAGCTTGTTTCATTCTCACAGGAACCCTCGTAAACTATTGGCTTTCTCTTAGAGATGTTGGTATTGAAGAAGGAGACCCTCTCCTAGTCTCCTCGGGAAAAACCAAACGCACTATTGAGTCTAGAGCCACGAGATTCATCAAATGATCTATTAGGTACACTTGACATTTCATCACTTGATGTTCAACAATAAGAACATCGGTAGTGCGTTATCGAGTCCTTCACGGATCTTAGCAACTGTCGAGAACATTTATGAGAGGTTCACAACCTGTGATCCTCGGTGATTGAATGGAAACTCCTGCCGGGGTCAACATCAAAGCCACGGCGACGGTCGCCGGTAACTCCCGTGGATTACGCTTGTGTGTCTCAAAGCGGTCTACGATCGTGAGGTGATGCTTGATTGTACCTCGGCGACTCATCCGAACTGTAGATGTACTTGATACATTGCGTTATCTCACTTATGGGACTCCGGTTCGAGAACGGCCTTTGTGAAAATTAGAGTTGTGTTTTCACACTATGTTGTTAACACTCGAAGTTCAAACTTGTAAGTGCGGAATCCGCTTATTACTAAACATTTTCATGTTTTCTTCTTATGGAAGCTCGGAGCGGGATGATCGTGCAAATTCTTCTCATGCTCACGCCAACATCATCACTAATGGAAGTTCTATCCAAAAGCAACACAATGATCATAATGATTCTTCGTCAAATCAAAGAATCTACAAAGTTAAAGACTTAAAGAACTTCATCAAGATCTTGAATTCCAACTTCAAAAGCGTGTGAGCATGTTGAAGAATGGCGTGGATACACTTGTAGCAATGAAGCGGAACTGAGGCGGACTTGATGCGCACAACAACATACTATCACTTTCATCACAAAGAACAATGATCAAAAGAACAAAGTTAAAGATGGCGTCAAAGCATAACCGTTCAAAGAATACTATCTCTACACCGGGAGATTGTTCAGTATCAAGGCAATTCTTCTCACAAGAAAGAAGAATGTCAGAAGACGTCAAAGCTACTATTACATCAACGCCTTCACCGTTTTTCATCACCAACACTTGAGGGGGAGAATGTTGGAATCACTCCTAAACCTTAATTCAAGTGTTAGTTACTCATATGTAATAGGTAGCTTATTATGGCCTTTATGTTTGTTTAAGGTCATGCTTATGTAGAAGGCCCATAAGCTTAGGCCCATGTCCAATAAGGAAAAGGAAGGAGTGGGAGTGTTGCCCTAGCTCCTTGCCTATAAATACTATGTAATAACCCTCACTTGAGGGTTGGTTGTTCAATGCATTTCTCTTTCACACTCTACGCCTAACCATCATAGTTTATACGTGTGTGTTTGTGTGTGTATTGTTCATCCGCCACTCTATCTCCTCTCTATTTCTTTCTAGTAAGCTTGTGTTGTAAAACTAGTGACCTAACACTTCGCTTCTGCTTTATACATGATGAATTCAACATCCAGTTTTGCCACTTTTTTGTTAGTCATGACTTCTGATGAACAGTGATTCACGATGAATAGTGATTTTGTGATGAACAATGATTCCAGGAAGAAAAAATATTGGTCCATAATCTATAGTTATGATGCCAATTTTATACGAACCAAACTGGTGATTTTTACTAATACTAAAAAATAAAGAAAACAAAGAGCAGAGATAGGTTTTTCCAAGTCCTCATATTGGTTTTATTCCCTCTCCCTAAAACTGATGATTCCTAACACTATTTGATAAGCAAGAAAACATTAATAGTTAATTGCTTATTATAAGGAAACTAAATAAATAAATAAAACTAAATAAACACTAAACTTCCAGCAGTTTCATAATTAACTCTCAAACCCCTGAAGTTGATCATCAGCTTGTCTTGGGATTCAAGTAACGAGTCTTGACTTTTGGGTGTAAAGAAATGAATAATAGCTATATCGAAGATAACATATAGTTACCTAAAAGGTCATCATCACATAAATGTATAGTGAGTGCCTTGACCCATGCTTCATTGTGTTGACTATACTGAATTCTGAAAAAGGGTGGGAAAAAAATGGGCATGGTTATAGTGTATCAATCCCTTAGCAACCAACTGGTAATATCAGAAAAATTAATTAAATAGGTGAAGATCTTTTTGAATATGTTTGAATTAAATCCTTCCGGATTATTAGATGATGTTAGGAATTGTTTGAAGTCACTACAACACAGCTGGGCTAATGCAACGGTCGAAATCATTTGCAAATTTGTTGCAAACGGCTATTTGCAACAGATTTGCAACGAAATTTGACTGTTGCAAAAAGGCTCCATGCAAATTTATTTTGCAACAGATTTGCAACGGACAAAAAATAATTACAACAACCAAGCATCAGCAGAGAAGTGGTTGGAATTTAGGGGCTTTTGTGCAAAAAAGAGATTTGGCAACGGAAACATTTTTGCAACAATATTTAAGAATGAATTTGAAACTGTAAACTTTTGCAACCGTAAACTTTTGCAACGATTGGCAAGACTAAAATTTGCAACGGAGCTTTTTTCTTGCAAATACGTTTCAAAAATTGGTTCCAAACATAAATCAAATAATCTAAAACCAAATATTTCCAAATACATAATCATACCCAAAATAATTTTCATATATAAATCCAAATCGCGAAGGTACCAAATCCAATCGACTGTAAAAGTTCTATATAATAAGTGCGTCTAACACGAAGTATACCAAATGCAACCAAGTTAAAAGTGGGAAGTTGAAGCGTATAGAGACCACGTCTCAATAGCTTTCACATCCTTTTCCTTCATTTCTTTATTCATAGTCAACTCTTTACAATGAAGTTTCTATCCATACTACTTATGCTCCACATGCCTTTACAACACTTCAACCTGAAAAAACCAAACTTTAAACCCATTGCAACTCTCTTCAATTCATAAACCCATGTAAAACTTAGCTTGAACTACCATAAAATAGCTCATCAATCATAAGTGCATGGTTTTTTAATTGTAATATCATTCCTAAAAATAAATCTTGTAATTTAACAATAAATAATGAACTAGTATTACAAAATAACTAATCATTAAGAGATAAGGACACTTACATAATGCTCTTGTAACATGCCTAAGAACCATATCGTCTTAGCAGCCCGACCGTTTTTTGTACCCAATCCGCCTGCCGAAACTTACCCGTCTATACTCAGCTTCAGTACTAGACCGAGAAAGCATAACCTGTCACTTAGAGGACCAAAAGAGAAGATTGTTGCCAAGAAAAAGAAATAACCTGAAGTCAGTCGGCGTGTAGTCGGACAACCATCCCAATCTGCATCTGAGTAGGCAACCAAAGACGATGGTAGATGGGATGACGTTGTAATTTAACTCATCGATGTTGAGTTTGACTGGGATGACGTTGTCGATGTTGTTGACAGCATATAGTTTTTCAACAAGGGTGAGGGTAGGGGTGGTGGAGGTGTTGTTTCGTTAGTCGTTGTGATGACTGTGATGAAGACTGATCGGTGGCAGGAAGGTGAAGTATTAGGATCATATGGGTTTTAGGGTTAGGTATTTTTGGCGAGGATTGATTTAGGCTGATACAATATCAAACCATAAACCGTATATTTGATTAATAAGTAAATAGATTATAATTTCAATTATTAATAAGAAGATAATAGGCCAATATAACAATACAAACCAAGATAAAGCATAATTGGGCTAGGCCCTATAAACATCCGCTAACAACACCGTGAGTTTTACCCCAACTAATGACTCCGGTCACACCTTTGGCTCCTTACCAAACGTGGGAAACCAAACCTCATTAGCTATCCTCATCCCTAATATGTACCTTACATAAATAGTAACAGTCGTTTGTTTAAAGGGGAAATCACGCTCGATGAAGCAACTATTTTATGTCATTATTCCTATTTTACGTCTTAAATTATTAACACTCAAAATAAAAGCTACGTCATTGATAATGAGAGCTTACAAATGAGTAACCTTACGTCACTAATCAGTCGGTAGTTAATGACGGATTACCGTTGCTATTCCGTTGCAAATTTTGGTCTTCCGTTACAAATTTTGAAACTTTGCAACCGAATTGCAACGGAAAGTAAATGATAATTTTTTTAGATTTAAAATTTGTCTTCGGTTGCTATTCTGTTGCAAATTATGAAAATTTGCAATGGAATTGCAACGGAAAATAAAAGATAGTTGCTTTTAGATTTAATTCTTGTCTTTTGTTGCTTTTCTGTTGCAAATTTTTATAATTTGCAATGGAAGAAATAAAAATAAAAGTAAAAGTAATTAGTTTATATTTTGCAACAGGTTTGCAACCATTTTATTTGTCGTTGCTATTCGGATGGTAATTCGTTGCATTACGGTTGCAAATTTGCAACGGAAAACTACCGTTGCAAATTTTCGTTCCATTAGCCTCGCTTTTGTAGTAGTGAGTTTAATCCATTAATCTTTGTTATACGTATATGTTATTTGTGTATTTTAGTTTAAGGTCTGTAAACCCAACAAAGTATTGGGCTGGGTCCAATACATAAACGGTTATTTTAGTTTTTAGGTATACAACGTTTAGTTTTTGGTGAAACGACATGTACACAACGATTCATCTACTATATATAGATTAGGTTTCTGTAAATCAAAAGGTAACCCTCTTCAATTTATATATCAGATAGTTTTAAAGGGTTCACCCAATCTTCCTTGTTTAATTTGTTTTCTTTTATTGATTCTTGTTTGATGATTACACATGGATGGTTGTTTTGATCATTCGATCCTGGAGATATGAAAATCAGATTAAAGACCTGTAAACAGGAATTTGGTTTATGTACTTTGGAGTTTAGTTAACAGTTAACATAAATTCCCTCCTCTGTGTCTAAAATTGGTGAAAACACCCTTTAACATCAAAACTGTACAACATTTATTTTGTTACCAATTACATAAATTTCCTTTAAATTGATTATCTATAATGCATGATTTTCAACCAAATTAGTGTCTTTTATATATATATCCTACATCTAGAAGATATCAATGTGTTCGAGTGTCATTGAAACTATTGCAAAATAAAGAGGTTGTGTTACTCTGCAATTCATATTCGCAAGAAGGTGCCAGTATGTCCAGCGTCGTTAGGTATGGTATTGACATCAATGAGAACACGTAATTCAACTTAATCTTGTTTTTCAATGCATTTTTATGCTCACCCACGATCAACACGTACATGTCATTTTATATAAAATAGGATTAATATCAGTGCAAGCTATCTCATTCGTTTATGATATATGATTTGTCAGCTTGACATATCGCAAAAAAATATACAGGAGATAAATTGGTTACCAAATTTGATTTATATAAAGTTCAATATTTATTACTATGTTTTTAAAACATGGATTTTGGATATTTATTGTAACTTAACAATTTCAAGTTTTCAACCATTGTTCTTTTCATCTTTTGACCAGAGGTTTGAAATTCTGACAATATACATTGTTGAATAATCGTGTTCCTCTAATCTAGTCAACATATGTTTACAATCATCCTAAGATAAACACACCATATATACATACAAACGTACCTAAAAAGAAAACAAAGAACAATGTCCATTATCATAGCATTCATTAGAACCTAAGGAGTGGGAGTTCGGTGGTGGGATGATTAAAACCCGTTAGACTTTGGTGGGGAAGTGGGAGTCGGCGTGGTCAACACTCAATGACTACATGTACGTGTGAGAGAACTACGTGCCAACGTGGAAAGAGACCACCGAGGTATGGGTTTTGAGCATGTGACTTGCGTCACCACGCCAACCACCCGATCACTCCGTACCCTCTTACAACCTACATTTATTCACATTTCCGGCGTCTATCAATGTAAAAACTTTAAAATGTGGTATCGTGTTTTCAACGATATAAAAGACACAAAAAAAAAGCCAAAAGATGTTTAGACCTTTAACTAAACAGATAATCCTATTAACATAACTGAAAAATGACCTCATATCATATTCAAAATTTGTTTCACCAAGCAAAAAACATTAAAAACCAATTAGTAAAATCTATACTACTTTATAAAGCATTGGAACTTCCTATAAAAGGAAGTCTTAAATTTTAAGACAAAAAACATTACTATAAAAAGAAAATTAGAAAATTAACGTAAACTTTGAAAATTTAAGTTTTATTTAAATCATATTGTAACCCCCTCCAATAATTATATACTTTAATAAAAGAATTTATAAAAAAAGCTTATTAAACTTATAACCACCAATTTAGTGCTAAAATTTAAAAATAAAAGTCTAATTATTTACACAATTAATAATTTAGACGTTCTACTTTGAAAAACATATATCTAATGCGTTATAAAGTATTTGGGAAATGCTAAATAAGAATGGTTTAAAATGAAAAACATTTGCTCGTCACAAAAATAGTCACCGATTACCCGCCGCATTGCATGGGTACTCTTCTAGTACATAATATATAGCTGAATAAACATCTTCATTGTAACTGGACATAATAAATTAATTACATGTAAATACAATCTGTAATAAATAGACTTTTCTTTTAACTTATCAGGGCATGAAAACCATGTTTAATGTTATTATGAAAATCTTCAAAAAATCTCAAAATCCCGCTTATTTTATGCCATATTTAGTATGAACATTACAATTCCAAAATTTAAACACAAAAAGCCAACAATTCACATTAAACACTCACCTCATATGCTCTCTCTCTAAACTTGACCACTTTAATTTCAATCTCATCTTTTCATGATCTAATCTCAAACAAAATTTTACAACTTTGCAATCTTCTTCTAAAGAATTCAATCAAAACTAGACTGTTCTTCAAATTATCATCATTGTTATTCATCTAGCTAGAACAATCAAACAAATCAGGTAGAGACTTATTTTCTGAACTCATTTAAGTGTTAAGTTTTTGTTTCATCTTGCTTTGATTGTTGTGTTGATTAAGGAATTGTAAGGATCAATTTTGATTGGTTTTTTTACTATACTGTACGTGTAAACTTTGTTTTTTCGATGCTTTTATAGTGTTTTATTGTTTGATGGAAATGTAGATTGATATTTACGTCAATCAAGTGGCTTTAGCGTTTCATCTTGTTCTGATAAGGAATTATATATAAGATCTGATTTCGATTGTTTTTTGTTATATTATATGTGTAATTCTGTTCATTTGATGGTTTTTTTAGTGTTTGATTGAAAGGTGGATGATATTTACGTGGATCAATTGGTTTTAGCGTTTGATTGTTGTTGGATTTGTGTTATATTATGCTTTTTTGTGAGTTTAGATGATTTTACGCAGTTGACACAACAATTTACTTGGCGTTTTATGATAGTTAGTTGACGCGATGCTTTTTTTTTTAGTTGTTAACTGATGTCGTGATGCGTATGAATCGTGCTATGATTTTAATGAATTTGAATGAATTGGTGAAAATAAATGCTCATTCAATTAGAAGGTGAGTCTAGTGCTGTTGTTAACAAATTGGCATAGAGTACAACAAGAACAACACAAAATAATTACTAAAGCAGATGTGCATCTAGAACTAATTATCTGAATGTTTAAAACTTTAAGGTCAAGTAATCGGTATGCGTATGGATAATACTTAGTTTATGATTATATCGAATAAAACTCGAGTTTCGCTGATACTATTAAATGCATTTGATGTTAAATATGTGATCTTTTGCAGGTTTTAACAAATTGAAGCTGAGAACAAGAACTGTAAAAAGAAAGACAACGAAACCAAAAATGGAACTAAATATAAGACCAAAAAGAAATATTAGGGCTCCTAAAATGTGCGGATTCATAGTAGAGCCAGTTTTTAAAAGAACACGTCTTCAAGTGATACGACTAAATACTGAAAATAGTGTGGCTACAGAAACACCTCTCGTTGCTAACACTGTCAACAAGAACGACAATTCGGTCTTAGAGAAACAAGCAATGCATGATCAAGATCAAATGCTTGCTATTCTAGTGCAAGCTGGCTGGAACGTAAGTGATGGTAAGGACCCAGTGTATATCGACCATCAGGGAATAACTTATTGGTCTATAACAAAAGCGTTTTGCGTGCTTGCAAAATTAGTTCAAGATGGAAAAGCAAAAAGAAGAGAAATTTCAGCATTTGCTTTAGTTCCAAAAGATAGATTAAGTAATTTGATAAGAAGGGTTCCAAATGAGGGTGGGATTGAGGATTCAGGGGTCGGATCGGTAGAGGGAACAAGTCATGAAGGGAACGATGTACAAAAAGATGATAGGATCACTGATGATCTATGCAATGTTTGTGGAGAAGATGGTACTTTGGTTTTCTGTGATAGTTGTCCGTCCATGTTTCATCAACGCTGCCTTGACATCCAGGTAACGTATAATACTCTTGTACTTACTTTTTTGAACTAGGTTATCGTGTTAATGTTATATAATCAGTCTGAGAGTTAATACTTATGTAGTTTATTTTCACGTGTAGGACTTGCCTTCGGGGGATTGGTACTGCGTGTATTGTTTGTGCAAATTCTGTAAAAAAATTGCGGTTGCACGTAAACCTCATGGTGGTGCACTCGTTTCTGAAATGATGTCGTGTTCATTGTGTGAAGAGAATTGTATGTGATCGCCTAATCAGTACTATTTTTTATCGAAAGTATATGATATTTTCAAAATGTGATGAATCTTGCAATGATTTGTTGGTTACAGTTCACAGATCGTGCGTTAAAAAAGTGAAGGCTTTAAATATAAACTCAAGTAGTTTATACTTTTGTGGAGCAAAATGCTGTGAGGTATTTTCATTTATAACATGTTCGTTTAACTTGATTGATTAAATTTCGTAATATCTTAGTTGATTAAGTACATATATTCAGTGTGTTCATTTCTCTATACACCATCAAGTACCTAATACTTTCTTTCCTGATAGATCCATACAAAGCTTAACGAGTCTTTTGGAAAAAAGACTCAACTCCAGGATGGGTTTTCGTTCAGTCTTCTTAAGAATTATGATCTCAGAAAACGTTTAAACAAACTCGATCCCATCAAGGCTGAATGCAAGCCAAAACTGGTTAAGGCGTTTGACATCCTGAATAAATGTTTTCATCGTATTGTTGATGACATCAACCACACAAATATAATCAAGCATCTCGTGTATAATCGGGGGTAAGTTTCTTAATGATAGTAATTTTGTTCAATCTTAGAAAGGGATCTCTGTGAGTTTACTCCCAAGAATCTTGTCCTCAATCTTATATCCATACAGTCTATTAGTATCCGGATGCCCTAATTTAGTATGGCTACGTGGCTCCTTTTCGTTGTATCTTTTTATGTGTATCTATTAGTAAATGACAGCCTAAAGCCATATTTTTTAGAAGTTGAACAATAATTAAGAAATAAAGAAAGAAATGATCGTTACGACCATAGTTGTCTCATTTCTTGAACTATTTGTCAGATCACACATTAGGAGACTCAATTATTCAGGCTTCTTTACTGCGATCCTGGAGAAAGATGATGAAGTGATCTCCACAGCAACCATAAGGTAATTATTCCTAGCATTATTTTATAAATCATCAAGTTGTGGTGTTCCTGTGAATTATATTCTCATGGAATCTAATTATGTTTTGATCATGACAGGATACATGGGAATAAGCTCGCAGAGATGCCTTTTATTGGCACTCGTATAGGGTATTGGCGTCAAGGGATGTGCCGCCGCCTCCTAGATTCAATTGAACAAGTACGTATCAATATCATTCAGTAAAATCTAAAGTTATATCCTTTTAGCCGATGCACTATAGGGCTTATAAGGTTATTGTTGGGCCAATTCAGTGGTTGAGGGCTCATAAGGCTTATAAGCTTATAAGGTTGTTATAAGGGCTTATAAGATTATAATAATGGTGACTTAAATTCCAGGTTCTTGGTTCTTTTGGTGTCGAGGAGCTGATCATTCCTTCTGCTAATGGAACTCTACAGATGTGGACCAAGTTTGATTTCAAGCCACTCAAAGGATCAACAAAGCATAAAATGAAATCCATGAGCATGGCAGTCTTTGCGGGCACTACTATACTTCAGAAACGTATTCCTAAAAGAAAGAAGTAGAAGCTTTGCCAGATTTCACATGTATTTAACTTTATGAATTCTTGCAAAAGTGCGACGTTTAATTATTGATGCCTAAACTTAATCATATGTCAAATACGGATTATCTAAAACACACTCGAAATGAGATCATATTTAAGGAATATTATTGTAGATTCAATCAATCGCATGAGTTTATTGTCTTAGACAATGATTATGGGCAAAGGAGTTACTTTAACTTTGGAACGTAACAATTTTTGTGGTACTTATTGATCATATTAGATCTAAATATATTAGTAACACTGATAATGGGCAAATGAATGATATTAGTCAACTTTGAACAGATTTAAAGGATTTAATTTTGTGAATAAATGGAAACGGTGAACAGATAGTGAGTTGTTTTACTGATTATAATCGACGAATTCGTGATTTTCTCTCTCAAACGTATCTACAAAAGGAAATGTTGACATGTTCACAGTTACTGAGTAAGTATTAGCTTATTATTGCTCTTTTCAAATATTTGGTAATGTTGTCGTGGACTTGATGAGTGTGGCCATTAAGCTTTATCGACTTAATTAGTAGCACTATTTCCGACTGCTTATGTGTTTCGTAAACATAGCCATATTTACTTGATAGATGTGTTTTTGCGGTGAATTTTAGCTAGTAAACATTATTGGCATATATTCGATCGACACAACACTTTCTTAGGGTAATATATGAAAGGTTTTATGGATATTTAAATAATAGTATGTCCGGGTTCGAACTCGAGACTTCGGGATTGCACACATTACGTATGAGAATTGATGTAAATAATTAATATAATAAAACGTTATTATTATTAATTATTAGTCGCGAAATAAAACATAACGATAGTTAAATAATTAACGAGGTTTGGTTAACGGTCGTTAAATATTAACTAGAAGGACTAGAGATGAAATTACAAAGTCGGGAAAGTTCTATAATCCCCTTTGGGGGGCTTTGGCCGATCGGTTGGGTTCCCAAACCCATACCCTCTCAAACTTGGTCACCAAATTAAGTTAACTATAAATACAATCCTTGTATTCATTCACAACTTAATCTTGGATCACCAATAACCTAATTCTCTTCTCTCCTCTCTCTTTTGCTTGGCCGATCGTACACCCCCTCCTCATAGGGACCGATTTTTCCAAGTGAAAGAAACAAGTGTTTGGTTTTATTTGTGATTCAAGGAACTAGCTTTTCACATCAATTTGTTATTAGTACGTGTGTACAAGAACGAAGAACAAGCACACTTGAGCTTGTAATCCTTGGTGGTCGATTTCTTGTTTGGGTCGATTTGTATAAACCCTAAAGTTAGGGTTTTGGGTTTTTGGTTCTTGTTCAATCAACGTTTGATTCTTGAATTTCTAAAAGGTACGCGTTTTCTTATTCGGTTAATTACTTACATATATTATTCCTAGTTCTTCCGCTGCATGCTTTGATGATGTTATTTGTTTTATATAATTGTTATGAGTATAAAATACAAGCGATGGCATCACGAGCCGTTAATATGATGTAATTAATTACGAAACACATAAAATTGGATCTTTATGATTATATGCATGCTTTTTATGGTTTCTAGGGTTTTGAATTCGAAACCCTAATTTTTTAATGTATGGGTCGACTACCCTTATTTTATTTTATTAGGTTTTAATTTTGTAAAACTTGTAGAAACCCTAGGATTGCATGCTAATTTTATGTGGTTAATTAATGAATAATTGTTATGTGTCATGTAATATGCGTATCTTGGGTGATAATTGTTATGCGGAATCCATGGTGGAACATGCATGTTTTGCCATGGAGTATTGTTTATTGTTTATTGATTAATTGTTAAGTGATACACACATGTTCTATTTATTTAATAATTATTGAATTGGAGAAGACCTCAATTATAACTAATAAAATTGCTACGTGCTAATTGGTATATTATTAACTTTGGCTTACACAATCGACTTGTCGATGTATGTGGCTCATCTACCTTGTAGGTGAAAGCCCTAGTTAATGTATGCATTTATTTACGCCTAGAATTGTTTATTAGAGTTTATTGAAATAATTATGCATGTGGCTAATTGTTTTACATATGTTAAAGTGTTTAGTTATATGTTTATATTATTTGAGTGTGTTTAATTTTATTAAAGTGCTTTTTGTTTATAAATTGTTTGACATGTTAGTAAGCAAAAAGGGTTTTTGAAATAGAAAATTAAATGGACTAAATAATGGCGAAATTGATTTGTTATCTAAGAACTATTCTTGAACTTTTAATCGATTGATGCGATCGTACTAAATGGTTAGAACGGCTCACCCACTAGAACAAACTATAAAGGGGTTGTTTAAGAAGTGCATACGTCGACCGAATGGATGTCTAAGGTTATGCTTTTGCGCCACACGGTCCTCCGCCCCTGTGAGTTCGATTGAGCTACCTAGTATAACCATTCTATGTACGAAGCATCTTAGTGCAAAGTTGTAAGTTTCTCAACGCATCGATTAAAACTTTGTAGAATTCAATCTTAGCAATTAAAATCTATTGTAAGTTTTTGAAAATATTATGTCATAAAGTTGTATGCATGCTTCTTTATACATAAGTTTTGATTACACGTCAAAATTGTACCCTTTAAATTTAAGTTTATGCCATCTAATGATATGAAACACTTGAAGTTGTAATTTAGTTATGTGAGACCTTGATCTAGATTACAATAACGAGGTGAATTATTTTGTTGTGTGAGACCTCAGCTTTATGATTTGCAGTTTCTAAATTAGACAACTTAATTAAGTTAGTTAGTGAGACCTATGACTTAAGGCATAAGATGGGATAAAACATGCTTACGTTTTGCATTAATTGTTTTGGCAAAATTGTAAATCCCATAACTTTTGGAATTGAAAACTTGTTTGTCAATTATCGTTTTTCAACGATTACCTATTCTATACTTTCACCACTAGCGAGATCAACCGATGTGGTGGAACTATGATAATGAGGATCCAAAATTCAAGGAAAATTCTATGGTTAATATGAATATTGACCAAAGGGTATTTTATTTTCTTGAATGTTTACTTATCGAAGTACTAACTTTTGAACTTTTATTTCGTAGAAATGGCTCAAGCTAAATCTAGTGCACTAGCCTCGTCATTCAAATCTATGTTTGATCGAGAGAAATTGACTGGTATTTTATTTTCTTGAATGTTTACTGTCATTAAATGATTTTCATTACGCACCTTCCATTGTTAGGGGTGTTATTTATGTTTCCTTGTTAAAAGATATTGGTTTCGTTCATACATTTACTGATTATGGAATTTCGATTTCTTTAAATGGTGTTTTTTACTTTAATGTTATTCCAGTAAATGGTGTGTTTGAAATTGATTTGCATGATAATATGATTGATAAAAATAATTGCTTTTTATCATCAATAATAAAAGAATCAAAGGTGATTTGGATTCTTCATTTCTTTGGCATTGTAGACTTGCTCATCTAGGCAAAAACGCATGCAACAACAGTGCAACACGATGGGCTTTTGCAAGACATCAATGATGAATCATTTGATAAATGCGAATCTTGCATATCCGGGAAGATGACCAAGAAACCTTTACAAATAGTTTAGAAAGGGCTTCGATCTTCTTGGTGTGATACATCTGGGCGTATGTGGACCACTAAGACATGTGTCAAGAAAGGGTGCTAGCTACTTAACCTTTCTCGATGATTTCGGTCGTTATGGTTATGTTTATTTACTTAAACATAAACATGAAGTCTTTGAAACATTTAAGGTTTTTAAGATCAAGTAGAACGCAACTAGGAAAGAAGATTAAAGCTCTTCGATCCGATAGAGGTGGTGAATATTTAAGCCAAGAGTTTAAAGATTATCTAGTCGAGTGTGGTATCGTCCGAAGAACTCACATCTCCATATACTCCACAACAAAATGGTGTATCGAGAGAAGAATCGTACATTGCTAGACATGGTGCGATCGATGTTCAATCTTACAACTCTTCCCTTATCCTTTTGGGATTATGCTTTAGAAACTAATGTTCGATATTGAATATGGTTCCAACTAAGAAGGTTGATAAAACTCCTTATGAAGTGTGGTATGGAAACCTCCCAACTTGTCTTACTTAAAGGTGCGGGGTTGTGAGGCGTTTGTTAACCGTGACTCTGGCGATAAGTCGCAACAAAGATCTGTTAAGTGTGTCTTCGTAGGATACCCAAAGGAAACTATGGGTTACTACTTTTACTTTCCACACGAAAACAAAGTAATTGTTGCTAGGTATGGAGACTTTCTTGAAAAGGATCTCATATCTCATGAATTCGATGGGAGATTTTATGATCCGGAAGATGATCAAGAAGATACAACACCTTTCGAAACACTAGCCAACCTCAAGTAGAACACGAAAGTCGGGCGTTCCACGAGATTGAAGTGGTTCCCATTCGTAGATCCGCAAGGCTACGCGTGCACTGGCGTCTATGTCTCAACGTAGAAGGCGAGGAAAATTTGTTAGGGGATCTTGGTGAACTCGCTAACTATAAAGTCGCCATGATGAGTCACGAAAAGGAAAATGGCGAGTTGCAATGAATGGGAAATGCAATCCATGAAAGATAATGAAGTGCGGATAGATGTTGACTTACCTCCAAATGCTAAGGTAGTTGGAAGTAAGTGGCTCTTTAAGATAAAGACCGACATGGATGGCAATGCACACACCTATAAAGCTCGTCTTGTAGCCCAAGGGTATACTCAAACCTATGGGGTAGACTACGAGGAGACATTTTCTCCTGAAAGAGACATTAGAGCTATTAGATTCTTATAGCCATAGTGCGCACTATGACTATGAGATATGGCAAATGGATGTCAAAATTGCCTTCTTAAAGCGGTCGCCTAAATGAGGACATCTATATGCGCGCGTGAAGGGTTTGTGAATCCAAAGTTTCGAGCGTGTATGCAAACTTCAAAGATCCATTTATGGGTTGAAGCAAGCATCAAGGCAATGGAACAAGAAGTTTGATGAAGAAATCAAGAAATTTGGTTTTACTCAAAATCTTGATGAGCCATGTGTGTATCACAAAGCTAGTGGGAGTAATATTATTTTCCTTGTCTTATATGTCGATGACATATTGATCATGGGAAAAGACATTCCAAGTATGCAAGATGTAAAGTCTTATCTTGGAGAGTGCTTTTCTATGAAGGACTTAGGGGAAGCATCATTTATTCTGGGAATCAAGATCTACCGAGATAGATCAAGGCGGTTAATTGGATTAAGCCAAAGTGCTTACATTGATAAAATATTGAAGAGATTCAGTATGCAAAATTCCAAGAAGGGATATTTGCCAATGCAAGTTGAACATGGCTTAAGTAATAAACTATCGCGTCAACACACGAAGAGGTGGCTTACATGAAGAAAGTTCCTTATGCTTGGTGTAGGATCTATCATGTATCTTGTGAGATGTACAAGGCACGATGTGGCGTTTGCACAAAATATCACCGGTCGGTATCAATGAGAACCGGTGTGAAACACATCGGCAGTCATTAAGAACATTCTTAAGTATCTAAGGGCTACTAAAGAAATGTTTCTAGTGTATGGAGGAAATCGGATGCGTAACTTGATGTTCTGAGGTTTTGCGATCGTCATTCCAAACTGATAAAGATGATACGAAGTCTCGACGGGTTATGTCTTTGTCATTAATGGAGGAGCGATTGATTGGAAGAGCAAGAAGCAAACAACGTTGCGATGTCTATTCTGAAGTCGAGTACATAGGCGCTTGGAAGTCTGCGATGGAAGCTGTTTGGATTAGGAAATTCATTTCGGGACTCGGAGTAATTCCCTCAATCGAATTACCTTTAAATGTGTATTGTGACAACTCTGCTGCAATAACATTTGCCAATGAGCTGGAGTCATGAAGGCGCGAGACATTTTCCTCGTCGATATCACTATGTTCGAGAACAAGTTGACATAGGTGAAATCAATCTACTCAAAGTTCATACGAGATGATAATCTAGTGATCCCTTTACGAAGCCTTTGCCAAAAGAAAACTTATTGACCATGCTGATGGGATAGGACTTCGTTTAGCTAGTAGTTTCATGCGGATCTGTGATTAGTATTTGGATAAAGGATGTTATGAACAAATATTACTTTAATGAAATAAAATAGTTGTTTATGTTTATTTTCATTTTCTTAATATTATATCCTATATTTGCATGTTTAATCCGTGAATAACTTTATGTTATTCTAAATAGTCCGTTGTCGATCAATGATATGGGAATGTCATTGAATTAAGACAAATCTGAGTTTTGGTAGAATATACTTTTAAAGTATATTGATCGTGGGACATCGATTCACATGATGTTCAATGAATTGAATATAGGACTCATCCCAACTTTACATGATGATACTTTTGGATTTTGTCATTAAGTATATCATGAAGTGTTTATCCTCGGACTTGAGATACGGATAACTGATAGGAATGTAGTGCATTTGTGTAAGATAGTCTAACGCTATCCGAATCGGTAGTTATAAGGGCTATTTTCGAAAGTGTTGCAAAATTCATGAGTTATGTTTGTAGTCAAGAGAATTTGTTCCTTTGAATTTGTTTCAAAGCATAATACTATATTTGGGCCCTCGTAGGGTTGACAAGATGTTTGTATGGCCATACCCAAGATCTATCCGGAATACGTTCGAGAAGATTTGGTAATCTTGTTCAATCATATACAACGAGAAGCAGAATGTTAACTTATGAAATGACTTGATCCATATTCATAGTTAATGTAGTATTAGTAACAAAAGGATAAGTAAAATGATGAATCATTAAATGGTTTTCGAGGAGACCATACTCGATTCGATCCGGGGCGTTGGCGTGTGAAAGCTAGACTAACCAATGTCATTACTATATTTAGTAATATCCAGTGGGAGCTGAAGGTTTTATGGATATTTAAATAATAGTATGTCCGGTTCGAACTCGAGACTTGGGATTGCACACATTACGTATGAGAATTGATGTAAATAATTAATATAAATAAACGTTATTATTATTAATTATTAGTCGCGAAATAAAACATAACGATAGTTAAATAATTAACGAGGTTTGGTTAGCGGTCGTTAAATATTAACTAGAAGGACTAGAGATGAAATTACAAAGTCGGAAAGTTCTAGAATCCCTTTGGGGCTTTGGCCGATCGGTTGGGTTCCCAAACCCATACCTCTCAAACTTGGTCACCAAATTAAGTTAACTATAAATACAATCCTTGTATTCATTCACAACTTAATCTTGGATCACCAATAACCTAATTTCTCTTCTCCTCTCTCTCTCTTTGCTTGGCCGATCGTACACCCTCCTCAGGGGATCGATTTTTCCAAGTGAAAGAAACAAGTGTTGGTTTTATTTGTGATTCAAGGAACTAGCTTTTCACATCAATTTGTTATTAGTGCGTGTGTACAAGAACGAAGAACAAGCACACTTGAGCTTGTAATCCTTGGTGGTCGATTTCTTGTTTGGGTCGATTTGTATAAACCCTAAAGTTAGGGTTTTGGGTTTTTGGTTCTTGTTCAATCAACGTTTGATTCTTGAATTGCTAAAAGGTACGCGTTTTCTTATTCGGTTAATTACTTACATATATTATTCCTAGTTCTTCCGCTGCATGCTTTGATGATGTTATTTGTTTTATATAATTGTTATGAGTATAAAATCCCAACAATATATATGATAGCTCAAGCTTTTCGACAAAATCTATAGCGATATCTATTTGAATGTTTGAGATTATATATATATATATATATATATATATATATATATATATATATATATATATATATATATATATATATATATATATATATATATTTAAAGCGGCCTTGTTCTTTGACAAAGGGTTGCGTGAGTCGATTGAGAACATAGTGGTTAGTGGAGGGCCATTCTTTGGAGACTTCTGATGGCGACTCGCTTGTTTACCCATTCGATTTGGTGGTTTGGTTTGTACTCGGCAAAAGTGGTTTCCTCTTATGCTTTTGTGGCCTCGCGTGTTCAATCTTGGGTGCTACAAGACCACATCTTACGGGATAGTGGCATATGTGGTATGGATGATGACTATGTTTGTGCTCTGGCTTGTCTTCGTGATACGATTCCAAGCTTCGATTTTAGTGGTTTCACTAATAAGGACACCGCCCCCTCAAAACCCCAACAAATGCACTTTTTAGTGAAATGGTCAAGGATATGGAAGTTACCTTTGACATGACTGTGAGACATAATGCAGTTTTTGAGTGTCTACGAGCTCCACATGCCCAGGATTTTCTACTAGCTATCCCCATAGACGGGTTTGGTCAACATATGTCACCGGTGGAATATCGTACTATCCTTAAGTATCGCCTTATGATTCCTTTATTTCCAGTTGATGAGACATGTCCAGTTTGTCGCAAGGCATGTTTGGATTCTTTTGGAGAACATGCGGTTCATTGCAAAGAGCTCACGGGCTTCAAATACAGACACGATATGGTTAGGGATGTCCTGTTTGACGTTTGTAGGCGTGCTGGGATCTCCGCCAAGAAAGAAGCACCTGTGAACTTTTTGATCGACCCGTTGGATGGAAGATCGACACTCATACCGGCAGATGTTTTGGTGTTTGGATGGGTTGGAGGAAGCAGTGTGTGGATCTGGCGGGGTTTCTCCTCGTGGGTTTGAGCATCCGGGGTTTCTGATGGGGCGGTCGCTTTGAAAGCCACTGACAAAGTAGCAAAACACGATAAAGCGTGCATTGAAAATCAACATGTTTTTATCCCTTTCGCGTTTGATACTTTTGGTTTCCTTACACCTGAGGCAGTGGAGTTCCTCAACGGAGTTCAACAGGTTATGCATAGTAATATTATGACACCTAGATCCATTTTTTTCAAAAGGATTAGTTTTGCTATTCAAAAGGGGCTAGTAGCGTAGCTTGTTGCCCGTTTGCCATCCACCTCTTTGTAAATTTCATAAATCTACTATTCTTAGATACATTCACTAAATTAATAGACACCAATTCGAGAATTTTTATTCCAGTTTTGTCCCAGAATTTTATGTTTGACTTAGATCAATCCATTCCCCAGCGATTGTTATTCAAACAACCTTAGAGAAACTTATAGCGATTGTTATTCAATTCCAGTTTTATACCATGATTAAAGCCAAGACCAAAGAACTACATTCTATCATTGTTATTCAAGCAACCTCATACATGCCAAACATGTTAATGAAATTGGTTGAGTTTGACTTATAACTTTATAAGTCCCATGACTAATGTTAATTTTCAAACTGACATGGTTTCTATTAGAGAAACTTATAGCAAATCCCACTTATAAAGGATGATGCCATCAAACTAATAAGACTTTCAACTAAAACAAGTTTGACCCAAATAGGTAAATACTGCAAATGCAAATAATAAATGAAGTATCTTCAGCCTATAATATATCCTCCCAGAAACCATAGTTATTTGTGAAAGGTAGATCAGGTACAACAAGCCTGCCATTCAAATATTCAATTCTAGCTTAGCCGATTCAGCAGAAAGAGCAAGACCATAACCAAATCCAGTATACACTCACCAATCAGTATTTGTGGCAACTTCAGCATTCCATCCTATCAAACATTCAATAAATTCTCTACCGAACAATAAGATTCTATTAATTACACAAACATATTTATGTATGCTGGAGTATAAGAATCGTCATTATACATGTACACACAGACTAACTTTCTCCATCTAAGTCAAACTAATAAACATACTAATAAATAAAGAACATAGATAGGTTTTTCGAGTCGTCGACCGGTTCTATTCCCTCCTCCCTAAGGCGATGACTTCTAACCCTATTTAAACTTGTGTATTCTTGATAAGCAAGAAAACATTAATAGATAATTACTTATTATAAGGAAACTAAATAAACACTAAACTTCCACCGTTTCATAATTAACTCTCAAACCCATGAAGTTGATCATCAATTTGTCAAAACACACCTTGTCCTCAAGGTGCGGATTCTAAATTTCATCTTAATCAATCTTGGGCGGGTTCCCGTGGTTTGAAGTTAAAATGTGGTTCAACTTCCACATTACTCTCATCCAACAACATTACTTGAAAAGTGTGACTCGCGCCTGAGATGACTGGTGTGTTTTGCATCACACGAAAACATAGTCCTTTGCTTTCGCCTAGTATTTACGGCTCGGTCATCCTTGAAGTTAACACCGTTACCGATTTGTTCTACAATCGCGATCACACTCTTAGATTGCATAAGACCTCGTATAAGCGGTTGTCTTTAAATGATACGACCAACTCCATAGCATTGTAAAACTTTCGGGTTTCATGACCCTAATCGCACTAAGCGTGGGTTTAATCCCTTTTGTAAAGGTGGCTTCCATGACGGTTCGAAACCATAGCCGGTTGGCAAGTAATTTTTCAAACAAAGCAACGTAAGCTCGAGTCGATCCTCTTGAGTTATTGCCAAAAATTGCTCATAAAGATTCCCTTCTGTGATTGTTGGAACCATATCAACAATCGCCTTTTAAAAGTGTCCTATGAATGGAATGGAGTTCACCCTCACTTCATCTATACCAAGCCGGCGCCTCGCCTTCCATACATAAAGTTGTCGCTCGTAGTTGTTCTTGTGGTATGAGACCTTGAATTTCAAAATATCGTTCAACTCGTATATCCATCCATATGCATTTCACCTTCAAACACCGACATCTTTAATTTTCTCATTCAATGCTCAAGTTGATTCGTTCCATTGAGATGCTTTATTTCTCTGTTTTATTTGTTCCAATCATGTGTTGCATGCATCTCCCTATCAATCGCCGCTTGAGATCCACCCCAAAGTCCCATCTAAAACCCGAGGTCGCATTCCGATAATAAATGGTGCACCACAATCGAGCAGCGGTTTAAATCGCTCACTATTCAAGTAATTTGTTTTCCTTTGATCGAATTTGCTCGATCGTTCCACATCAATACTTTTTCCTCAAGTTTTTCTAATAATAGTGCTTGATTCACCATTAGAATTATGCAATTCCAACCCAATATCATCATAACTCCGTCATATTGGTGGTGGTACATACAAGGTCGACTTTGTAGCTCGCTTCATGGGATCACGAAATTCAAAAGTTGATGTTTTCGTTGAGCCGTACCTAAGATCAACTGTTTCAATTCCTCAAATTTACGAGCAACTTCGATTTTAAGTCCAATTCCCCATCTAACTTTTCAATACCTTTGTCAAACTTCTTCTCCAAAGCATCCATTCTTTCCTTTGCTTCTACCTTATACACGATGAATTTGACATCTAGTTCGCCACTTTTTGTTAGTCATGACTTCGATGAGCAGTGATTTTGTGATGAACAATGATTTCGGGAAGAAAAATATTGGTCCGAATCTATAGTTCGATGCCAATTTGATACGAACCAAATTGGTGATTTTTATTAATACTAAAAATAAAGAAAACAAAAGAGCGAGATAGGTTTTCCAAGTCCTCGAATTGGTTCTATTCCTCCTCCTTAAAAATGATAACTCCTAACCCTATTTGATAAGCAAGAAAACATTAATAGATAATTACTTATTATAAGGAAATAAATAAATAAATAAAACTAAATTAACACTAAACATCCAACGGTTTCATAATTAACTCTCAAACCCCTAAAGTTGATCATCGACTTGTCTTGGGTTTCAAGTAACAACATATAGTTACCTAAAAGGTCATCATCACATAAATGTACGGTGAGTGCCTTGACCCATGCTTTCATTGTGTTGACTATCTTGAAATCGAAAAAGGTTTGAAAAAATGGGCATGGCTTTAGCGACCAGATCTGGTAATATCACAAAATTAATTAAGCGGGTGAAGATCTTTTTAAAATGTACGAATTAAAGCCTCCCGGATTATTAGATGATGTTAGAAATTTGGTTTACATACTTTGTGTTGGAAATGTATATAATTTACAAATACGTAAATGTCAGGATTCGAACTCGTGACCACGGGATTGCACACATTACGAATGAGAATTAAAGTTAATAATTAATGTTAATTGATTACGATTAATTGTTATACAAAACTAAATCTAACGATCGTTAAGTATTTAACGGAAAATGACTAACGACCGTTAACTCGTAAAGAGAAGGACTTATAGTGTAAAATCTTAAAAGGAAAAGATACGGAATCCCTTTTGGTGCTTCACATGGCGGCCATAAGGGGTTTCACAACCCTAACCCTAACTTGTTCCCAGATTTTAGAACACTATATAAACAAGGCTAGGGTTAATGGTTTTTCATTGCTTTTGTGCACACACATTAACCTAAGGTTTTCTTGTTTCTCTCTTGCAAAATTCGCCACTACATCCTTTAGGGTGTTTGGTTTTGTTTTTCTAAAACAAAGTTTTGTAGATCTAGCAATCACTTTATTTGTTTGTTAATTCGTGTGTACTAGAACGTGGTAGTAAGACACTATTCTTACACCAATTGGTTTGAGTTATAAAGCGGTGAGGATAACTCGTTAAACCACTTTGTTACATTCATTGAAGAGATCTACCAATTGCAAGAGGTACGTTACGCATCTATTTAGTTAATTATTTATTTGTTATGATCTTAAGTCTTCCATTGTGTACTCTGTGGTGTCTACATGTTTTATTGTTATTCATGTATCTTAAACTCAACACTTTGGAGTTGAGTTAACGATTAACATAAATTCACCCGTTATATCTATTTTGTATCGGTATGTTTGTTTATGATGATATAGAGGAACACTAGTTTTGTATCATACCTTGTGAATTTGTGATTGCTATTTGTTCTCTCAACTGCAACGTCTTTTTCAAACTCACTATATCTCTCTCTTGAGTCTCTTCATTTCACTTCCATCGCACTTTGCACGCACACAAACAAACATAAAGAAAGACTACATGTAAATTTGTAATAATGTAAAGTAGGACTAAACAAAAAGTTTCTTAATCAATCCGGTACTTGATTATTAACACCTCCCAAATTTGCTCATCCACCATTGTGGGCCAGCATTAACCCGACTTCCGTTCTTTAATTTCCATTTCCAAACATCTCATTTTGGGACTTAATATGTTATCTACGCAAACTACTTTTTGGACATTTAACACATCATTACGGAGCTCTCATTAAGGAGTACGTAACCAGTGATATATTTTCTGTCAATATCACTCGAGTTTATACTTGATTGTGTCTGCAATTAGTGAAAACACCCTTTAATATCAAAACTGTACAACCTTTATTTTGTTACCAATTACATAAATTTCCTTTAAATTGATTATCTATAATGCATGATTTTCAACCAAATTAGTGTCTTTTATATATCTATCCTACATCTACAAGATATCAATGTGTTCGAGTGTCATTGAAACTATTGCAAAATAAAGAGGTTGTGTTACTCTGCAATTCATATTCGCAAGAAGGTGCTAGTATGTCAAGCGTTGTTAGGTCTGGTATTGACATCAATGAAAACACGTAATTCAACTTAATCTTGTTTTTCAATGCATTTTTATGCTCACACGGTCAGCACGTACATGTCTTTTTATATAAAATAGGATAATATCAGTGCAAGCTATCTCATTTGTTTATAATGTATTGATGATATATGATTTGTCAGCTTGACATATCGTAAAAAAATATACCGGAGATAAATTGGTTACCAAATTTGATTTATATAAAGTTCAATATTTATTACTATGTTTTTAAAACATTGATTTTGGATATTTATTGTAACTTAACAATTTTAACCATTGTTCTTTTCATCTTTTGACCAGAGTTTTGAAATTCTGACCATATACATTGTTGAATAATCGTATTCCTCTAATCTACTCAACATATGTTTACAATCATCCTAAGATAGACACACCATATATATATACATACAAACGTACCTAAAAAGAAAACAAAGAACAATGTCCATTATCATAGCATTTGTTAGAGCATAAGGAGTGGGAGTTCGATGGTGGGATGATTAAAAACCGTTAGGCTTTGGCGGGGACGTGGGAGCCGGCGTGGTCAACACTCAATGACTACATGTGTGTGTGAGAGAACTACGTGCCAACGTGGAAAGCGACCACCGAGGTATGGGTTTTGAGCATGTGACTTGCGTCACCATGCCAACCACCAGATCACTCCGTACCCTCTTACAACCTACATTTATTCACATTTCCGGCGTCTATCAATGTAAAAACTTTAATGTGTGGTATCATGTTTTCAACGATATAAAAGACACAAAAAAAGCCAAAAGATGTTTAGACCTTTAACTAAACAGATAATCATATTAACATAACCGAAAAATGACCTCTCATATCATATTCAAAATTTGTTTCACCAAGCAAAAAACATTAAAAACCAATTTGTAAAATACATAATAGATACATGAATAATCATCTTCATTGTACATGTAACTGGACATAATAAACTAATTACTTACATGCAACTACAATCTGTAATAACTAGATTTTTTTTAACTTATCAGGACATGAAAACCATGTCTAATGTTATTATGAAAATCTTAAAAAACCTCAAAATCCCGCTTATTTTATGCCATATTTAGTATGAATATTACAATTCAAAATTTAAACACAAAAAGCCAACAATTCACATTAAACACTCACCTCATATGCTCTCCCTCTAAACTTGACCACTTTAATTTCAATCTCATCTTTTCATGTTCTAATCCCAAACAAAATTTTACAGTTTTGCAATCTTCTTAAGAATTCAATCAAAACTAGTCCGTTTTTCAAGTTATCATCATTGTTATACATTTATAAGCATCTAGCTAGGATAATAATAAAAAATCAGGTAGAAACTTATTTTCTGAACTCATTTAAGTGGTAAGTTTTTGTTTCAACTTGTTTTGATTGTTGTGTTGGTTAAGGAATCATAAGGATCGATTCTGATTGATTTTGTACTATACTATACGTGGATGTTTATTTATTTATTTATTTATTTATTTATTATGCTTTTCTAGTTTTTTATTGTTTGATTGAAATGTAGATTGATATTTACGTTGATCAAGTGGCTTTAGCGTTTCATCTTGTTTTGATTGTTGTGTTGATGAGGAATTATATATAAGATCTGATTTTGATTGGTTTTTATTATATATTATGTGTAACCTCTGTTCATTTGATGGATTTTTTAGTGTCTAATTGAAAAGTGGATGATATTTACGTGGATCAATTGGCTTTAGCGTTTGATTGTTGTTGGATTTGTGTTATATTATGCTTCTTCTTTTTTGTTTTTGGATGATTTTACGCAGTTGACGCAACAATTTACTTGGTGTTTTAAGATCACTACTACAAAAAGGACTATCAAGACCCCCATATGGAGACCAAATACCAAACAAACGGTCCGAAACCCAAATCCACCCTCAGAAGTATATGGACCGGTTCTTCAAAAGAACACCGGTCTTGATTCAGAAACAAATATAGACCGGTTATGTTTATAACAACGGTCTATAAAGAAATGAGACCGGTTTTAGGATGTAAAACCGGTGCGAGTTCTATTTAATGGAGACCGGTTAGTTTCTAAAAAACCGGTCTCGATACAACTTTGAATTCCTGCCGTTGGGGTAACAGATACAGCTGACGACTTTTATACCCAAAATCTCATTTTTACACACATTCAATGCCATTTTAAACAAACAACTACCTACTCAACTTCTTTTCAATTTTCAAACACAAATTTCATATCTATTAAATGCATCTTATTCATCATCAAAGGTATTAAATGCATCTTATTTATTAAGATTAAATTTACTATTATAGATTACTCTTTTATTTTCTTAGAGTTTTGATGCTAATTCAATTCTTTGAATCTTCATTTATATGTAGGGTTATTTGCGAAGATCATGTATGCCGAACAAAATATTTTTAGGATAACTTGACTTACGATTCGTTTGAGTAAGTTATTGTTTTCAATTACTTTTAAGCAAACACATATTTTTTTTTTAAACATCCATGTAGTAAAACTAAGTAAGAGAAACATAGATCAATATATAGTTTAACACCCGTCCGATATTAACCTACTAGAGGTTAATCTTGGATTGTCCCCATTTGGGACTACTTTTATAACATATTGTTTCATTTAGGATGTGAATGCTTATTATTAGATTGAGTGTTGTTTTAGAAAAAAATCGATATCATTTTTCCCTTACTCCTACGGGTATGCACTTATACGTATACTTGGGGAGTTAAGGGGAAATGCTGTCGATTTTTTTTAAATAATACTCAATCTAATAATAAGCATTCACATATGAGACAATGTGTTATAAAAGTGAGTTAGAATGACCAAACGAAAACAAAATAAATGCGTAATCATGAGATGCATACATCTTATTGTATATCTTATATTTGTGTTACAGATGGATCGTCATACATGGATGTACAATATAAAGCGAGCTACCCCGAATACATGGAAAAGTTGTCGATTTCATGAAAGTCTGTGAGGATGACCGGGTGATGAGCGGAAAAGATGAAATTTTTGTCCTTGTAAGAAATGTAGAAATGGTGTATTATATGAGGCGCTAAAGATGTTAAAACCATTTAATAAGAGATGGGTTTACAAGAGGGTACACTTGTTGGGATTTTCATGGTGAAGAAAGAGTTGCTAGTAACGCGTCAGTTTCTGAATGTAATAACAATGATTTGCCAATTAATAATGATCGTAGTAATTTGAATGACATGTTACATGATTTGGATGGTGATTTTTCACAAAAGGAGCACGCTAAATTTGAAAAATTATTTGTAGCCGCTGAAAAAGCGTTGTTTGTCGGTTGTAGAAAACTTACTGTGCTTTCTGCGGTGATAAAATTGTACAAATTAAAAGCATCATCTGGTTGGAGTGATATAAGTTTCACAAATCTGTTAGAGTTTTTGCATCAGGAAATGCTCCCCGAAGACAATGAATTGCCCATTTCAACTTACCAAGCTAAAAAACTAATGTGCCCCATGGATTTGGAAATTGAAAGAATAGATGCATGTCCAAATGATTGTATGTTGTATAGAGGCAATGATAAGGATCTACATGTGTGTAAGGTATGTAAAACATCAAGGTATGTGCAAATAAAACAAAAAGGACCTAACGGTGATGTGACCAAGAATGGCCCTCTGCTAAATTATTGTGGTATTTTCCCATTATACCAAGACTCGGCGATTATATGCAGATGCCAAGGAGGCGAAATTGTTACGTTGGCATGCCGAGGAGCGTAAAAGATGGAAAAATGAGACATGTAGTGATTCTCTTCAATGGAGAAATATCGATAACTCATTTGAAAAATTTGGAGGGATATTAGAAATATACGGTTAGGACTTAGTTCGAGACGGAATAAATCCGTTTGGAAACATGAGTAGTCGTCACAACACTTGGCGGTTCTTTTATGCAACTACAATCTTCCACCTTGGTTATGTATGAAACGAAAATACATCATGATGTCATTGTTAATTCAAGGCCCAAAACAACACAGGAGCGACATTGATGTGTATTTGAAACCTTTAATAGATGACTTGATAACGCTTTGGGATGATGGAGTAGAAGTGTATGATGCATATTCGAAGAGTATTTCCAACTACGAGCCATGATTTTTGCACCATTAGTGATTTTCCAGTGTCGGCAATTTATCAGGATATAGTACAAAAGGGAAAATGGCATGTCCTGTTTGTGAAGATTGTACCCACTCTGTTTGGTTACGACATTGTAAGAAAACGATATATATGGGACACCGAAGATCGCTTTCAAGGAATCACCCGTATCGTAGAAAGAAAGAGTTGTTTGATGGTAAAATAGAGCGTCGAGTGGTGCGACCGCCATTGGATGGAGAAGCTACATTTTCTCGATGTGAACCTGATGTGAAATGTGTACTACTCGTATTTGTAGCTAATAAAGAATTAAATTTTGATATCTAAACCAAATATGTAGAACAATTTGGTATTGAACCTGATGTGAAATGTTTATTTATAACTAAACAGTATACTCCATAATATTAGTGATTGTGTTTGGGTATCAGGTGAAGTGGTTAGTGTTCGAGATTGTAGGAATAGTGTGTGTAAAATGGATGTCTAGATGCAAAAGTAAGAAAAGCAGTTACGGGTTTACTAACGATGTTTGACCCCTCTCAACATAATCATCAGTTGTGCCCTAATGTGTGTATTAGTGTATAGTTATGTTTATATATGCTTCTATTGCGAAATATGCATCTGCACAGCGCCACAACATTTAGGCTTTCATTTTAAGCATCCATAAATAAGATTTTTAACCTAACCAAATATTAATTAGAAGCCATACATCAACCATTTCTGAAATAGATAGGTCGATACTCTCTTATTGAAATTAACATACAACACTTCCATTGCTTGCTGCACTTTATTTCATAAACATGAAGCACAAAGTTATAAAGTAGAAGTATGTATTGTCAGGGAAATGTAACTAGCATGTATGATATGCCATTAGAATGGGACGTGACATTGATAGTCTGGACCATCCTAAGGTTTTCACGAGCCTCACTTTGAGATGTATTGAGCTTTAGATTTTATTTTATTTTTTGCTTTCAATTTACACTTTCACGATGAACCAATTGCCTAAATATTTCATTAATGAGCGGTGAAGTCGGATAAACGAAAGTCTCAAGGACTTTGTGAAGTCGGAATGGACCGCTAATAGAAGAGTTTGGACACGAGCATGGGGGTCGTACAAGGGGAGTTGGGAATGTTGGTTTTAGAAAAGGAATAGAGGGTACGTTCAAAGAAGAAAAGGAAGCTTGAAATAGATGAATCATTACAAAGCAAAAGGAAGAAGTAATTGAAATAGTAAAGAAGTTTGAAGTTGAAATTAAAGCCACATATGACAAGAAGATTGCGATAATGAGAAGCAAATTGCGATAATGAGAAGCAAATTCTTGAGCTCAAGTCCAAGCTTGAGTCTAGGCAAAGCGGTTGTGGGTCGACAACAGTAGCTAATCATGAGTCGTCGACAAGCTTTAGCAACCGGCTGGATGAGATAACGGTAATGTGATTTTCAGTAATAATTAATTCCTTTAAAACTTAAGAGCAAGCATTTGTTTTTTTTTTTTTTTTGGTTTTTATGAAAATTTGGTTACTGAATACATAGACGCTTTTTGTATAAAAGTTTTTTATTTCCATAAAGATCTTAATTCTTGAAAAGCTTTAATTTAAACCTTTTTTTTCATTGTTTCATGTTTATCGAGTCCATAAAGTGCTATTTGTTTTCACCATACAAGAAAGATAAGGCGCCGATAGCATGGGGTTGTATATCCATGGAGACGGTATCATCCATGGAGTTCCATAATTCCTACATACATGAAGGTCACGAGAGACAAGGTTGTGCCGGCTTATAAGTCTGTAAAGCTTCCGTGATCGTGGAGATAAAAGTGTTACTTTATTAGGTCAAGCGATTGGGAGCTTTTTTCAATGGCCTCAATGTAGAATTAGTCGCATGAAGGTACATTAATAAAATTAGCTCGTCTTTTTGTAGTATTGGACTTAGTAACTTTTCTCACATACGTTAAATGGAAATTGATAATAGGAGATAACACCAACATCGAAAAATAGAGATCAACGGATGAAAACAACAATGCCAGCAGCAAGTGTGCCTACTCTTCAAATTGATCTGGTAAACGCTTTAATATTTTAGTTTATGATTGAAATTTAGCGCAATTATACAATATTCAAAAAATTGTAATGGTGTATTTGTAGGTGGCTGAGAACACATCTATGCCGATACCCCAACAAAAAGAGCGGATCGAATGCCCAAAAGCGATTCGAGCCGTGGCTCAAGTCGCTATAAAGCAAACACCAAAACAAACACAACCATTGTCGGTCGCTCAAAAGTCGCAAAATTGCTCAAAAAGTTCTTCTTGAAGAAGCTAAAGGCTTGTTGGAAAATAGATTGACTGATGTAGGAGATACCATTGGCGCGAGAGGACCGTTATTGAATGCTGCCTATCTCCGTTGGATGAGCCGTGATGATTGTACTTCGGGCTATGTTGTTGATGTTCCCCCTGGTATGTTTGTTGGGCAAGAGGAATCCTTTTCTATTACGGTTGATGCTGATGACATTTTGAAACTATGGACGAATGGATTGCTCGATGCAAGCATTATAACTTACTTTAACTGGTATGAGTACTTCTGAAACTTCTTGCTGTTTGGAATTGCTTTTATTGTGATATAGATATGAGTTGTTTGGGATTACATATAGAGTAGGGGCTGTTTGGGATTGCTTATAGACTTAGGACTGTTTAGGTTTGTTTTTATATTCATGGTTATATGGGATTGTTTATATAATTATGATTGTTTAGGTTTGTTTATATATTCATGGTTATATGGGATTGTTTATAGAGTTAGCCCTCATGCTTTAATATGAATTTTTATGAAATGAATAAAATGTATCAGATATCTTCATTTGTGAATTAATAATATGACTCTTTTGTTGATGTTTTTCTCAAATTTTGTCAGATAGAACTTCTTTAGCCCAAAACTCTATTTAGCCATGTATGAAATGCTACAAACACTTGGATATTTAGGCGAAACCTTAGTCGGGAGTGAGGTTGGAGAAAACCGGTCTCAAAAGGAGCAGACCACTTTTTAAAGTCGTCTTATTTCTTAGATAGTAACCAAAGAAGCTCTATCGCAAATTTAGAAGAAGAAACTAATATAAATGAGAAGCGAAGCTATTTTCATACACGTCATAATAATAAACCGCTTTTATTTTAATAACAACGGTTATGCAAATGGATCTATTTGGGTTTGATTGCAAATGGAGTCGCTCGGTTATGCAAATGGGATTGTTTATAGAGTTAGGATTGTATGGGATTGTTTATAGGCTAGGGACCTGTTTGCGATTGTCTATCTAGACTAGTTATCGGTTGTGTAAATTTTAGATTTATTTTATATTACATTGTTTTCTTTTGAGGGGCTATACAAGTTGATGCAATCAAGTTCTAGCCGTTGTGGTCTATTAAACCCATATTTGATTCAAGGAAGTGAGTGCCTTAGCAACACTACGGTGTAAAAGATTACTTGACGAGAGCATTCGGTTCTACCTCGACATTTTCCTTGCGCCTTTTATCGAAAAGTATGCACACTATTATCTCTAAACTGCTTATGTGGTTATGTGCCTATATGGCCAATAATTTTGTTTCAACTTTATCGGGGGAACCATTGGGTGTTGTTTGTTGTATGCCCTAAACAACGATGTGCTACATCTTGGATTCATATCGAACAAGAACAAGAAAAGGACCGAGCGAAGCTATTGGCTTACAAGTCGCTTGAATAAGTTCATTGCAAATTACAAAGTTGTCGAGGTAAATTATATCACTATGATTAGATACATACAAACAAGTTCTTTGTTTTATACAACTTTTAACATGTACACATTTTTGGTTTATTGAACGTAGTGCAATCAACAAGCTGGAAAATGGGAATGTGGGTACTATGTACTTAAATGGATGCATGAATTTGTTACAGTTCACCAGAATCATTTTCCAAACATTGTAAGTACTATCCTAAATATTGATTTTAGAATATGTAAATGAAAACTGATGCAACAAGTATGCTTTGTTTTGTTTTCTTTTATAGCTCTTAACATATCTTGTATACCTTTTTTACATGTAGATCCCTTGGCATGACAATCGTCCATTTTCCATGAATCGATTGAAGACACTTTAGAAGTGGCATCAATTATGTCCAATTTGATTATCATTATTGATAGGTAGTTTTGGTTATGCCATTGTCTTTTGTTTAGGCATTTAGTATTTAACTTAAGATAATATGCGAACTCCTTTTTGTAGAAGGCATTTGGAACATACATACGCTTAGTGCTAGAACTCGTTATTATCTAAGTTAAATTGGAATATGTATTGACGTTTATGATTTAGTAGTTAAATTTATGGAATGTAGGATGTATTTGGTAATTCATGGATCAAAAGTTGTTTGTACATTGTTTGAAATTGGAACATGAAACTGAAATGGAAACGGGAACATGAAACTGAAATGGGCGGGAACATGAAAGCAGGCGGGATTTGTATGTGAAAGTGGTATAATTAAGAAAATATATTTTTGAGAAAAAGGCAATAGAGACAGGTTTTATTGATAGAAACAGTCTATGTATATAAAACAAGACCCACAAACCTTAAAAAACAGTCTCGATATTGATAATAGAACCGGGTATATATCATGAAACCGGTCTCATTTATGATAAGCAAGACCGGTTTTTAAACCGGTCTCGATATGGTTTTCACATGGAGAGCCCCCCACTTAGAGACCCCATCAAAAACAGGTCTCGATGGATTCTACAACAGGTCTCGAAAGGACTTATTGTAGTAGTGGATATAGTTAGTTGACGCGATGATAATTTTTATTTTATTATTATTATTATTATTATTTTATTTTTTTATTATTATTTTTTTTAATATTATAAAACATCACTTCATTAGAAACCAAAAGGATTACAAGAAATTGGTGGGAAGCGAGACACTAGTTGGGCTCCACTCCTTCTGAATACAAAAGCTAAGTCCGTGAAAAATAAAAGCCCCCTCTTGACACTATTCGAGTGACTAATAGCAATAGATCTTGATACGTGAAATCGTGTCCAAAGCTTCGTGTCAAGCTCCCCAAATGTAGAGAAAGCAAATGGGATGAACTTCAGCCATTTTCTTCACATTTGGACACGTATTTCTTTCTTCTTCTCCACGTTATGTAAGGCCACCCCGGAGCCCACGTGACGATCAATACCATAAAGGAGAGATTCCATTCACATCCAAACACGCGTCCTTACCTTGGATCCAGTTGAATAATAGCAAGTCTGCTGGACTGACTCTTTCCGTCCTCGAAAGAAACCCCAATGGGGCCTCCTTTTCACCATAATCCCAACCTTGGAACATATGTCGACAAGGATATCACGCACCAAGTTATGTCCGATTTCACCTCACTTCACCGGAATGTGGAACCGCATGATCCCCATTGGTCCATACGATGCTTGCGGCAAAGTGTGAGCTACCTTGAAAACATAGGTATGGTAAGCCTATAACACAATTCAGACATAACTATTATTATTGTTAACTGATGTCGTGATGCGTATGAATTGTGCTATTATTTTAATGAATTTGAATGAATTGGTAAAAAAAATGCTTATTCAATTAGAAGGTGAATCTAAAGGTGTTTTTAACAAACCGGCATAGAGAACAAGAACATCACAAATTAATTGCAAAAGCAGATGTGCATCTAGAGCTAATTATCGGAATATTTTGTTTAAAACTCTAAGGCCCTCAAGTAATCCGTATGTGTATGAACCATACTTAGTTTATGATTATATCCAACAACTCGGGTTTCGTTGTTCAATAATAAATGCATTTGATGTTAAATATACGATCTTTTGTAGGTTTTAACAAAATGAAGTTGAAAACGGGAACTGTCAAAAGAAAGACAACGAACCCAAAAATGGAGTTAAACATGCGACCAAAAAGGAATGCTAGGGCTCCTAAAATGCCCGGGTTCCTAGTAGAGCCAGTGTTTAAAAGAACACGTAGTCCAGCTTCAAGACTAAATATGCGACCAAAAAGAAATGCTAGGGCTCCTAAAATGCCCGGGTTCCTAGTAGAGCCAGTGTTTAAAAGAACACGTAGTCCAGCTTCAAGACTAAATATGCGACCAAAAAGAAATGCTAGGGCTCCTAAAATGCCCGGGTTCCTAGTAGAGCCAGTGTTTAAAAGAACACGTAGTCCAGCTTCAAGACTAAATGCTGAAAATAACATGGCTACAAAAACTTCTCCCATTGCTAAGATTCATGTACAAGAAGATGATGATCTATGTAATGTTTGTGGACAAGATGGTGTGTTAGTTTGTTGTGATGGTTGTCCATCCATGTTTCATCAACACTGTCTGGATATCGAAGTAACTTATAATACTCTTTGACTTACTTTTTTGAACTAGGTTATCGTGTTCAAGCTATATAATCAGTTTGAGAGTTAATACTTATGTGGTTTATTTTAACGTGTATGACTTGCCTTCGGGGGATTGGTACTGCGTGTATTGTTTGTGCAAATTATGTACAAAAGTTGATGATGCACGTAAACCTCGTGGTGGTGCACTCGTTTCTAAAATGATGTCGTGTTCATTGTGTGAAGAGAATTGTATGTGATCGCCTAATCAGTAATATTTTTATCAAAATTTATGATATTTTCAGTGATGAATCTTGCAATGATTTGTTGGTTACAGTTCACAGATCGTGCGTTAAAAAAGTGAAGGCTTTAGATATAAACTCGAGTAGTTTATATTTTTATGGAACAAAATGTTGTGAGGTATTTTCATTCATAACATGTTTGTTTAACTTGATTGATTAAATTTCGTAATATCTTAGTTGATTAAGTACATATATTCGATGTGTTCATTTCTCTATACACCATCAAGTACCTAATACTTTCTTTCCGATAGATCCATACAAAGCTAAATGACTCTTTTGGAAAAAGACTCAACTCGGGATGGGTTTTCGTTTAGTCTTCTTAAGAGTTATGATCTCAGAAAACGTTTAAACAAAATTGATCCCATCAAGGCTGAATGCAAGACAAAACTGGCTAAGGCGTTTGACATCCTGAATAAATGTTTTCTTCGTTTTGTTGATGACATCAACCACACAAATGTAATCCAGCATCTCGTGTATAATCGGGGGTAAGTTTCTTAATGATAGTAATTCATTCAATCTAATACAGGGATCTCTGTGAGTTTACTCCCAAGAATCTTGTCCTCAATCTTATATCAATACGGTAGTTTTAGTAACCGAATGCCCTAATTTAGTATGGCTACGTGGATCCTTTTCGTTGCTTCTTTTTATGTGTATCTGTTAGTAAATGACTGACAACAATATTTAAGAAAAAGAAAGAAATGATCGTTACGACCATAGTTGTCTCATTTCTTGAACTAATTGTCAGATCACACATTAGGAGACTCAATTATTCAGGCTTCTTTACGGCGATCCTTGAGAAATATGATGAAGTGCTCTCCACAGCAACCATAAGGTAATTTTTCCTAGCTTTATTTTTATGAATCAGCAATGTGCGGTGTTCCTGTCAATTTTATTCTCATGGACTCTAATTATGTCTTGATCATGACAGGATACATGGGAATAAGCTCGCAGAGATGCCTTTTATTGGCACTCATATAGAGTATTGGGAACAAGGGATGTGCCGCTGCCTCTTAGATTCAATTGAACAAGTACGTATCAATATCATTCAGTAAAATTTAAAGTTATATCTTTTTAGCCGATGTACTATATTTTCTTGTCGATTATTAACGACGGGGGCTTATAAGATTATTGTTGGACCAATTCAGAGGTTGAGGGCTCATAAGGCTTATAAGGTTATAAGGTTATAATAATGGTGACTTAAATTCCAGGTTCTTGGTTCTTTTGGTGTCGAGGAGCTGATCATTCCTTCTGCTGATGGAACTCTAGAGATGTGGATCAAGTTTGGTTTCAAGCCACTCAAAGAATCAACAAAGCAAAAAATGAAATCCATGAGCATGGCAGTCTTTGTGGGCACAACTATACTTCAGAAACGTATTCCTAAAAAAAGAAGTAGAAGCTTTGCCAGATTTCACAGGCATTTAATTTTATGAATTCTTGCAAAAGTGCAATGCTTAATTGTTGATGCCTAAACTTAATCATATGTCAAATACGGAGTATCTAAAACACACTCGATAATTGGCATGAGTTTATTGTCATAGACAATGATTATGGGCAAAGGAGTAACTTTAACGTTAGAACGTAACAGATTTGATGAAACTTATTGATCATTTTAAAGCATAAATATATTAGTAACACTGATAATTGGCAAATGAATGATATTAATCAACTTTGAACAGATTTAAAGGATTTAATTTTGTGAATACATGGAAATGTTGAACAGATAGTATGTTGTGTTACTGATTATAATTGACAAAATCTCTGATTTTTCTCGCTAACATATCTATGAAAGGAACTGTTGACATGCTCACAGGTACTGAGTGAGTATTAGCTTATTATTTCCCTTTTCAAATATTCGCTAATGTTGTCGTGGACTTGATGAGTGTAGCCAATAAGCTTTATCAACTTAATTAGTAGCACTATCTGCGACCGCTTGTGTGTTTCGTAAACATAACCATAATACTTGATAGATGTGCTTTTACGGTGAATTTTAGCTAGTAAACAGTTATTGGCATATATTCAGAACAACACTAACTTAAAGTAATATATATTGTAGCTCAAGCTTTTCCACAAAATCTATCACAAGAGATATCTATTTGAATGTTTGAGATTAAATATCGTGACTCTAATTTCCAGTTTTGTCCCAGTATTTTATGTTTGACTTAGATCGATCCATTCCCCCAGCGAGCCTCTATTCTTTATATCACCATAAATCAACAATGAACAAGCTCCTCAATGCACTTGATATGTAAACAAGATAGTACTTTTTTTTTCTTTTCTTTCTAAGGTGTATAATCATACTAAAAGGAATTTATCATATGCCTTATGTAAGATATTTGTTCAACAAGCCCATATGTATGTATGCGTTATAATTACAGTTGTTTTGGTCCTAACAACAACAGTTCCCAATGACCCAATCGCCCTTTTTATTTTTTTATTTTTTATCTTTTAACAGTTCTAGCGATCATATGATACACCAATATAACTCAGTTTTTTGGTAACTTCCTTCCAGGTAGGCGTGTGTAAGGCTGTATAAGTTACTTTCAACTCAAGTATATGACTGCATCAAAGAGCTGCAAGACGGAAATTGGCTGCATTTCGTAAGATGTTTAGTTTTTGTTGGATCTTTTCATGAGTTACTTAGTACATCTTTATATGAATTCTAGATTCAACTACTACAGTTGTAGATATATCATGGTAATCAACTTTACAAAAGCTTTTGTTTTAGTTGTAAGATGTAACTTTCCGTATTTGGGATTATGCTGGTGATAGTATGAATTTATTGAATGGTTTCATATATTCTACGAGTGTTACATAAGTCTTTTTGGTAACCTTGGTGGGCCATTTAAATCTGTTCAACACATTGTCTTTAAATAGATAAAATCAGTTGCATAACGATTATTATGTTCCTATTTATCCATTTTACTTTTTTTTGTAACAGCATATATATATAAAAGAGCCATCCTAGCAAGGAGCTAGGAGAGGGCAAAAGCAAGATTACATAAGAGCAGTACAAGGGTTAATGAACCAATCTATCCATCTAAGAGAGTATTTTTTTTGCTCTAGATTGAATCCAAGTGTAGGAGTTGAGCTTGATGTCGTTGAGAATCATGTATTTTTTTGGTTTGGTTGATGCGAAGACTGTCTCGTTTCTATATCTCCAAAGAACCCATAGAGTCGTTTGAACCACAACATCAAAGAATTTGATTTGGTTGGGAGGCATAGAGTCGTTTGAACCACGACATCAAAGAATTTGATTTGGTTGAGGCAATTGTATCGGTCCGCCAAGCTTATTGCATCATCGAGGCTTGAAATATTGGAGATGTATAAACCCACCAATTGAGAACCGCTAACCAAGTTGACTTAGCAATGCAACGATCAACAAAGATGTGGTCCTCGATTCGAGGTCGTCATTACAAACGGGCAAAGGACGGAATCAAGATCGATGCCTCGCTTGTTAAGATTAAGTCTTGTGGGAAGCCTCCTATGAAATATTCTCCATGATGAGATGTTTACTTTTGAAGGTAGAATATTATTCCAGCGATACGGAACCGTGGGAAGAAGACTTGTGTTCACGGATATGTGAATACGCATTGCCTTAACCGAGAATTCTTTTGAGTCGCTAATAACGCACATCCACTTGTCTGAATATGTTGTGAGATTAAGATGAGTAACGAGCTCAACTAGACCACTAAGCTCTTGAAGCTCGTTTGGAGATTGAGGTGTTCTATACCAAGACCACTGAAATTCTAAGCCATGAGGTTGCAAAAAATTGTTGTTTCTGCTTGAACTAGACCCAAACTCAGAAGGACCCAACAACCGACTAAAGTCTGAACCATTATGCTGGAAAGAATTAGCATCATTAACATGAAGGACAGGAGCATCAAGGGGACAGCAAGCATAAACCATGGCTGTTGGTGTTGATTCTAGCCGAAATAATCTAGGAAACGAGTCCTTTAAAGGTTCATTACCAATCCATGTGTCTAGCCAAAATTGTGTGTCGCGACCATTACCAATTTTCCGTTTAAAAATTAAAGGCAAGTATATTCCATGAGAAGTGAGATCATTACCTAATTTCACAATTTGACACCAGGGACTTGATTTCAGGGTGTGTTGAGACGAATTCGGAAAGCCACCTTTTATATCATGAATTGAGAGAATAATTTTGCACCATATTGCATTACCTTCATTTAAGAATCTCCACCACCATTTAGACAACATTGCTTGATTACAAGAAAGAAGGCTACCGATGCCAAGGCCCCCATTTTTTAATGGCGCAATAACTTTATCCCAAGCAATCCAAGAAATTTTGTTCTCCTCCAAGTTACCACCCTAAAAGAATTTTCGCCTAATGCTTTCAAGCTTGTTGATAGTGCTAATGGGAGCCTTAAAAGTGGAGAAATAATATACACCCAAGCTTCTAAGAACGGACTTTATGAGGGTTAAACGACCACCGAAGGATAAGGACTTTGCTTTCCACATTGAGAGACGCTTGTGGAATCGATCTACAACAGGATTCCAACTTTCACATCTAGACATATTCGCCCCAATAGGAAGCCCCAAGTAAATACATGGGAGTAATGAAGGTTGACAACCAATGGAGTTGGCAATGGAGTTAAGTTCAAGGTTGCTAACTCCAATACCAAAAAGCTTACTCTTATTGTAGTTAACTTTAAGCCCGGAAGCAAGGTAAAAGCATGTGAAAATTCTTGTTAAGACCCTAGCATTGTGGAGAGACCATTCTCCCAATATAAGGGCATCATCCGCAAATTGAAGATGTGACATATAAACCTTGTCCTTACCAACCTCAATCCCTTTAAAGATATTTTTATTCTTGGCTTCCAACATAACAACATTTAACGCTTCTACTGCCAAAATAAAAAGGAAAGGTGAGAGAGGATCACCTTGTCTTAAACCGCGTTCCACTTTGAATTCCTTTGTTGGAGATCCATTAATCAAAACCCAAGCATAGGAAGAGTTGAGACAAGAGGTGATCCAATTTAGCCACTTCAAGTTGAACCCCATTTGAGACATAATTGCGATAAGAAAATTCCAATTCAACGAGTCGAATGCTTTTTCAAAGTCAACTTTGAAAAGAAGAAGTCGTTTTTTTTCTTTCTTTGCCCATGATATGATTTTGTTAATCATAAGAGGACCATCAATGATTTGACGTCCCTTAATGAAAGCCATCTGGGTTTCCCCCACAACCGAAGAGACAACAAGGGCAAGGCGATTTGCTAGGACCTTAGAAATGATTTTGTATTGACACCCTATAAGGCTAATAGGTCTAAAGTCAGTAATGAAAATTGGATCATCTACTTTTGCTATAAGGGTGAAGAATGAGGAGTTACAACCACGAGGAATAAGACTTGTTGTTTCAAATTCCTTAACATAAGAGATGATGTCTTTTTCAAGTATGTCCCAAAACCTTTTGAAGAATTTAAAGGTGAACCCATCCGGACCCGGGGCTTTTTCACTACCACAATCCCACACGGCATCTTTTATCTCTTGGTTAGTAAATGGTTTATCAAGAAATGTGATGTCATCAAAGGAGAGGCGTTTGAAAAGAGTGCTAGTGAATTTAGGTCTTGAATAAACAGGTTCTTTGAATTTTGATTTGAAAAAGTCAAAGATATGGGTTTTGATGGTGTTTGGATCTTTTACCCAGGACCCGTGAATGGAGAGGCCATTTATTCTTGATTTATTAACTCGGTTGTTGATGACTCCGTGAAAAAATTTTGAATTTTCATCTCCTTCAAGAGCCCATTTAATTTTTGCTTTTTGCCGAAGATCCTTGATCTTGCGGCATTCTAGATCAAAAAGTTCCTTAACCACAAAAGATCTACTATCAATGTCGGCTTGGGTGAGAGGAGAAGTTTCAGCCTTGATGTCAATGATATTAAGGGTGTTTCTAAGGTTAGAGGCATTGATGGATTCTTCTATTTGGATATTCAAACGCCATTGTTTGATGTTTTGTTTAAGAAACTGAAGTTTGGACTTAAAATTGATTGCCATATTATGTGGGCTTATGTTTGATGACCAGCAAGTGCTCAAAACAGTAGCGAAACTAATATGGTCTAACCAAGAGTTAAATAACTTAAATGGTAATGGACCGTAGTCATCACAGTAAAGGATGAGGAGCAAGGGAGAGTGATGGGAAAACTCACGAGGTAGAGCAGAAACATTGGAGTTAGGCCATCGATTCAAGAATTGAATCGAAACAAGGATGCGGTCGAGCTTACTTAGTTGGGATCCAACATTATTCATACGTGTGAACCTTCTCCCACCTAAAGGTAAGTCCGATAGACCTGCACTATAAATAAAGGAGTTGAAGTGTGTGGCTCCAGCTTGACAAAAAGCGGTCCCCTTTCTTTCGGTGGCATTTCTAACTTCATTGAAGTCTCCCATAATGATCGAGATGGTATCGTGTCTAGCAATAATACTTTCAATATCGGTCCAAAGCTTTCTCTTTTCCTTTGGTTCGAGGAGCATACACCACTACAAAAGGCATGGAACCTCCACGGATTGCCACCATCCTAAAACAGACTAAGAAACCGTCGCCAATGGATGACGAGATGGAGGTAAATTTTCTTTTATCCCAAATAGCCGTAATCCCTTTGATTTACCATTAGAGGGCTTTGTGACAAAGTCAAAACAGACACCCATAGGGACTGTCTTTGTGATGTTAGAGACTTCCTCAGACATTGTTTCTTGTAAACCCATGAAGTGAATATTGTTATCGAATCGAAGTCGTTTAACCCAACCCCTTTTATGGTCTTCTCCAAAACCCCTTATGTTTAGCGAGAGAATGTTCATTTGATCTCGTCATGATCACCACAACCAATAATGGAAGCAATATCGCTATCTTTACCATTGATATCAAAGCCAAGGTTGACACTCACGTTAATAGTTTCAATGACTTCATTCGAAAGTTAGAGGATGAGGCACTTGGGGTTTCTACCTGATAGGATCCTATGATTGCATCTGTTGATGTTGGATAAAGAATCTGAAATCTCAGTGGGGTTTGAGGGGGACATGGATGTTGATTTTTTTGGTTGTGAGCTAAGGGGTTTGGTATTCTTGGATTCTCTTTTTTTACGTGATTGAGTCATTCCAAGGAATGGGTGAATCATCTTAAGAGAAGCATATCTTTTCTTGCGTTGTATTGTGGGGCGAATCTGAGATTGAGAGGATGTTATAGGAACATAGGAGTGTCTTGTTTTATTTCTGGAGTTGACATTAGGTCTGGAATTAGTGATTAGTCGAAGATTGGTGATGTTGCTTTGGGCTAGATATTTTATGAGATGTATTTGTGGAAGGCCCATTAGGAGAATGAGGTTTAGTTGGGTTATTTTGATTTTGGGGTTGGATGGGGGATGGCCCACTTGAGTGTGTAGCAGGCTTAGGGTGTTTAGAGGTTTGTGTAGTTGACTTTTCTTTCAAAGGATAGAAATCTTTGTCGTTTGTATCTGCGGAAAGAGAACGCCTGGGAAAGTATGAAGCAGGATGTGAAGTGGACCCTTCCTCAGAATGGGATGTTGTCATATTGTCATGTTGGAAAAAGCCACCAAGACCTTCCAATTTAGTATTCTTGGTTGAATTTTTTGACTTATTTGACCGCCTGTCATTATCATAATCAGAATCCGAGCCATCACCGGAATCTTTTTCAGATTCATCTCTGTTGTCTCCATCAGCCATGGGATAGTGTCATCATCATCATCATCATCAGATGAGTCAAATACATAACCATTGAATAAAATTTCAATACCATCATTGGATTCAACTACTCTAACTGGTATTATTTCATTGCCTAATGGTATGTGGACTACTTCTTTAATAAACTCGAGCTGATCCGTGAGGATACATACTTTCCCATGTGCTCGGTTGAATTGTCGAGCATGACAATCTTCTGGTATACGCACCTGTCCCCACAGGTTTGCAATGGTGGTAAAGGAATCGGTTTGCCACATAAGTGGTGGTAGGCCGGAGATAGTCAACCACGTGACACGGGATTTGATGCGAATGTTTCTGGACCACGTGCAAACAGATTTGAATAGGATATGGAAGGTTTTGTTGATTAAGGCGTTATTTGTTGTGGCTTCATCTTGGAAGAGGATTTGTAAGGTGAGCCCTCCTATATATTTTATTGTGAAATCATTAAACCCTTCATCAATGAAAATATTGTGGACGTTGGAGGCTCCTTCAAGTGAGGACAACTCAACAATGATAGAAGTTTTTGAAAGCGGGAGTGTTTGTGAGTATGAGGGCATGGGGAGCTCAATTGTTTTAATTTTTGGTTTGATGGGTTGTGTGGTTTCAGTTTGTTGGGTATTTGTCCGTTTTAATGTATCAGCATAGGATTGATGGTTTTGTTTCGTGGCTATAACAGGGTTGTGGAATTTCCAGGTATAGTCTTGGGGGAAGTGGTGTTGCGAAGCCCATCAGACTTTCGATGGAAGTGGGCAATATTACAAGAATATTTTTTTGTTCCGATACAAATGGAATTAAGTTTTTGTTCAAAAACCTTGGAGTTGTGAATTCCAGAAAATCTAGCAAAGCCAAATCTTTTCCCCAACTTATTCCTTTTCACGGCAATGTAAACGTCTTCCACGTTTTCGTATTTCATGAAAATCTCCTTCATAGTGATGTGATTCCAGTGGGTTGGAAAATTGGTGAAGTGATAGGTTATTGACAGGGAAGTGTTAGTGGGGTGGTGATGGTTTTGGTTTGGGTATCCGGAGATGTTAGGGTGATGAGGATTTTGGAAGGGGTGGTGATTGTTGTGTTTGTGGGTGGGAGGTAGTTGACCTCTTCTTTTTCCGGTAACAGTTTTCCATCCAAAGTTACATGCACGTGACATCCTAGAGAGTAAAAAAACTTGAAAAATCCAATGTTGTATCATTGAGCATACGACGGATCGCAGGTGAGGTTTAAGAATATGATTTTTTTTATGGTTTTGTTGGCAAGTATCTTGCCTCGGAATGTTGATTATGGTTAGAACTGCCCATTGGTTCCAGTTCCGTTATGCAATTCTTTTGAGAAATCTTGATGAGATATGATCTGGATTCTGGTCTTTGAAAAAAATATAAGCATTACCTTACCTTCAATAGCTCAGTCTGTTTATGTACTTTTATAATTCACTTAACATGTCCAAATGTTAAAAAGTTTAGGTTTTGAGGTTTTGAAAAAAACACTTTCTCTTTCCCCTTTCTCTCTCGTAACAAATTTTCCCGCGCTTTCTATCCTCCATTAAAACTCACAAAAAGCTTAACCTCCTTATCATTTTCTTAGTTTTTTTCAAATCCGAGACCATCAATCGATTCGTCTAATCATTCCGCATATAATGGTTAGCTTGAATTAGATTTTCATCTAGTATTTTGAAATCCTCTTTTTTGAAGTTTTGGCGCCAAAATTTAGATTTTTTTTTCTCGAAGCTGTATGATAAAATGGTGAAGAATTAGTGTATATTGTAAGATAATAATATTGTTTTATTGATTGAATGCATTACATAAAATATAACATATGTATTTATATTAAATACATAGCTTTGATAATAAGCTACCAAACCCTAAATCTAATGGACCTAAACCATTATTGGGTTTGGGCCAACTAACCTATCTAACACTCTCCCGCAGTTTGAACGGGAGACTTTCGAACCGACAAACTGGAACATATGTTGAAAGCCACTTATTTTCTTCTATCATCTTATTTGTTGATTGGTTGAAGGAAAGAATAATTGTATTTGGCGGCATAGTTGTTTATTGCTTGCGACTTCCTCCTTTGCGTGTCGTTTTTTTTTTACGTCATGGCTTGCTTTTCCTTTAGGTAGGAGCGGCAATTTTACGACCAGCTATGTGCGAAAAATGACAATGATCTTCAACGACAAACAATTGGATGAAGAAGAAAAAATATATGGTTGGTTGAAAGCAACTCAACATAGATATTTTGTGTGTTTTAACGGCTAGGGTTTAGGGTTTATGCATTGAATATGAAAAATAAAATCCTAATAAATGACTAAAATAAAGCGAAAAGAACTAGGATCCCTCCGAATCACCGGCGAGTAGCCGATGACCGGAGGATAGCAAATTTTGTAGGTGGATCTTACCTAAAGCTCGAATACCATGTAAGATAATAATATTGTTTTATTGATTGAATGCATTACATAAAATATAACATATGTATTTATATTAAATACATAGCTTTGATAATAAGCTACCGATAAGGTTTTAAAAGGTACCTTTTAAGCGGGTCATTTAAGCCCTTATTCGATCACTTATGTATCCGTTATTGCTTAATATCGTTCCTTTTCACTTTTAGGTCTCTTGAAGGCAAAATGCTGGAATGATGCTTATTTGGACGAAAAAGCGCGAATATCTGAAGAAAATGGCCAAAGTCGAATCGAGACACTCAAAGTCATTGAAACATAAGGCGACGGCGTCATCAGATATCTGCGACGCCGTCGGAAGGAATTTTATGACGGGTCGAGCGAAATTGCATGTTTTCAAGGGACGACGTCGGGTTCTAAAGGAGTAGGCCGTCGTTACTCGACGGCCTAGATGCGATCAAGACGGCGTCGAGTCAAGGGACGGCACACGGTCATAAGGTGATCGCGCCGCAAGGTTTACGTGGCCAAGACGAAACCCTAATGACGGCGACACGACGGCGGCCACGAAACATAAGGTGACGTCGCAGATGTAATCTTATATATAGAATCCAAATTTTCGGTTTTGTGTGTAGTCTTTTGAGTAAAACCTAAAACCGAACCAAGGCTTTCTTGTGCAGTATTTTAGGTTCTAAACCCTATTATACATCAAGATAAGTATTTACTTCATTAATTTAATTATGTCTTTGATTATTTGTGTGTATGCTTGCATGTTCTCCATGTCCCGCTAATTTATTTGTGTGTTTGCTTAGGAATATGAAACTTAATTATTGAATATTGATTGGTTGATACTTATCTTAGTTGACTAATGATCTAGAGCGCTAGATTATTCGTTGTGTGCTTAATGCTTGACTTTTCTTTGTGAACTTTAGAATATAATTATCTAGGTAATTGTAGGATAAAGTATTCAAGGACAACCGTAGAGTAGGCGTCTATAAATCACTAGAGGATTTGTAAACAAGACCCTTTGGTAATTTCAAAGAGTTAGAAACAAGCACGCCTATAGCCTTAGAATCACAACGCAACTAGGAATAAGGACGTGACAAATCAACCATCAATAGGAGATAATTAAGGAGTAGTAAAACCTAAGTAAACACATCTTTAAACTATCATACAGTACACATCAATTAGACATAGACTATCACAACCTTAGCTTAGATAATTAGATAATAGTAGAGTAATCGGTAGCAATACCAACCCCAAATCCAATACCCGAGATTCGTGCCTTTTCCATTTCTACAAAATATAAAAATACAAAAATAATCTTCCTCAACCTCAACCTTAGCGTAGTAACTTCTCACTAGCATTCCTATTCCCCAGAGAACGATATCAATACCCGTGGCTTACCCTAATTACTACACTACAACGATTAGGTTCATCGCCTAGGGTGTTATAAAACTTGCTCAAGAAAGGAAGTTTCCTTGACCCCGAACGACGCGTGTGGCGTTATCAAGTTTTTACGCGCGCCGGGGAATAGAATAGCTAGTTAGTAGTCCACCTCGCTTAGGTTTCTTTGCTTGATTCCTATCAAGTAAATTTTCTCATTTTAGCTTTCTTAGTCTATCCCCTTCTTCGTGACATTTGTTCGTAACACCCATCACTTTTCACCATGGAAGGTGACAACCAACCACCACTCATCAACCCACCACCAAACGACCGCCAAGAGCCCGTACTCTTGGTGAGTACTCGAGACCAAACCACCTAGGTTATAGGAACACCATTGAGCTTCCGACCAAGCCCAAACTGCGGCCTGCGATCCGACACCATCCGGTTGGTGCAAACGGATGTATTCCATGGACTTCGTTCAAGATCCAAATCAACATCCGAGGGATTTCTCAAAATTGCCGATTCCATCGACCTTGATGCTACTACTCTGGGAGACCACGTGCTTGCGTCTCTTCCAATTCTCTCTACGGGACCAAGCTAGTAATTGGCTTGAGCGACTTCCGCCGGCTCCATCTCAAGTTGGGATGATCTTACTCTCGCTTCCTTGCTCAATTTTTCCCACCGGGAGAACCACTAAGCTTAGACGAGAAATCTTAACGCTTCAAAGAACTCCAAGGTGAATCACTTTACAAAGCGTGGACTCGATTCAAGGATCTACTCCGTAGACTTCCCATCATGGCATCGATCTTTGGCTTCAAATCCAAATCTTCTACGATCATACCGACTTCATCACTCGACGATCCATTGATCGGGCGCCGTGGAAGGCTCGGCGACTTCAATGCGAGAGAAATCTTGGGATATTATAGAGAGCTTATTGATCAAAGCTACGAAGATTGGAATGATTCTCCGAGACTCCGATTAACGTAATCAACGCCATATCAACCCCGTCCGAATCCTCCGACACCCTCGAGAAACAAATGGCGCCATTGAGAAAGGGATTGATTATCTTATGGAAAGGCGAAAAGAGCCCCGTACAAATTCCTCGAGAGGCCGTCAAATTCGCCAACTCTACCTACCACCCACACCTCCTTGAGTCTCCAAGTCGTGATCAAACCCAACTTCCGAAAGGCGTTTCCATTCTACTTCCCCAATACCACTCTCACCAAGCTTCAAGGAACAAATGAGGAGTACATGGCGGCTCATACGGAAAGATTAGCCAGTTTGAAGAGGAGGTTTATAAGCAGAGAGGAGATGCAAGCAAAGATGACGGAAATGATGAATTTGGTAATTGAGTTTACCAAAACAAAGGTTCCCGAAAAGGTGCTCGAAGAAGCAACGATTGCCCTCCCACTTCATTTGTCAACTGTTTCCATTATGCCCGAGAATGCAAAGGTTGAGACGCTGAAAACCGAGGGAAGTAATAAGGAGGAGTCGGTGCATGACGACGAGCCCGAGACCATTGAATACTACCTTAAGTACGAAATCAACAAGAAAACCATTGCAAACCAAGTAAACAACTTTAGGTACAATGAAGTTCTCAGGAAGCCCTTGATGAAAAAATGATCAAGAAGAGTATGACGCCTACCTATGGGACCCCTGTATGAGTTAGTTATAAAAAAACCTCTAACAAGGAAACGTAACACCACAGGGAATTTCGTAATACCAGTTAGCATAGGTGACATTGATAATATTAATGCCTTGGCCGATCAGGGGACTGATGTGAACATAATGCCATTATCAATCTATAATAAGTTAACTAAGGAGAAACCAGCCAGTACCGACCTTAGACTCTCCTTAGCTAATCACACTTATGTTCACCCCGTAGGAGTCGCAATAGATGTTCTAATTGAGGTGGCTAACATTGTTTATCCGTAGATTTCGTGATCGTTGATTTTGAAGAAGACAAAACATACCCTCATTCTTGGAACACCGTTTCTAGCTACCGCCAAGGCAACCATCAAATGCGGAGAGGCGCCATGATACTCAAAAGCGGAAGGGGTATGCTAGGATACCCATCATCCCAAGGTATCCTCTCAAAATCATGGAAATGATTACGAAATGGAATCGGAAAACCCTAGCCATAATGTTAAGAAAAAGATGAATGACGGGAAAAGGGCTTAGAGACTTCATGGTCCAAGGATTGTATGCAACATTGTGGAAACCCGACAATAAGTTAGGAAGCAACCCCACCTCGGTACCTAAGGCACAAAAGGACCCTAAGAAATTTCTAAAAGGAGAAAAAGTACTTCTGTACAAATCAAGGAAAAGGGCAATGCAAGGAAAAAACAACCCAAGATGGTTTGGGCTTTTCACAGTTAAGGAAACCAACTTAAACGAAACCGTCACCATAATTGACAGCAATGGCCTGGAATCCACGGTGAACATACAACGTCTACGCCGCTTCGATGAAGAGAAAATGAATGACGAAGAGGGCGGTGATGCAAAAACGTAGGAGTAGGACTACGAGTCTAGCTACAAGACTCTTAAATAAAGAAAAGCGCTTCGTGGGAGGCAACCCATGCTTAATTGTTTGCTTGTTAGTGTCATATATCTTTTATTAATTGTTTGTCCTCATGTTTGAATTTGTAAAAATGCTTTATTTTGTTTTTAACCTCGTCTTAATTACATATAAAGGTATTTTACATAAAGGATAAGTGTAGGGAGGATTACACACGTTTTCATAAGAAACGTGAACATGAGAATAACAATTAACTAAAAGACATATATGTTTGTTTGTTCGAGTCAAATGCTTGTATCGAGTCATAATGGATGTTTTGCGTAAATTTTTCCGATTCTAAAGATGTAAATTTTCCGAATTTTTTCCGTAAAATCGCACCGCTTTTTGTCGGGATAACCGACGGCGTCAGATTGCAACCGACGCGTCAGAAGGAATAAAACATCACTTACTTTTTCTCGTTTTCGAGCTACTTGTAAAATTTTGGAATTTTCCGGATCTTAACTTTCAAAACAAATTGTAAACATCCATTCCACAAGCATTATATCCTAGTTTAAGTCGAGTCTTATGTATATTATTACCGCCGATTTTACGCGAAGGTTTCGTTTGTTTTCTTCTAGTGTGCGGGTTTAGTTTGTCAAGAAGAAGTTACACAAGTTTGGAAGGAGCCTTGCACGCAAAAACTCTTCTTGGAAAAGATTTAACCACCACTTTTACGGATCCTACCGAGCTAATCGGGAGTATTAGTTTCTTCGCTTTTAATTACCTTCTATTATCATAACTTTGATATTTCGGGAACATTGGGGACAATGTTCGGTTTAAGTGTGGAGGAAAATAAACGGAACTTTGAAACTATGCTTATCCTTGACTATTTGCTTTGTCCAAGTGTATTTGTGTAATAAACCATGAGAAAATGTAGGTTAGGGTAATTTTAGCCAAATTTAAAATTTTTCATGACGATAAGAGTGGGCCATTAGTCTTAACAAAAGCGCCTCATGGATAGGAAGTTGCATGACTAGCACAAAAAAACCTTACCACCTAAATTCCACCCAAAATGCGAGGATCGCCCTTAGATTAGTAGGAATTAAAGCATTCATCTTTAATGCTTAGAGTGTGAACCGGTAGTATATTAGATTCTAGAACTTGTTTTGTGATGCATTCCGAGATCGCTAGTGAGACTACACTTGTGTAGTTAGGAATAACTAAATGATAAGAGGCATTAGGATAAACCCTTGTTTGATACCGTAATATAATTACTTCTTCCATATCGGTTGAGTAATTCCCCACACCCTTTGCGTTGTACTCATCTTTAGTACACGATACCCCTAGTTAACCCCTCGAGCCTATCCTTTTCGCGGTTCTCGTGATGTTTCGGTTTTTCCGGATATCAATGAAGAGCATTGTTTACACCCCACCCCAAATATACACCCAAATCGCTTTAGCCTACCTTTATTGCACTCACTTTTAGTGCAATTTATGTTATCACCCAAACCCTTAGTTCAATTATCCGGTTGCTTGCATGAGTTGCTAAGTCGAGTCATATCCTTTGTATACAGATTTTGGGATGATTGGGATTCATGGGAAAAGTTAAAGTTTATGAAATATAGGGAAGAGAACGTTAAACTCAAATTCCCTTTGTTTGCATAATAATGTACTCCAAGTGTTTTGATCTTTTCAATTCGGGTCAAATTAGTGTTAGAGTAATAAAAACTCAAGTGTAGGGATGTGTCTATAAATCCCTATCATTTTGATGTACCGTAGAGGATGGTAGAGTAAAAGTGTATGCAAAAAAAAAAAAAAAAAAAAAAAAAACCATACGGGCTACCATCCTACATCTATCTTTTAAATTATGTTTGTTTATTTTCGTTGCCTAGAGTTTTAGAGTGTCGAGTCTTGGCTTAGCAACGCCATTCTTCGATACTTGCAACATAGAGATTTTGACTATCCACCACTAAATAGCCTATCCCACCAAACCCTTCATTTCCTACCGTAAGCCTAACATTACAACCCTTTAAAAGACCTCTTTGATAGTCTTTCCTAGGTGCTTACGCCAAAGCGACGGAGGTTTGATCTATTCTCAAGCCTATGGTAATCTATGTACTAGGACCGTTAATGAGTGTTTATCTTCCATTTCGATTTGTTATATTTCATATATACACCCGAGAGATGTGAGTATCCAAACACCCCATGTGAGGTGCTAGTATGTATTCCGTGCTTGTTATGACTTTTATGGGCTTATATGTGTTGTGGACCGTTTTGAATGAATGCTTCATGACCCTAACTTATAAATTAATTGGCTAAAAGCACATTTGCTTGAGGACAAGCAAATACCAAGTGTTGGGATATTTGATAAGGTTTTAAAAGGTACCTTTTAAGGGTCATTTAAGCCCTTATTCAATCACAGTATCCGTTATTGCTTAATATCGTTCCTTTTCACTTTTAGGTCTCTTGAAGGCAAAATGTTGGAATGATGCTTATTTGGACGAAAAGGCGCGAATATCTGAAGAAAATGGCCAAAGTCGAATCGAGACACTCAAAGTCTTTGAAACATAAGGCGACGGCGCCATCAGATATCCGCGACGCCGTCGGAAGGAATTTTATGACGGGTCGAGGCGAAATTGCATGTTTTCAAGGGACGACGTCAGTTCTAAAGGAGTAGGCCGTCGTTACTCAGACGGCCTAGATGCAACCAAGACGGCGTCGAGTCAAGGGACGGCGTCACAAATATAAGGTGACGCCGTCGCAAGGTTTACGTGGCCAAGACGAAACCCTAATGATGGCGGCGACACGACGGCGCCACGAAACATAAGGTGACGCCGTCGCAGATGTAATCTTATATATAGAATCCAATTTTTCGCTTTTTGTGTGTAGTCTTTGGAGTAAAACCTAAAACCGAACCAAGGCTTTCTTGTGCAGTATTTTAGGTTCTAAACCCTATTATACATCAAGATAAGTATTTACTTCATTAATTTAATTATGTCTTTGATTATTTGTGTGTATGCTTGCATGTTCTCCATGTCCCGCTAATTTATTTGTGTGTTTGCTTAGGAATATGAAACTTAATTATTGAATATTGATTGGTTGATACTTATCTTAGTTGACTAATGATCTAGAGTGCGCTAGATTATTCGTTGTGTACTTAATGCTTGACTTTTCTTTGTGAACTTTAGAATATAATTATCTAGGTAATTGTAGGATAAAGTATTCAAGGACAACCGTAGAGTAGGCGCCTATAAATCACTAGAGGATTTGTAAACAAGACCCTTTGGTAATTTCAAAGAGTTAGGAAACAAGCACGCCCTATAGCCTTAGAATCACAACGCAACTAGGAATAAGGACGTGACAAATCAACCATCAATAGGAGATAATTAAGGAGTAGTAAAACCTAAGTAAACACATCTTTAAACTATCATACGAGTACACATCAATTAGACATAGACTATCACAACCTTAGCTTAGATAATTAGATAATAGTAGAGTAATCGGTAGCAATACCAACCCCAAATCCAATACCCGAGATTCGTACCTTTTCCATTTCTACAAAAATATAAAATACAAAATAATCTTCCTCAACCTCAACCTTAGCGTAGTAACTTCTCACTAGCATTTCTATTCCCCAGAGAACGATATCAATACCGTGGCTTACCCTAATTACTACACTACAACGATTAGGTTCACCGCCTAGGGTGTTATAAAACTTGCTCAAGAAAAGGAAGTTTGACCCCGAACGACGCTTGACCCGAACCAAAACCTAAACCTAATGGACCTAAACCATTATTGGGTTTGGGCCAACTAACCTATCTAACATATATGAATTGATTTCTATAAGAATAATCATGTCTATTAAGTCAAATAAGAGAAGATCGTCAAAACGTCATACTAGGGTTCATGTTAGGTTTGAAGACACTATTTGTGATATTAATAAGAATAAGGGAAAGAATTTTGATGATGGGAAAGCAATTAGTGAAGTGGTTAAGCAGATTGATAGTAGTGAGAAAGAGGAAGTGGAGTGTGTGATTGAGAAGGGAAAGGAAAATGTTGATTGTGTAGAGGAGAGTGTGGAGGGTTGTTTGGATGTGAATGATGGAGGTAATAGTACTAAGGTGACACAAGTGGAATCGATGGGTGGGATGGTTCTTGTGATTGAAAATCGAAGGTCGTAAGTGAAAATGCTTAAACTACAAAACCTGATTGTTAATACAAGTATCGTCATTAAACGTTATTTATATTTTTGATCTTTGCCTAAGTTTTGTTAACGACAAAAGTAAATTTAATTTATAAAAGCTCAAAGCTTGTCAAGTTTATTAGATATTAAAACAAGCTTTCTCAAACAATATATTCATCATTCAAGCATTTACATTTATGATTAGTAACATCTTGATATGACTCTAATCATTATGTATGATAGTAGTTTGTAGAATGTGTTAGGTTCTTAAAACCAAACACTACTTAAGCATTTGCATATTTCTATTAATAGTAATACAACATTTGACATCATGTATTACATCATGGAAATCATTGGAAGATTCCATTAGATATTTTGTGAAGATTTGTACTCTTCATATCTTGCACAATCTCACTTAGATAGAGTTGACTTTAGGCAAGATTTGATATCTTGATTGTGTCGATCGGCGGTACCAAATTGGTACAGGCGGAACCCTTTTAAGGGTCCGCGGTCCGTGGACGCCTCGTCAATTTGGCTATAAATAGCAATGCCAAGCCAAGTAGTTTCTCATCCCTTTCTAACATACTCTCATACATATCTTCTCTCTAACCTTTCTAATTCGGTTTCATATCATATTAGTGATCTCTTTGTAGCAAAGAAGATCAAGTCATACTCAAGCTTCAACGAGAAGTTGGAAGTCTTGTTTGTTTAGTGTTGTATGATCTAGTGTTGATCCATACTTCATTGTTGTATCAAACCATCATAATCTTGTGAGTGTGAGTGGTTAGTATTTTAGTCCTCAAAATACATTGTGTGTGGGAGTAGTTGTACCCTTGGAAAGAACTCGACATCTAGCTTAGTGTCGGAAATAGTGTGCGAAGTGTAAAGGTTTTCTCCACGGTGAAAGGAGCTTGTTGACTAGTGAAGTTAAACTCTCGAGTGTGAGACTCGGGAGTGGAGTAGGGCAAGGAAAAAGAGTCCTTGTAGGCGAACCACTATAAACAACTTGTTGTGGTTTGATCATTTCTTTCCTTATTTACTTATTACATATTGCTTGCATATTTCATTAACACACTTAAGATCAATATCAATTGATCTTTCAATAAGTTTCAAAACAAAGTTTTTAATCGGTAAACTATTCAACCCCCTTCTAGTTTTCTACAATTGGTACTAGAGCCTCGTTGCTCAAGAATTTCTAAAATAACTTGTATTTTATAAACTTGAAACGATCCATGGATTCGAAAACTTTAAAGAAGGGCAATCTATGCAAAGACCACCACTCTTTGAAACCAATGGATTTATCTATTGAAAACCGTTTTGAAACATATGTAAAATCAAAAGATATAGATCTTTGGTTTATTATTGTTAAAGGAGATTTTAGTTCTACAACAAAGGATATTTCCGTTGATGAACAAAAGAAATTAGTTGCTAAAAATAATGAAGCTAAAATGATGCTTTATAATGCTTTACCTAGAAAAGAATATGAAAGAATTTTTATGTGTGAAACCGCCAAAGATATTTGGGAATCTTTAATTGTTACACATCAAGGCAATTCACAAGTCAAGGATAACAAAATTGATCTTCTTGTTCAACAATATGAACAATTTGTTATCCCTGAAGATGAAACCATTGATTGTGGCTTTGCTCGTTTTAACACTATCATTACATCACTTAAAGCACTTGATGAATCTTTTCGTAGTAAGAACTTTGTCGAAATTTCTTAGAGCACTCCATCCCAAATGGAGAGCTAAAGTGACCGCTATTGAAGAATCAAAAGATCTCTCAATAATGTCACTAGACGAGCTAATTGGCAACCTCAAAGTTCACGAAATGGTAATGGAGAAAGATTCGGAGATCATCAAAGGAAGAAAGGAAAGATCAAACCGTTGCTCTTAAAGCAAAGGCGGAATCAGCGATGATGGTGAATCTTGTTCCGATAGTGAAGATGAGGAGTATGCCATGGCCGTTAGAGATTTCAAGAAGTTCTTTAGAAGAAGAGGAAAGTTTGTAAGACAACCTCGAGAAGAAAAGAAGCCATTCCGAAAAGATCGGGATGATAAGAAGATTAAAGGTGAAAGAAAGTGCTTTAGATGTGGTGATGCAAGTCATCTCATAGGAGAATGTCCCAAGCCACCTAAAAGCAAAACTCAACGAGCTTTTGTAAGTGGTGCTTGGAGTGATAGTGAAGACGATGAAGAATCAAGCAAGGAAGAGATCGCTCTAATGGCACATGAGTCAAATGAGGTACTTTCCGACTCTTCTTATTCTTCTATAGATGATGACACCTTGCAAAAACAATATAATCAATTGTGTGAGCTAAGTCTAAAAATCATAACTAAAATAAATTTCTAAAACCAAAAGGAGTTTTTGGAAAATGAGGTATATGAGTTAAAAGAAAAGCAAAACGTCTTGAAAAGGGAAAGCAAATGACGATGATTGTAAATCATGTCAAGAGCTTAATCTTGAAATAGAAAAACTAAAGCTCACACAAGAAGTTTTAATAGAAAATAATTCTAAGTTTAAAAGGTTTAACAAAAACATCGCTCTTGCCGATGAAATAGTTAAAATCCATAAAACACCGTGAGACATGAATGGGCTAGGTTTTAATGAAGTATTAATTCCAAAGAGTCAAAACAAAACGGCCGAAAAGGACGAACATTCTCATCAAAATTGTCTTAAAGATAAAGACGGACGAGACGGAACCAAAATAAGGGTTCCGTCCACAGCAAAATGGTACCATGGTACTTCAACAGAATGTAATGTTCGCAATACGGACCGTCTTGAATTTGTTAAAGTAACAAAGAAAACCAATGATAATGTTAAACTAAAACCAGCCATTATATCGGAGTAGGACTTGTTAAAATGAATTTAGATCAAAACTACTCAACAACGATATAAAACTTCTTTTGCCAAACGCCTTTCCTAAGAGCAACCACAACGTTCAACCTAACTACCAACACAATGGTTGGAATCAAAACTTTCCTAGACCATATCAAACTCCAGATTACATGCCATGGAACCCTTACCCATCATTTCCATACATGAATCAAATAAATGGTATGTTTAACCCAAACGGACCCATGAGATATTGGGGACCAAATGTTTGAGTTATTTGCTTCTTAGGTATGCTTGAAAGTTGGATTGGAACCGATGAATGGATAAAAGATAGTGGATGCTCACGACACATGACGGGCAACAAAGTCTCTTCTCATCATACCAAGAGTATGACGGAGGTAATGTCACTTCGGTAGCAATCTCAAAAGCAAAATCATTGGCAAAGGTACGATTGCTCATAACTCTCTAACTATTGAAAATGTTGCTCATGTGGATAGGTTAGGATTTAATCTACTTAGTATTAGCCAACTATGTGATAAAAAGTATAAAGTACTATTTGATGAAAATGGTAGTAAAATACTAAAAGACGGTATCACCATAGCTAAAGGAGTTAGGAAAAATAACATATACGTTATGAAAATAGATAAAACATATAATGACAAACTTTGCTTAACAACTTTAGACGATAGTTCATCTCTTTGGCATAGACGCTTAGGTCACGCTAATATGAGACTTATACAAAACCTATCTTCAAAAGAGTTGGTTAGGAATTTACCAAAACTAAAATATGACCAACACTTTTGCGACGCTTGCAAAATTGGTAAACAAACACATAGCAGTCACAAATCTAAAAATATGGTGTCCACATCTAAATGTCTAGAATTATTACATATGGATTTGTTTGGACCATCCGCTATAAGAAGCTATGGAGGCAACTTATACACTTTGGTCATAGTAGATGATTACTCAAGGTTTACTTGGACATTATTTTTGAAAACCAAAATGAAGCTTTTGATAAATTTGAAATTCTTAGCAAGAAAATTCAAAATCTTCTAGGTGTCAAATTGTGTCGATCCGAACGGATCATGGTCGTGAATTTGACAACGAAACTCAATTTGGAAACTTTTGTGATACAAATGGTATAACACATAACTTTTCCGCTCCACGAACACCTCAATCAAATGGAGTAGTAGAACGTAAAAATAGAACAATTCAAGAAATGAGTAGAACAATGCTTAATGAACAAAACATTCCTCAAAAGTTTTGGTGTAACGCCGATTGACACTTCTACATATATTTTAAATAGAGTCCTAATACGTCCTTTCCTAAACAAAACACCATATGAACTTTATAAAGGTAAAAGCCAACATTAGGATATTTTAAAGTCTTTGGTTGTAAATGTTTTATTCTTAATACTAAGGATTATCTCACCAAGTTTGACCCAAAGTCTTATGAAGGTGTATTTCTTGGTTACTCTCAAACTAGTAAAGCCTACATTGTCCTAAATAAAGAAACAATGATAGTCGAGGAATCGTTGAACATAACATTTGACGAAAGTCCACCTCCCTCTAAGACATCACCTTTGGTAGATGATGACTTAGTTGAAAGTCAAATAATTGAAAGTCAAATTAATAATAACAAGGAAGATGAACCATTAAATAAGGAAATTGTCAACATAAAAGAATCTAAAAGTCATCCATTAGAAAAGGTCATAGGAAAACTTAATCAAAGAACCTTAAGATCACAAGCTCAAAATCAAAGTAATCATTTTTGTTTTGTATCCACCATTGAACCAAAACCATAAATGAAGCAATAAAAGATGAATCATGGGTAATTGCCATGCAAGAAGAATTAAACCAATTCGTTAGAAATGATGTTTGGAAACTAGTTCCAAAACCCAAAGATCAAACTATAATTGGAACAAAATGGGTCTTTCAAACAAAATGGACGAAAATGGTGTAGTATCTAGAAACAAAGCTAGGCTTGTTGCACAAGGTTATAATCAACAAGAAGGAATTGACTATGATGAAACTTATGCACCGGTAGCTAGACTTGAATCTATTAGAATATTACTTGCTTATGCATGTGCTTATGATTTTAAATTATTTCAAATGGATGTTAAAAGTGCTTTCCTTAATGGGTTTATTAACGAAGAAGTGTATGTTGCTCAACCTCCGGTTTTACCGACTTTGAGAAACCACATCATGTCTTCAAACTCAAGAAAGCATTATACGGTCTTAAACAAGCACCTAAAGCTTGGTACGACCGTCTTAAGACCTTTCTTATTGATAACAAATATACTATGGGATTAGTAGATAATACTCTTTTACTAAGAAAAGGAATCACAAATTATTATTGTTCAAATATCGTTGATGACATTATATTCGGATCAACTTGTCAAGAGCTATGTGATGATTTCTCTAAAATCATGCATGACGAGTTTGAAATGAGTATGATGGGTGAGTTAAACTTCTTTCTAGGACTTCAAATCAAACAACTAGATGATGGTATTTTCTTTAACCAATCTAAATATATAAAAGACATGCTTAAGAAATTTGGTCTTGAAGATTCCAAACCAACTAAAACACCCATGTCCTCGGACACTAAACTCACCAAGGACGAAGAAGGTGAATCCGTAGATAACACTAAATATAGAGGAATGATTGGTAGCCTACTCTATCTTACGGCTAGTAGACCCGACATTATGTTTAGTGTTTGTCTATGTGCTCGCTTTCAAGAAAACCCAAAGGCATCACACTTAGAAGCATTAAAAGGATTTTTAGATATATTAAGGAACAACGTGTTTAGGATTATGGTATCCCAAAGGAACGGGTATAGAAACCATAGTGTATGCCGACTCGGATCATGCCGGTGATTATGTCGATAGAAAAGTACAAGTGGTATTTGCACTTTTGTTGGATATTGTCTCACCTCATGGTTTGCAAAGAAGCAAACGGCTTTAGCCATCTCTACCATGAAGCCGAATACGTCTCAGCCGGAAAAGCATGTCAACAAGCTCTTTGGATGAAGCAAGCTCTCGTAGACTACGGAATTCATCTCAACGACATTGTGATACTTTGCGACAACAAAGGAGCCATCGATCTCAGCAAGAATCCCGTTCAACATGCTCGTACAAAGCACATTGAAATCCGTCATCACTTTCTTCGCGACAATGTTCAAAAAGGAAACATTTCAATCGAGAAAGTATCCTCTCAAGACAACATTGCCGACATCTTTACTAAACCTCTTAAACGAGAACCTTTTAATCTTCTTAGACTTGGTTTAGGGTTAATGGAACCAAACATGTAGGATAAACATAGCCTAAAACATTAGAATAGTCAAACCAAAACAATTTTGTCTTGTATATCGCTCATCGTAGCCACGGCACCAAACGACAACACGGACGGAACCAAAATTTGGTGCCGTCCGTCCGTGGTGTCTCTGAAACAAAACAAATTTTATACATAACATCTTCTTCCTCACAACCCACTTTACCAAAACGTGTAAAACTTAAACCAAGCTCATTATTGTCATCTTCCCACTCACTAATCATGAAGATAACATCATTGTAAGTATCCTAACTACATTTCATCTCTTAATTCGAGTCTAGGATTCTTATTTATGCACAAAACTATCACAAATCATTACATGGGGTTTTATGTATGCTTTTATACCAAATATGAATTCAATTGGCAAATTGCATAACTAGTCATTGAAATTAGGTACTACATTATCATATTGCATAAACAAATCATGTTTCCACTAATTGATAGATAATAAATATAAGGCCTTATTCAAACAACCAAACACCCCATGTCAAAAGTTTTGAAAAGCTTCTCACTTGTAGGAAAACATTTTCATTGCTAATACAAATAGAAACGTTAGAATTTTCATCACTTGCATGCTCTTGAATACTAAAGGTATTGCATAACTAATATGCACTCCCGGGTATATTCAAATGTAGCCACATTGAATTAGGAGCATTTGGGTTATCTCATGGTATTTGCCAAACACTCCACTAAAACCATTTTGTGCATAAAATGAGTCGAGATAACCGCAACTCCAAATTGTTTTCATATAGGCACACACTAGAATCAAAAACGTTAAAATTTATCTTAATTTTTTTTTAACATGTTAATTCTTGTCCTTAGGAATAACCATGGTAGCCGCAAGATTCTATGATCACAAAGACACTCTTAACTACATTCCCAAACACCACAAAACCAAAGGACTCACCAAGGAACAAGTAGAAATATTTAGGGTCTAGAATCTAGGTATTTCCACGAGGTAGAACCATTCACCCATCCTTCCTTGAGCATACCAATCTTCGTGAAGAACTAGCCGCCATTCAATTCGATTGTCTTCTTGACATTGATGAACCAATTTGTCCTAGGTTCGTGTTAGAATTCTATGCTAGTGTGACCGGTTTTAGTGATGAAGATGATGATGAATTTTGTCTTAGCTTTAGAATCAACCAAAATGACTACACCATCACCCTAAGTGAATTTGCTAGAGTACTAGGAATTCCCAACCGAGGAACTTGTGTCTACACGGATAAGTGGTCACTCACCGCCCTTGATGCAATCAATGACCGCTCTCTTCCCTACATAACCCGTTTAGCCGATAAGGATGTCATCCGTGAACACCTTTTTAACCCAAAAACGGATACAACCCGAGTAACCCGAAAGGAAAAGAGGTAGACCGAGATCCATATGGAATGGAGCTCAATGAACTTAAGCACAATTTAAGAAATGGGAGGAGTTACTTAGAGCAAACGTCATTAGCACCATAGGGAATAGGGATCACATAAACGCTTGTCTTTGCCACATGCTTTACAACTTGTCCACCCGACAACCATTCAACTTAGCCTACTACATAGCTAGAAGAATGATTGATATTCCAACTCAAGGATCCGTTGCTCTTCCATACGGGATGCTTCTCACCCGTCTCTATAGAAACTTCGCTCCAATTCCACCAACCCCAAAGGGATGCATCTTCACTATGAACTCATCCTCACATCTTTGTACCTTTGAGTGATGCTCGAGTTGCTAAGACTAAAGGCAAGAGAGCTAAACCTCCAACTCCTTCATCATCATCATCAAATAGCTCGAGGATGGTCTTCCAAGCTCTCATCTTCCACCTCAAGAGTATTACGCATCTCTTCCGAGATTGAGAATGAATCGTGAATTCAAGCAAACTAAGGGAATGTTCAAGTGCCTTGGTAGGATGATGAACAAGATTTACAAGAAGTTGGACAAATAAGGGTACTTTAAGGAGTGTTTGGAACAATACATTATCGTTAATGTTTGATACTATTTAGTTGTTTTTATTATGTAGGATGATAATATAACTTGAAACAATGGTGTATGCTAACAATCTCATGCAGGGGGATAGCACAAGTATGCTATCAAATTTTACCCATTTTCACTATATTGTGAAAATCAATAAGCCTTGCTCAAAATCTATGCTCCACTATGTTTACATATGTGTTATTTACTTTTCCTAACTAGAAATGTTTAGTATAACAGGTTTTGAGAAAAATTTCGTGTTTGAAATTTACCCGACACCTAAAACGAACTCATCCATATTTCAAGACTCCACGGATCGACGGCACCATTATTTTGGTACCGTCCTTTATGTAATTTGGTACCGTTGCAGGCGGACGGACGCACCCTTTTGGGTTCCGTCGGTGTATGATTTTGGTGCCGTGGATCCTCCGTAATTTTCGAATTTCGACTATTTCGTGATTCCAAATTATCCTCCATCACTTATAAATCAATCTTAACTAGTTTATACTATTATTAGAACTAGTATTATTCACTAAGGTATATAAGAAATCCATTTCCACCAAAATTCAAAATTTGAAAAATCCACCCAAGGAGCCCTTTTGCATAAAGGAAGGAACCAAATTTTGGTACCTTCAAATCCGTGGGTAATCGAATATTAGGAAATTCCACTCACTAGAACACATTTATTGCATATCTTTTCTTCTTCACTCCATCTTCTTTGTATGGATTGACTTGGGTGATATGACTAGCATTCAACCCACTTCCAAATCATTAGGAACCTCATCTCTTCAATGGTTCAACATCAAATCAAACCATTTCTCAACAATTTCTTACCTCTATAAATTGAAAGGCTTTACCATGATCATCCTCACACCTTCTTCATTCTCACTACTATCTAGCAAATCAAAACCCAAGTTAAAATGACTAAATCATCACCAAAACCTTGCAAGAAAACCGCTAGAATGAGCGTAAGGCCTTGTTGTTTTGTTCATCTTAGCTCATCATCCGAATCTTCACCACTCACCATCTCATCTCCCATTAGAGATGATACACACCTTACCTTAGCTACACCCACTTCATCACACATTGTGATCACCACTCCACCACCATCAAAAGCACCTACTTCACCTCCACCGGCACCCATCCAAACATCCAAAACACCATCACCACCTTCACCAAGGTCTCCCACTCTCACTCCCATGGAGTTATTTTCAACTCCACCAACATCACCAAATCCTTTCCTAGAGGACTTGGAAGACTTGCCTCTAGGCCAAGTCATCCACCACCATTGCCATCCTTTGGCACCATTGAGCGAATCGCTCATGAATCACCTCGGTCATCCATTGACCCAAACGCCCATTGGGGCCAAGACCTCTCCTTTTCCACCCCATTCACAAGGACATTCATGGTCCTTTATACGGGATCATCCACTTCCATCATCAATGTCCCCTCATATTGAGGACATTCCGGAGTGCATGTGGGATGACAATCCCACTAGAGAGGAGATTCAAGCCGAACTCCACAACCTCCACCAATTCAAAGGCATGGTGGATTCTCACTTAAGTGAGACAATGCAAATGCAAAGTGCTTTGCTTGCATCCATCATGACCACTCCAAACATCCCCAACACCACCAACACATCCACCATTCCACCACCACAACCTCCGCAAACTTTCTACCCTCCAAGGCATGGTTGCTCAACTTGTGAGCAAACGGGTCAAACCGTGGAACGGACCCGGATTATGGTCCATGACTTCCACGAAGAAATGAGGTTCATCCTCAACCACATTCTTGAGCGTCTCAACGCTCTTTCCCATCCACCATCACTTTAGGATGGTTTTTAGAATAGTCTTTTATTTGCTTTCTTAGGATAATTTTTTCTTGTACTAGAAACACATCATTGTGTTCTCTTTTCATGATCTTTACTCATGAAAAATTTTAACTAATGAATGTTGTTTATTACATTGTTGGTGTCATTACATAGTGTTTGGAAATGCTTGTGAATGATCATTATTACTAACAATTTTTTTTGTAGCTTTATTTTCACAATCCATGTATCTTCCCATTAAAGCACCCAATTTGGGGAGCTTTGAACAAGGGGAGATAATAGCTCGGCTCATTACATTCAAGATAGCATCTTCTTTTGTTGAGACAAAAGGGAGAAAATATAGAACTTTGAAATTACTTATAGTTGACTTTTCCGAAAAAGTCAAAGCGCATACATTTGACTTTCTAAAAGTCAAACAGAACCCTCATTGATAATACTTGACTTTTCTTAAAAAGTCAAGCGCATACTTTGACTTTACGAAAAGTCAACAACATACATCAACTAGTGAATTCTTTGACTTTCATAAAAGTCAAATTTCATACACTTGTATTATCATTTCCTTTTCAAGTTCTAAAACTAATATTTTATAACTCTTGTACAAACTTTGTTCCTTTTATAAAATAAAATTTATATTTTGTCCTCAACAAAAGGGAGATTGTTAATACAAATATCGTCATTAAACGTTATTTATATTTTTGATCTTTGCCTAAGTTTTGTTAACGACAAAAGTAAATTTAATTTATAAAAGCTCAAAGCTTGTCAAGTTTATTAGATATTAAAACAAGCTTTCTCAAACAATATATTCATCATTCAAGCATTTACATTTATGATTAGTAACATCTTGATATGACTCTAATCATTATGTATGATAGTAGTTTGTAGAATGTGTTAGGTTCTTAAAACCAAACACTACTTAAGCATTTGCATATTTCTATTAATAGTAATACAACATTTGACATCATGTATTACATCATGGAAATCATTGGAAGATTCCATTAGATATTTTGTGAAGATTTGTACTCTTCATATCTTGCACAATCTCACTTAGATAGAGTTGACTTTAGGCAAGATTTGATATCTTGACTGTCAGACTGGCGGTACCAAATTGGTACACGGGCGGAACCCTTTTAAGGGGTCCGCGGTCCGTGGACGCTCTCGTCAATTTGGCTATAAATAGCAATGCCAAGCCAAGTAGTTTCTCATCCCTTTCTAACATACTCTCATACATATCTTCTCTCTAACCTTTCTAATTCAGTTTCATATCATATTAGTGATCTCTTTTGTAGCAAAGAAGATCAAGTCATACTCAAGCTTCAACGAGAAGTTGGAAGTCTTGTTTGTTTAGTGTTGTATGATCTAGTGTTGATCCATACTTCATTGTTGTATCAAACCATCATAATCTTGTGAGTGTGAGTGGTTAGTATTTTAGTCCTCAAAATACATTGTGTGTGGGAGTAGTTGTACCCTTGGAAAGAACTCGACATCTAGCTTAGTGTCGGAAATAGTGTAAGCGAAGTGTAAAGGTTTTCTCCCCCGGTGAAAGGAGCTTGTTGACTAGTGAAGTTAAACTCTCGAGTGTGAGACTCGGGGAGTGGAGTAGGGCAAGGAAAAAGAGTCCTTGTAGGCGAACCACTATAAACAACTTGTTGTGGTTTGATCATTTCTTTCCTTATTTACTTATTACATATTGCTTGCATATTTCATTAACACACTTAAGATCAATATCAATTGATCTTTCAATAAGTTTCAAAACAAAGTTTTTAATCGGTAAACTATTCAACCCCTTCTAGTTTTCTACATACATGACACATATAGCCATTATTAATATTAAAATAGATCGGTTGTCACTTAAATTGATCAACTCTTTGGCTCGATGAACTACATATAGATTAAAATTCATATCAGACTAAATATGCTTGTGTCCTACACTTGCAGACTTACATCTAACAAAGCTCACAATTTAACTCAAAATATCAAGCAAGCAACATATTAATATTCAAGACATAATGCCACATTTTCATGATAATATGTCATAAAGAAAATACTTAATGAAATAAAGTAACTTATTAAAAAATAACAATTAATAAAATAAACATAAAATCAGTTCAATATTACAAATCATACAAATACTCACCCTATGATGTGATGCTTGAAGATAAAATAAACTTATGACGTTATTTACAAATTAATAAAATAAACAATCAATAAAAATCAGTTCGAGATATAAACTTATGACGTGAGAGAGATTACATATTTGTAAAATGATCAGAATCTATAGTTACCCACTTGATTGTGTGTTTTAGTTCTTTTTCAAATTAGGGTTATTAGATATAACTTAAAAGGCTCATGCATATAACTTATAAGGCCCATGTATCTTATCTTAATATTTAGAAAAAAAATCCTCAAAATATGTTACATCTCCGAGGCGCAAAATGCCTCAAGGCGCAAAGGCGCAAAAAGCCCCAAGGCGCTGCGCTTTTTATGGGAGTCATGCATGTCGTGAGGCTCGATCCGAAAAAATCCCTAGAGCTTGAGTCTTTAGCCGAGGCGCGCCTCAGACGCGCTTTTTAAAACTATGATTGAAAATGGTGTTTGGATTGTTAATAACAAAGCTATGTGGTTCAAAAATGGGATGCAAGTGTGGATCTAAATAAAGTTGAGCCAGATGTGTTACCATTATGGGTCAATTTGTTAATCTCCTACTTTAGGCATGGACTACCAAGGGTTTGAGTGCTATTGCTAGTAGGTTAGGGAAGCCAGTTATGATGGACTCTATGATTACTAAAATGTGTAGTCAAGGTGTTGGAAGACTTGGGTATGCAAGGGTTCTGATTGAGGTTGATGCTAAAATGGGATTCCTGATCATGTTGATAACATGTTATGTGACAAAATGGGTAAACAGACTGCTATTAATAAAGTAAAGGTAGAATATGATTGGAAACCACCAGTGTGTGAATTATGTAAGGCCTTTGGACATGATAATGATAATTGTAAGCTGCATAAGAAGGAAAAGGAAGTTAATCATACTGAAGAGGCAAAAGAAAATGTGGAAGTTAACAAGGATAAGGTTGGGGGTTATGGAAAGAAAACCGGACTGCAAAAATAAGGTTACAAAGTGGGGTGTGAAAAGTAAAGTTAGACAAGAGTACCATCCCAAGCCTATTGAGAAGAAACATAATCATGAAGCAGCAAGTACTAGTCATAGCACCCCAAAGAAAAGTTGGAATGTTCAGGATAATGTGATATATGAGATGAGGAAGTCATCAAACAAGTACAATGTGTTACAAGATAATATAGAAGAAGGTGAAATAAGTACTGATGAGAGTTGGAAAAGTGCACTGAACAATTATGTTTTGCTAAAACAGAAGCCAACTTTGAGTGTTACTAGTAAATAGAGTGATCAAATGCATCAATATTATAAGGAGAAATGGAATGTAATGCATGGAATAGTGACTGACAACATTGAATTAAATGAGAATGATGTACTTCGTAGACAAGTCTGCTACTGCTAGGTTCATGACTGAGAATGAAGTGAATGGTAGTGGGAGTGATATTCTACATAATTATTGTTAGGGATTGTAAAATAGCAGCTTGGACTATAAAAAGAGGATTCGGGAAAGTCATTAAGAATAATGAAGTTATAAAGTAGATAAGGAATGAAAATGATACGCCACGCAGCCGCGTTCGGGTCAAAGGAACTTCCTTTCGTCGAGCAAGTTTTCAACACCTATGCGTTGAACCTAATCGTTGTAGTGTATTATTAGGGTAAGCACGGGTATTGACATCGTTCTCTGGGAATAGGAATGCTAGTAAGAAGTTACTACGCTAAAGTTGGGGTTGAGGAAGATTATTTTTTTATCTTTTTTATGTTTTTTTAGAAAATGGAAATGTACGAATCTCGGGGTTTGGATTTCGGGGTTCGTATTTCTACCGATTACTCTACTTATCTATTCTAATTAACTAAGCTAGGGGTAGTCTATGTCTATTGTTGTGTGCTCGTATGATGATTAAATATGTGTTTAATTAGATTTTATTACTCCCTAGTTATCTCCTATTGATGGTTGAATTGTCACGTCCTTATTCTTAATGCGTTTTGTTTCTAAGGTCGTAGGGTATGCGTTTATCACTAACTCTTTGAAGCTACCAAAGGTTAATGACTACAAAATCTCTAGGATTCATAAACTTAACTCTAAGGTATTCTTTGGATGTTTAGCCTATAATTCCACTAGTAACTATATGCTAAGGTTCAACAAAGATTAATCAAGCATTAATAACACAACGAATGACCTATCGCAATACTAGGTCAATCACAATTAAGATAAGAGACAACCAATCAATATTCAATAACTAGGTTTCATATTACCTAAGCAAACACACAAGTAAATTAGCCAGACATGGAGAACATGCAAGCATACACACAATCAATTGAAGACATAATTGAATCAATAAAGTAAAACACTTATCTTGATGTAAAATAGGGTATGGAACCCTAAAATCATGCAAAGACGACCTTGGTTCGGTTTAGGTTTTTACTCCACAAAACTACCTCTAAAAGCGAAAAATTGATTCTATATATAGTGTTACAAGCTGCGACGAGCGCCACTTTAATTGTGACGCCGTCGGTCGCCAAATCATTAGGTTTTCGTCTTGGCCACGTTATCATTGTGACGGCGTCACCTTATGCTGTGTGACGCGCCGCTTCTCTCGACGCCGTCGGATCAAATCTAGGCTCGAAAGTGCGACGCCTACTCTTTTAAAACCCGATGCCGTCACTTGTAAATAAGCAATTTAGCTCTTGAGTCGTCAAAACATGTTTCGACGGCGTCATAGATTAACGCCGACGCCGTCCCTTTCGGCCCAGCAGACTGAGTGTCTCGATTCTTGACTTTGGCCATTTTCTTCGTGTATTCACACCTTTTCGTCCGAATAAGTGTCATTCCAGCAATTTGCCTTTAAGAGACCTAAAAAGTGAAAAGGAATGAAATTAAGTAGTAACGGATGCAAAAGTGATCAATTAAGGGCTTAAATGACCCCTAAAAAAGGTACCTTTTAAATCCTTATCAAATATCCCTACACTTGGTATTTGCTTGTCCTCAAGCAAATGTGCTTTTATCCAATTGATTTATAAGTTAGGGGTCATGAAGCATTAGTTTAGAACGATTCACAACACATATAAGCCCCGCAAAAGTCATAACAAGCACAGAAATTACAAACTAGCACCTCACATGGGGTGTTTGGATACACACATCTCTTGGGTGTATATGAAATATAACAAGTTAGAAATGGAAGATAAACACTCATTAACCGGTCCTAGTACATAGATTACCATAGGCTTGAGACTAGATCAAACCTCCATCGCTTTGGCGTAAGCATCTAGGAAAGACTATCCAAGAGGTCTTTTAAAGGGTTGTATTGTTAGGCTTATGGTAGGGAATCAAAGGGTTTGGTGGGATAGGCGATTTAGTGGTGGCAAGTCAAAAATCTTTATGTTACAAGCATGAGAAGAATGGCGTTGCTAAGCCAAGACTCGACACTCTAAACTCTAGATGAATTGAAATAAACAAACACAAATTCGAAGATAGATGTAGGATGGTAGCCCGTATGCTTTTCATTTTTTTAATACACTTTTACTCTACCATCCTCTACCATAACATCAAAATGATAAGGATTTATAGGCACATCCCAACACTTGAGTTTTTATTACTCTAACACTAATTTGACCCGAATTGAAAAGATCAAAACACTTGGGGTACATTATTACGCAAATAAAGGGAATTTGAATTTAACGTTCCCTTCCCGTCATTTCATAAAATTTAACTTTTCCCATGAGTCCCAATCGTCCCAAAACTGTGTACAAAGGATATGACTCGACTTAGCAACTTATGCAAGCAACTAGATAATTGAACTAAGGGTTTAGTGTGATAACAATAATGCACTAGTGTGATAACAATAATGCACTAAAAGTGAGTGCATACAAGGTAGGCTAAGGCGATTTGGGTGTACATTTGGGGGTGGATTGTAAACAATGCTCTTCATTGATATTCCGGAAAACCGAAACATCACGAGAACCGAGAAAAGGATAGGCTCTGAGGGGTTAACTAGGGGTATCGTGTACTAAAGATGTGGAAGAAGTAATTATATTACAAGTATCAAACAAGGGTTATCCTAATGCCTCTTATCATTTAGTTATTCCTAACTACACAAGTGTAGTCTTACTAGCGATCTCGGAATGCATCACAAAACAAGTTCTAGAATCTATTATACTACCGGTTCACACTCTAAGCATCAAAGATGAATGTTTTAATTCCTATAAATCTAAGGGCGATCCTCACATTTTGGGTGGAATTTAAGTGGTAAAGGGTTTTTGTGCTAGTCCTATAACTTCCAATCCACGAGATGCTTTATTAAGACTAATGGCCCACTCCTACATGTCATGAAAAATTTTAAATTTGGTGCCAAAATTACCCTAACCGATATTTCTCTTGGTTTTTTACACAAATGAAATTGGACAAGGCAAATAGTCAAGGATAAGCATAGTTTTAAAGTTCTGTTTTATTTTCCTCCTACATTTAAACCGAACATTGTCCCCAATGTTCCCGAAAGTATCAAAGTTATGATAATGGAAGGTAATTAAAAGCGAAAGAAACTAGTACCCCCGATTAGCTCGGTAGGATCCGTGTGAAGTAGTGGTTAAATCTTTCTACAAGAAGAGTGTTTGCGTTAAAAGCTCCTTCCAATCTTATGTATCTTCTTCGATAAATTAAACTGCACACTTGAAGAAAACAAACGAAACCTTCGCGTAAAATCATGGTAACAATATATATGACTCTACTAAACTAGGATATAATGCTTGTGGAATGGATGTTGTAACATATTGGATTTCACAAACACATCATAACATGATCAGTGGGCGTATAATTCAAGGTTTTAGAGAGAAAGAGTTAGAGGTTTGGGAACTTAGTGAGAGAAAATGAAAGTATTATTATGAGCTCCAACTCTACCTTGGGAGGTAGAGTATATATAGTCTTACACAAATCGCCACCTTGGTGTGGATCGTGCATACTGGTGGGTAAAGACCCGTCAGTCCTCCACGGTGTTACTTAACTAAATACTACTTAACATATAATAACTATGACTACGAGCTTTTAACGATTACATATACTTGAGGTGACCGACTCTCAATAACCTGGATTTACTAAATCCTAACAATCTCCCCAAGGAGGTCGCCTCAAAATACATTGAATACAAACAGATATTACAATAAGATTGTCCTTGGATTCTTGTTAATGTTCTTTGCTATGTAGCTCGTAGTCATTGATTCTTCATTTTGCATGTTTGGATAATCCAAGTGGAGGTCTTTAATCGATCCACGTGATAATGAGTTTTGAGCCGACTTTGAGATCATCATTAACATAAATCTCGGACTCATCCATTGTGATGTTGGTATTATGTGATGTTGTGACTTATTGACCGACATGCTCACATTACGGATCATGATATATTCTCATCGGAGTAGCGGAAGCTTCGTTGATTCATGATATTGGCGGCGTAGCGAAGCATGGAGTGAAAATATCGAGTCGTTGATGCACTTATCATGATTTCTTTAGAGATGAATGTGTAGTGTGAGCATGCGGCTATGGATTGACCGCTTCATTACGATCACCTACAAACGTCGGGCGCGCACGCATACAACAGATTAGCAATAAAGTGCACGAAAGTGTCTTTGATTACTTTCGTTGAATTGAGGTACACGCCCACGGTTCCCGATTGATCGATACAAATCTTGCTGTGATCGTATAATTCAAGAATTTCCTTGACAGGTTTCGCGGTGATCTAGTTGTTCTTAAACCGGAACGTCTCAAAGAAGACAACACGGAGTGAGTGAACCAAATAATTTAGATTCACCGATTGATGAAAGAGATTTGAAAACAATCGTGTACCGCTCAATAGAAGCTGTTTTGCAATACAACGAAGGTTTTAGTGAAAATCAATTATCAATCATAAACACCTTTTATTTTGAAACATTCGAACACGATCGATGTGCTAAATAAAAAGTTTTTAACAACGACCGGTTTTCAAAGGTATCCGTCAATCCATAACTCGAACCAGGATTGATTCAAAAATTGAATCGCCCATTGTTTCGTTCGGTTGTCACATGGTTGATCTATTGGATAGATCTCATGCCACCCACCGGAGCTTGTTTAATGTTGGCTCCGAAGGCTTTCCATCTTCATTGTGAATATGTTTGCATATCAATCGATGTTCGCAATACCACAAGGATAATGCGTGGGACTCATAAGATATAATCTCTCTTTCCATATTGTGTGAAACGAGAGAGTCTTCATAGGCAGTGTCAAATGAGATTTATATGATGATCTCATGGCTCTAGACTCAATAGTGCATATTTTGGTTCCTATGCCAGAGACTAGGAGAGGGTCTCCTTCTTCAATATCAACAAACTATAAGAGAAAGTCGATAGATTATGTCGGTTCCCAGTAAGAATGAAACAAGCCCTTTAAGAGGAACTTGAGTGGTTTGTGAAGTTGTAGTGCAAGGCGTCCTTTGGGTCCATGACATCTTGTCTTCAATACCGATGTTACCTTGGTAACCACCAAGAGCATATGAATTGAACCCGGTTTACGCCTAAGGTTGAATAAATGGAGGCTATTTCTTTTCACCCTTTCTCATTCAATTCTTTTTCATTCTTCAACCCTTCAGTGCTTACCGAGACTTCATGACTAGAGCCTTGTTGGGTTTATTCCAGACTAGCTTTGTCTCATCCGCACTCTTCCCATATCTTACTTTTCTCCTTTTTCATCATACCTAAGGACTTCTACACTATCTAGTGGATTGTCCTGGTAGATCCCTCCGTTCTCGGTGGATCATGGGAACAAATACCTAACCTTATCATCCTTATATCACCATACATAAAGTAAATTTGGTCGGTCTATTTGGTATTGTTCATCCGCCATTGGAACCAATTAAAATCCATTTGAAAATCAATCCGATACTTGTGATATATTATCAAAGCATTTTGTACTGAATTGTTTTTGATATTTTAGAAAAGAGCTCCCCCTCAACATGTGCATCATGTATTTGAAATCGTTTAGCACACGGAGGCAAGAGGAAGAATTAACTTCTTTGAATACCATTTTCTAAAAGATATCAACATCACTTCCCGATTAAATCAAGTAGATAAAGCATATTGGGGAAGGATGAGGTTTTCAAAATTTTGCTCCCTCAATATGTGCCTCGAGGTTTGAAAGATTTTGCACATACTAGAGGGAACCTGCACTTAGAGACAAATCAATCACGTTTCAATTCTTTGTGGTTTAAAAAAGTTGCTCCCCCTCAACATGTGCATGGAAAATTTGAAATTGTTTGGCACATGTGGGGAGGAAAGCTTGCTAAACACTTATGAAACCATTTATCGAATTATTAGTTTAAATCCAATTTAAATCACAAATTCTCCCCCGATCATAATTTTCAAATCATTTGAGATTTGTGATCTCTGTAGATTTAAATTGATTTTGAAAGCTTTTGAGGAGAATTGTGACTTGATTATGAAAACATTTTAACTGATAAGGATCATGAGACTTTAAACTCCATTGATTAAACCTGCATGATTATCTTTTGAAAACAATTGTATGACAAATAACCTTTTGATTTAATTGAAATCATTCTCCCCCTCAATCAATGGCATAAGTTGTTGATTGAGAGATAGATATTTATGACACATGTTAAGTCCAGATGATTTTCAAAAATAGAGTCTGAGTTATTTTTCAAAACAATTAGTTTTCATTAGATAGTAAGTAATTGTTTATAGAATCGAGCATGAGTTTTAAAAGCAAGATAAAGCATGGCTCTGTTCTTTCTTTGAAAAGCAGTTACCGCTGAAATGACAATAAACCATATTTTCACTTTCTCCCAATTTTTTTTAAGGAACATTGAACAACATCTAAAGTCCATGTCATTCTTTGAATGACATCACAAAGACCGTGAGATATTATCGAATCGAGAAAACATGACAAAAGACAATATTTTAGGAATTTTCAAGATTTTCAAATTTTTATGGATTTTGAAAGTTTTATATTTTCTATTTGCTTTTGAAGGTTTTGTATTTTGTATTTTGCTTTTCGAATAAATATTTACAATAGATGGATGAAGAAAGACCTTTACTCCTCGTCTTCCTCTTGAAGACGTTTGAGTGTTCGGTTGAAGACTCTTTAGACCAAGTCGTGGGAGGATAAACTCAAAACGTTCTCTAGGAAGAGCTTTGGTGAAGATGTCGCTAACCGGTATTTGGTCCTCACAAAATAGATTTCCACCACACCATTTTCTACTTGCTCCTCGATGAAATGATGTCGAATGTCGATGTGCTTTGCTCTTGAGTGTTGAGCGTTGTTGCATGAAAGAGCAATAGCACTTTATTATCACGATGCGGAGAGGATTTTGTTGAATTCAAAGCCACGGTCGAGATAATGGGATCTCATCCATAGGATTTGAGCACAACAAGATGACATGGCTATGTATTCACCTCTGTAGAGAAATAGAAGTACTCATTTGCTTCTTTGAAGACCAACTCACAAGCTTATCACCCAAAAGCGAGCACCTCTCGGGCGTTCGACGTGTATCTTGACATCCCGCATGATCAAGATCTGCATGATAGGTTGTTAGTGACATACCGGTGTCCTTGGCACCAAAGTCCCATATTGATGGTTCCTTGGAGATAACGAAGACCCGTTTAAGCGCTTCAAGGTGCTTTTGGTAGGCAGCACGATATCTAGCACACATGCAAACAATGAGCAGAATGTCGGTCTCTCGGTGTGAGGTACATCGGGATCCAATCATACTACGATATTTCGTTTGGTCTACCATGATCCCTGAGTGGTCCTCATCCGTTTAAGTACGCTCTATCATGGGAGTGTCAGCAGGTCACAAGAATCAAATCCAAATTTCTTTAAAATCTCATTTGCATATTTAAATTGATTTATAAAATGCCTCAGGACTTTATGAAATTTGTAATCCCAAGAAAAAATGACATTTGTCCCATCATTGACATTTGAAATTTGGAACCCATTTCATTTGAAAACGGTCGCATTCATTGGGGTCGATCGAGGCAAAATAATATCATCAACATATATTTGAACGTGAATTAAATGTTTTCACGACTTTACGGTGAACAATGTCGGATCAAGCTGCTCCTTTCTTTGAATCCAGAGATAGAAGAAACTTTGATAGTGTATCATACCATGCCGCGGAGCTTGCTTCAAACCGTAAATAGCCTTCTTCAAGCGATAGGCGTGAATAGGGTGCTCTGGATTCACAAAGCCTTCAGGTTGGTCGACGATGTCGACTTCTTTAAGATCTCCGTTAAGAAAAGCCGTCTTTACATCCATCTGTTAGACTACCATGTTCTTACTTGCGGCATTAGCCAAGAAGATTACGATTGCCTCGATACGAGCAAGCTGGAGCAAATGATTCTTCAAAGTCAATACCCTCCTCAGGCGGTATCCTTTTGTAACCAATCGAGCCTTGTTCTTTAAAATATCACCATGCTCATCAAGTTTTACTTTGAAGATCCACTTCAAAGCAATGATCATAGCACAATCTGGGCGGTACTAATTCCATACATCTAGTCGATCAAACTCATGAATTTCTTCTTCCATGGCATTGAACCGCCAGTCTTCATTCATGGCGTTTAACATCTTTTGGTTCGACCTTGAGAGTACGGAGTTGAAGAAGCACCATAAGGCATCGGTTGCAAGTTGTTTCGTGTGGATTGATGAGTGTGTAAATACCATCATTTTGGGTCAATCTAAACTGCAAAACGTCTAAAAATGCTAAGAAATGCATCAAAATATTGAAAATATTCCAAAATTGCATTTTATATGTTTCGATGCAAAATGTTTAAAATCGGATGAAAAACGAGCAAAGTTTGCATAATTGGCGCTTTCGCCCCCGACTTTCATAAAATGGCAAAATCAGTCCCTAGGCATTTATTTTAAAAGAAAAGTCACCAGAGGTCCCTTTGAAATCATATGTTGTCATATTTAGTCCTTTGGTGAAAAGTTCTAAAAGATTTGAGAAATTACAGTTTTGATCCTTGGATTTTAAAATTGTTCATGTTTAGTCCTTGGAATTTCACAATTGGCAGATTTGGTCCCTTGGAATATTGGAGGTTGGCAAAACAAGCCCTTGGATTACTTTTCAGAATCTACATGTATGGTCCTTGGATTTTCAGAATATACACATTTGGTCCCTAGATTATTAAATGGATTCAAAACTAATCCTAAGCCCAAAATAATCCTTGGCCCAATACCATATAACCGGTCCAATCCCTTCTATCCAACCCATAACCCAAACCCATATACCCACGTTTAAAATAATACTACCCCGCCCCCTTTTCCTGTCTTCCCGACATCCTTGTCAAAACCAACACACCACCAACACAACACCACCCCTACTCTCCATTTTGTTCCCCACCTCAACAACCTCCAATGCATTAAATGCATCCTTCCTCGTCCCAAATGGCTTGTACAAGTTTTGGCGCCAAAATGCATAAACGCCAAGATTGATTTCTAGCCATCCAATAGCCTGGATTATGATGGGATTTGCTCGAGAGCACGTGGGAGTGCTTTTGATGTATAAAGGAAGCAAGAGAAGAAGAAAAGAGCGCAGGTAGTCTTTAGTTTTAAAAAATTTAGTTAATGTCGTTTTTTAGTTTAAAAGTTTTAGTTAAGTTGTAAGTTGTTAACTTTTGTTATATTGTACTCTCTAAGTTGTTTTATCAATATAAATCAATTTCAAGTTCAATTTAAGTTATATTATCATTTCATATTGTTAAGTTCAACATTACAATTTTCATTTTCAAAGTCTTGTATACAAGCTCTCATTAGCTTATTTTTAAGCTCCAACAAGCTTATATAAGCTTATTACATCTTTTTACAAGCTTACATTCAAGTTTCAATCCATTTTGGTATTTGGTCAAAGAAAGTCAAACTTGGGACTAAAATGGAAATGGAGATGGATGATGGGTATGCAATGATGGATTTGGGTTAATTCAGAGATCATTGGGATGATTTATATAGGCTAGTGGTTCTTGGGTTCACTGTTTTCAAGCCATAGTGGCTGGGACCTCTTGTAAGTTAATTTTAATAACTGTTGCATAATCTGCATTAATAGTTTAGATTGGGTTGTAATTAATGATTATTGTGTTTAGGTTAAGAAAACTTAGTTTGATCAATTGTGCAAGCTTAATCAGTTGTTATCTCATTTTAATTGCATATCAGAAGTTAAAAGGGTGTTTGGATTAGTATTTAAAATGAGCTAGAGGTGAAAATATAAGAGTAGTTAAGTTGTTTTAGGTTTGCTTTAGTCATTTACATTCAAACCTGTCTCAAGCTTGCATCAGTTTTCATCATAAGTCAACATAATTTGGTAACGAGCTTGTTAGCATAACTATTGGAATCGATCAACCATAATCCTTCATATAGGTTTAAAACTTGATAAAATAGCTTGATAAAGTTTCATTTCATCATATTTCATCCATTTCGGCCTACATTTGCATTTGAATCTCATTTTGGTCAAACTTCATAACTGATCTTCAAAGTCAAAACTCATGTCAAAAACCAGTTTATGCAGCAATTGCACAGAGTTTAATAAAGCTTGTTAGGGTCTCATTTTTGGTCCATTTGTAGTTTGCTGGGTGATCTTCAAGACCCCATAACTGTTTTTCACACAAGCTTTTCTGAGAAGCTTGTGCATAAGCTCAAACATAAGACCAGTTTTCTGTTTTGCTGTCTAAGACAGTTAGCTTATAATCTTGTTGAACTGCTTATCGAGATTAGGAGTAGCTATAATCAGTTTTTTAGAGTAGTTTTGGTATTATTAGGTTTGTGTAGAAGTTTGGTGGCTTATTGTGCTAGATTGCTTATTTAAAAGTGCTTATTTAGAATCCAATTACACTGCATGACTCTATTATCTTACACACAAGCATCATATTTGATATTTTTCTTAGAACCGAATAACATTTTAGAATTTTCCGAGATTTTCATAATTTTGGTCCTTTGTTTAGTATTTTTCTTAATTAAAAGCAGTTTTAGTCACTTTAATTAGCTTTAATTGCAAATAATTAAGAAAAGTTCAAAAAATAATTTTCAATTTTCTCAGTTTAAGAAAAGTATAAAAGCATAAAAGATTTTTCCTTATTTTCCCCTTTTATTTGGTATTTTCACAATTTTAATTAGATTAAAATAGTTTTAAATTAGTAGAAAATAGAAAATAATCGGAAAAATAAAAATTAGTTTTGAAAATTCTCTTTGTTATTTTAGATTTTTCCAAGTCATAATTTCATTTTTCTAGCTTTATTTCCTATTTTCTTGTATTTTAGGCTAATATTAAATAGTTAAAAATAGTTTTAATTAATAATAATTAGATAAATAGTTATAAAAATAATTTTCTTTTTCTATAAATTCTCTTTTATCATTAGGTTTGTAAAATGTCATTTTCATATTTTTAGGATTTATATTGTGTAAGTTTAACATTTTATTTAGTACGTTACGTAGTTTTAAATTCGCTTTTGTAAAACATAAAATCAAAAACATCATTTTGCAAATAGTGATAGCGTTTATTTAATATTTTTATCTTTTAAATTTCCTTTAATTTGCATTTAAGCCTCTGTAATTTGTTTGCTTTTTCTTTAGTTATAATAATCATTCTTAATCCCTTTATTAATTCAAATTTCTCGATCACTATATCGTTTGGTGATCCATTGCATACTTCATTGGGACATAACGACAGGAAACACTATACTCCCAGATCTTCATTGCATTCGTGCTTAAGTGTTTTAAGTTTCTTCTGATTGGCCATTCGCAGTGGTCACATGCGTGAAAAACTTGACGGTTTTACGGATCAAATTTTGGCGCCTTACGGGAGTCAGGTTGATTATCTTCGTTTAGCGATTAGTAGTTTGAATACTCACTCTTTGTTCATATCATCCATCTATATATATATCCATATTTTCTTATAAAAATCCAAAACCCAAAACATCCAAAACGTATAAAACACAAAAATATTTTTCTTTTGTTTCGTATATGTATCAAAAATAAAAATACAAAAAGATTTGTCGTTTTGTTTAATAATAACAACATAAAGATTACCACCGCAAACCAAGGCAAAGGTACTACCTAAGCTGGGGTGCGACCATAATAAGTTCGAACCAAAGATTTAAAACTTGCCTTTGTGTCCTTGTGATTGGTGTACCTTTTCAAAGAAGCCATTCATCTTGTGATTATTGGTTAAGTTCTTTGTTGTTTTGCCTCGAGTTTGTTTTAATTGATTTTGTTGTTATATCTACTTATCGAACCGAAAACCCAAAAGATTCTTCTCACCCCATTTTTATAAAATATCTTCATAATTCCATTTCTCTCCTTAACTCGAGGTCCCTTAGAGTTAACTCTAGTGCATGCTTTTCGTTCTTCTAGATCATTGAGTCCTTTGCGTGATCTAGCATAAATTCCTAGAAGACGTTCTCGTGAGCGTCTTCGCCCAAATAGTCGAACCCGAGATTCGTGCTATTTCAAACAACAATATGGCGATTTAACGCACTATGGCGGAAATGCTCCAAGCACCCACCGAGGGTTATGGAGATGCCATCGTTTACCAAAGAATCAATTCGATCACTTTGAATTGAAGACACATTTGATCACACTTGTGTCTGAATCAATTCCACGGGTTTGATCGTGAAGACCCGTATGCACACATCCGTTGGTTTAACAAGTTGACTTCAACTATCAATTTCAAGGATGTGCCACAAAAGTGATCAAGTTGATGCTTTTCCATTCTCACTGAGGACACCGGCCGATTTGGTGGAAAAGAACCCCTCGATCCATCGAAACTTGGGAGGATCTTGTTCAAAAGTTTGTCAACTATTTCTTTCCTCCATCAAAGACGACTAATCTTAAAATGAAATTTCGGATTTCGTCAAAATTTCGATGAAAACTTTGGAGAGGCATGGGAGAGATTCAAAGATCTCCTCGAAATGCCCCCATCATGAATTCACGAGCTTCAACAAGTCAATATCTTTTACAATGGGTTGAACGGTAGCGATCAAGATTCCTTGAATGCGGTAGCGATCGGCAATATCTTGAATCGTAGACCTAAAGATGTGATTGAGATTTGCGAGCAAAATCAAAAGTTCCTATTTCTCGCAACAAAGTCAATACTCCTAACATTCGCTTCTTCATCCAAGAACTCTTCTTAGTTAGCACTCCGATAGCCGCTTTAACGGATGCCATCCGTTGTATGATTAAGGATGTTAAGGAAATCAAAAGCGAAATTCATAAGCCGTAACGATCAAAGCCGTAAACAAGGTGTGTGAAACTTGTAGTGGTCCACATGCGTATTATGATTGTCAAGCAACCGATGCTTCCTTTTACCAAGCTCCGTAGCTTGGTAAACCACAATCAATACCGACCACAAGTCGATCCTCATTACTGCACCTAGCGGTATGACACCACCGGTTTTCCTCCTGCAAAACCATGGCAATCAAAATCGCTTTGTTCGAATCAAGGACAAAATTTCAATAACTCTCAAAATTTCAATCAAACCGGAACAATTTCAACCAACCATATCAAGCTCCTAATCATCAAAGTTATCAACAACCTCCTCAAGCTCCCATGCCAAATGACTTCATGAAAATTACCGAGTCAAACATCGTTCAATGCAAACTCGGATCAATAACATGAGAGTTGAGCTAAAAAGGAAATTGATACCACAATGTCTCGGCAGACAAATGAGTTAAAGAATATGATGAGCGGTTTCATGAACATGAATATGAACAAAGCTTCATCATCTTCCGGAGGACTCCCAAGCAATACAATTCCTAATCCAAATGCCGAGTTGAAAGCCGTCACCACTCGTAGTGGTAAGGCGCACAATGGACCTTTGACTCCTATGCCCCTCCTCCCGTGGCAATGAGTCAAGTTACCAAGGATACAACGGACAAGGTGCAATTCTCAAGCCCACGGCATACAAGACACGTCCCACCTTCGGTAGTCAAGCTTTAAGTCCGAACCCAAGTTCGAAGACAAATTCGAGCCGAAAACACTTCCATCCCGCTCAAAGTCTAGTCGACTTCCTTACCTATCAAGAATGAATGATGAGAAGCTCAAAGACAAAAACAAAGAGCAAATGGAAAAAATTTCCAAATCTTCAATGAGCTACACTTTGATATAAGTTTCGTTGATGCTCTCGTTCTAATGCCTAAATTTGCATCCACGCTTAAAGGCTTACTCACCAACAAAGATAAGCTATCGAGATGGCTAAAACTCCTCTCAACGAGCAATGCTCGGCGGTCCTTCTCAAGAAGCTTCCCAAAAGCTTGAAGACCTGGCGATTTCTAATCCGTGTGATTTCTTGGGGATGGTTCAATGCTCGCCTTGGCCGATCTTGGCGCTAGCATTAACCTCATGCCACTCTCGGATGGAAGAAACTGTCTCTTCCTAAACTTTCATCCACTTGTATGACACTCGAGCTAGCGGACCGTACCATAACTCGTCCACTTGGGATAGCCGAGGATGTCGTGATGAAAGTGGGAAAGTTTCACTTTCCTACCGACTTTGTTGTAGTAGACTTGATCGGATCCTAGAGTTCCCTCATCTTGGGAGAGCTTTCTTGAGAACGAGTCGTGCTCGATTGATGTGTTTGTGAAGAGTTGACCATACGGGTTGACAACGAAGAGCTCACATTGAATATCAACCAAAACTCCAAACCTCTGTCAAACAGCAGTGTTGCCACAATTGATCAAAGATCCGAAAGATTCAATGCAACACTCTCAAATTTCACGGTTAAGAGGAGTTTTCAAAACGTCTTGAGTTAAAAGCCTTGAAAATCACCCTGGTTCAAACAAATGGTTTGAAAGTTGTACCGAGGAAGTCAAAAGTGTTCTCGATGATGATGATCTAGAATCGGAGACTTTATTGGAAGTGGTGGAAATTGCTAGCTCTAAGAGCACACCACTTGTCCCACCTCCGAATCGGTTTGTCGCATCGAGTTTGTTAACTCGTGGATGAAACCAAACTTTCTTGATTTCATCGAATTGGATGATGATGTTCGTGATCCAATGGGAGACACTCTTCCCATTGATGAATTGCTCAAAATGATCCATCATCTTCTAGTATTATTCCGACTCTTCCGTCCTTCCTCACTCCCCGATGAGGAAAATGACAACTTTTGGAATGAAGTCGATGCATTTCTTAGTGATGAGTCAATTCAACGGAATTGATAATACTTACTTTGATTCGGAGGAGACATCCTTTTCCGGAAAATCGTTGATTGAAGAACCGTTTCCCACCCTCCTCCGGACATCTTATTGACAATCACCATCTAAGCTTCAAGTTTAAGCTTAAAATGTCAAAATGGTGATTTGCTTCTCTCGATGAGGAATGGACTTGCATTCTCATGTACGTCTTTATTCCATTCTTCACGGATGGTGTGGTTGCTCTTTCCTTTTCTCTTTCGGAATGAGGACACCATCTTTGACCCCGTATCATCCCTTATAGTTTCTACTATTAACAATACCGCGGTTATATCTCGTCGGTGTGGAACTTTCGATGTTCATATGTTTATCGGCATTGTGAGCGAAAGTCCGATCGAGATTGGTTTTCACGTTACTTTCCCCATGAACAAATGAATTGGTCGAGTCAAGCTAGCGACTCGGTGATCAAAACAAGAGCATGCCATATGGGTTTTCACCCATATTTCGACTTCTTTCTATCTTTCTACCACCCTAGTGTGGGGGGTTGCCCACATGTTGTGTATAAAAAAAAAAAAAAAAAAAAAAAAAAAATCCTTTCTAAATAATGGTCGTAGTATTTCCTTTTACGTTCTTTGTTTCGCATAACACGGTACTTTGAATATTGAGGGCAATATTCATTTCTAAGTGTGGGGGAATTCTCACGAATTTTATCATGTAATTATCCGCCTAATTCCCGTTTTTGCCACATTTTTTTGGAGTAAGTGTTTTACACTTACTCAATTGGTTATCGATCCGCCATGTCTAATAAACAAAAGGATTGGCTAATCCAGAGCAAACGGCTCTTGGTAAAGATATCTCAAATCCGTTAACGGCTTGCAATTTGCCCAAAATTGTATGGTATTATTTCACCATATCTTTAATTAGTGAAGAGTTGGCTAGCCCGCAAGTTTATGGTGGTGGTAAAGGCGTTGGAAAACCATAATTGGTAATCACTCACCAAAGATAATATTGATAATTTATCTAAGATTTGGCTAGTCCGAAGCAAACGGCACGGTAAAGACAAATCAAATCCGTTGAAGTCGGTGGTTTGCTCAAAATCACATGGTTATCGGTGTACCATGGTTCTTACTTGAACTGAAACATTTGGCTACTCGTAAGTAATGGCTTTTGGTAAAGAGATTCAAATCCATTAAGTTTTCTCAAAAGATTGCTAGAGACTAGCAATAGTTTAGTGTGGGGATTGATGAGTGTGTAAATACTCATCATTTTTGGTCAATCTAAACCGCAAAACGCCTAAAATGCTCGAAATGCATCAAAATATGAAAATATTCCAAAATTGCATTTTATATGTTTGGATGCAAAATGTTTAAAATCGATGAAAAACGAGCAAAGTTTGCATAATTGGCGATTTGGTCCCAAACTTTCGTAAAATGGCAAAATCGACCCTAGGCATTTATTTTAAAAGAAAAGTCACCAGAGGTCCTTTGAAATCATATGTTGTCATATTTAGTTCTTTGGTGAAAAGTTCTAAAAGATTTGAGAAATTACAGCTTTGATCCTTGGATTTTAAAATTGTTCATGTTTAGTCCTTGGAATTTCACAATTGGCGGTTGGTCCTTGGAATATTGGAGGTTGGCAAAACAAGCCCTTGGATTACTTTTCAGAATCTACATGTATGGTCCTTGGATTTTCAGAATATACACATTTGGTCCCTAGATTATTAAATGGATTCAAAACTAATCCTAAGCCCAAAATAATCCTTGGCCCAATACCATATAACCGGTCCAATCCCTTCTATCCAACCCATAACCCAAACCCATATACCCACGTTTAAAATAATACTACCCGCCCCTTTTCACTGTCTTCCCGACATCCATGCTCGCAAAAACCACCAACACAACACCACCCTACTCCACATTTTGTTCCCCACCTCAACAACCTCCAATGCATTAAATGCATCCTTCCTCGTCTCCAAGTGGCTTGTACAAGTTTTGGCGTAAAATGCATAAGCGGCCAAGATTGATTTCTAGCCATCCAATAGCACGGATTATTCTTTGGGATTTGCTCAGAGACACGTGGGGAGTGCTTTTGATGTATAAAAGGAAGCAAGAGAAGAAGAAAAGAGTAGTCTTTAGTTTTAAAAAAATTTAGTTAATGTCGTTTTTAGTTTAAAAGTTTTAGTTAAGTTGTAAGGCTGTTAACTTTTGTTATATTGTACTCTCCTAAGTTGTTTTATCAATATAAATCAATTTCAAGTTCCAATTTAAGTTATATTATCATTTCATATTGTTAAGTTCACTGTTACAATTTTCATTTTCAAAGTCTTGTATACAAGCTCTCATTAGCTTATTTTTAAGCTCCAACAAGCTTATATAAGCTTATTACATCTTTTTACAAGCTTACATTCAAGTTTCAATCCATTTTGGTATTTGGTCAAAGAAAGTCAAACTTGGGACTAAAATGGAAATGGAGATGGATGATGGGTATGCAGTGATGGATTTGGGTTAATTCAGAGATCATTGGGATGATTTATATAGGCTAGTGGTTCTTGGGTTCACTGTTTTCAAGCCATAGTGGCTGGGACCTCTTGTAAGTTAATTTTAATAACTGTTGCATAATCTGCATTAATAGTTTAGATTGGGTTGTACCTGTTAATTAAGCTGTGTTTAGGTTAAGAAAACTTAGTTTGATCAATTGTGCAAGCTTAATCAGTTGTTATCTCATTTTAATTGCATATCAGAAGTTAAAAGGGTGTTTGGATTAGTATTTAAAATGAGCTAGAGGTGAAAATATAAGAGTAGTTAAGTTGTTTTAGGTTTGCTTTAGTCATTTACATTCAAACCTGTCTCAAGCTTGCATCAGTTTTCATCATAAGTCAACATAACTTGGTAACTGAGCTTGTTAGCATAACTATTGGAATCAGTCAACCATAATCCTTCATATAGGTTTAAAACTTGATAAAATAGCTTGATAAAGTTTCATTTCATCATATTTCATCCATTTCAGTTCTACATTTGCATTTGAATCTCATTTTGGTCAAACTTCATAACTGATCTTCAAAGTCAAAACTCATGTCAAAAACCAGTTTATGCAGCAATTGCACAGAGTTTAATAAAGCTTGTTAGGGTCTCATTTTTGGTCCATTTGTAGTTTGCTGGGTGATCTTCAAGACCCATATTTGCTTTTCACACAAGCTTTTCTCGAGAAGCTTGTGCATAAGCTCAAACATAAGACCGCTTTTTGTTTCTTTGCTCTAAAAACAGTTAGCTTATAATCTTGTTGAACTGCTTATCAGAGATTAGGAGTAGCTATAATCAGTTGCTTTAGAGTAGTTTTGGTATTATTCAGTTTGTGTAGAAGTTTGGTGGTTTATTGTGCTAGATTGCTTATTTAAAAGTGCTTATTTAGAATCCAATTACACTGCAGCTCTATTATCTTACACACAAGCATCATATTTGATATTTTTCTTAGAACCAGAATAACATTTTAGAATTTTCCTGAGATTTTCATAATTTTTGGTCACTGTTTAGTATTTTTCTTAATTAAAAACAGTTTTAGTCACTTTAATTAGCTTTAATTGCAAATAATTAAGAAAAGTTCAAAAAAATATTTTTCAATTTTCTCAGTTTAAGAAAATATAAAAAGCATAAAAAGATTTTCCTTATTTTTCCCCTTTTATTTGGTATTTTCACAATTTTAATTAGATTAAAATAGTTTTAAATTAGTAGAAAATAGAAAAATAATCAGAAAAATAAAAAATTAGTTTTGGAAATTCTCTTTTGTTATTTTAGATTTTTCCAAGTCATAATTTCATTTTTCTAGCTTTATTTCCTATTTTCTTGTATTTTAGGCTAATATTAAATAGTTAAAAAATAGTTTTTAATTAATAATAATTAGATAAATAGTTATAAAAATAATTTTCTTTTTCTATAAATTCTATTTTATCATTAGGTTTGTAAAAATGTCATTTTCATATTTTTAGGATTTATATTGTGTAAGTTTAACATTTTTATTTGTACGTTACGTAGTTTTTAAATTCAGTTTTGTAAAAACATAAAATCAAAAACATCATTTTGCAAATAGTGATAGCGTTTATTTAATATTTTTTATCTTTTTAAATTTCCTTTAATTTGCATTTAAGCCTCTGTAATTTGTTTGCTTTTTCTTTAGTTATAATAATCATTCTTAATCCCTTTATTCGTTCAAATTTCTCGATCACTATACGTTTGGTGATCCATTGCATAGCTCGCTGGGACATAACGACCCGGGGAAACACTATACTCCCCAGATCTTCATTGCATTCGTGCTTAAACTGTTTTAAGTTTCTTCTGATTGGCCATTCACAAGTGGTCACCATGCGTGAGAAAACTTGACGGTTTTACGGATCATGGATCTTGGGCGAGAGGGTTTCAATGATGTTGTCCAATGGATGATCATGTGACCATTTTCTAAGGTGTTCATGTGGTTGTTGTTGAGGAACCGAATTAGCAGAGTCGATGTCTCACAAGAAGATGGTTCGATGATGATTCATGAGCAAATATATTTTCAAATGGAGCATCTTGGGAGTAGCAAAGGGATTAACTTCATCATGGGTGCGAAACAATTCCATGATGTACACTCGATGATTGATGATTTGTTGATGAGGCAGAGTGATCGAAGCAGTAGCATCTTGACTTAATGACATTGAAACCGAAGGGTTAACTTCATTGATAGGGATAGAAGCGACCTCTGCTGATGGAATTGACATATCATTAGCACTTGGCTCATAGTGTTCATCAAACATTAGATCAAATAATTTCTTCAAATCATCTTCAAGGAGGTACATAAGGAGTTCTTGGTGAGGATTTGAAACAAGAGTAGAACCGATAGGACTACTTGATGAAGGTTGAGATGCGGGTCCAACTGGATTGTCACGGAGCCATTTGACCGATCACTCATCGAGCGTAACGTGAATTGTTTCCATGATATTTTGGGTTCTCTTGTTGTAGATTCGGTATCCTTTTTCGCTTTGGTGCATATCCTACAAATACTCTAATGTATGCTTTAGCATTTAGTTTACCTAAATCTTGGCCGTCATTAGTTGGGTAACATAAAGCACCAAACACACGAAGGTATGATAGATCGGGTTTTCGATTGTGGACAAGTTCATATGGAGTTTTTCCATGAGAGGTGTGAATAAGGGATCGATTTTGGTGTAGCAGCGGTGGCAATGGCTTGACCCATAGAAACATTAGAACCTTTGAATAAATTAGCATTGTTCTTGCGGCTTCCACAAGAGTTCGATTTGTCTTTCAACTACACCGTTCGTTGAGGAGTTAGTGGAACACTTCTTTGATGACCGATTCCAACACTTTCATAAAACCGAATTAAGTCTTTGTTAACAAACTACGTGCCATTATCTGCTCGAACAATTCTAACAAGATTGTTGAGTCGAACTCAAGTTGTTTGATGAGTTTGATGATGACATATAGAGTTTCACCCTTTGTCCTCAAAAACTTTACCCAAGTAAATCGAGAGTAGTCATCAACAACTACAAGAATGTATTTCTTCCCATTTATAGTTTGCACTCTCATTGGTCCGCACAGATCCATATGAAGGGTATGAAGAACTTCCATTACAGAGTTTGTGGGTTTTGGTTTGTGGGCATATTTCATGCTTTTTCCCAACTGACATGCTGAACAAAGATGATCCTTTTCATACTTAAGTCTAGGTAGTCCTCTTACTAAGTCCTTTCTGGAAAGATTGTTTATGGTACCAAAGTTCAAGTGATTGAGACGACGGTGCCATAGCCATGACTTTGTTTTAGAAGCCTTTGACAAGACAGATGGGTGAATATTTCATCATGTCTTCGATAGAGATGGTGTATAGGTTTGAACCACGAGTTCCTCCGAGAAGTTCCACACCATCAAGTTCTCTAACAAAGCAAGTATGTTTTCAAGGCCACTTCTAAGTCAGTCACAAAATTGTCCAACGAAAATAGATTATGTCCAAGACCTTCAACATAATATACCCCGAAATCACACTATCTCCTACAACATAGTCTCCATAACCCATAATTGCACCGAAATGATCATTCCCAAATCTAATGGTCTGATGAATTTACTCACAAAGTTCATGAGCCGTGAACGGTCTCGGTCATATGCTTGGAGCAACTTGAGTCCAGTACCACGTAGCGATTTGAGCGATCTGCGGTTGAACACGATAAGAATGGATAATCTGGATAATTGGGATCCCCATGCAAGAATGGGTTCCATTTGGTTAGTAATGATGATTGGAACACCCACATCAAGTAGAAACAATGGAATCATCATAAATAGATGCATGATGCTAGTGTCCAGTATTTGACCTATTAAAAGTATGTTCACTTAAGAGGAATAGTTCTACCAAGAGGCATCCATTTTCTAGTGGGCATTGACTTAGCAAATTTAGGGCACAACTCATTAATCTTACCAATAGGTATCCATTGATAACCTATATTACTAAATTCCTTCTGTGGGTTTCCACCGCTTTCTAACTTTCATTCGCTTTTGCCTTTTAGCCTTATTAGCTTGATTTTTAACATTACTTGCTTTAATTGGGCATTTGACAAGATTAGACAAATCATTCATACCGCATTCATGATTAGTAATGTAAATCAGCAATCATCATTACATGGTTTTGCGGATAGTAGCGAATTGAATTAATTACGACGCTTTATAGCTAATACTAGAATCAACACGATTCGTCTTATTCAACTCAAACTTAATACTCCTAGGGTGATCTTCTACTCTTCCAATGCACATTCCTAGCTTGCGAGGTCCTATCTTGCTTGGTATTGCCGGAGGCTTTGACTCGCTTGCTTTTATGTCACCGATTACTCCTGTAGAAGGAATTATGGGAACATTAGTTGGTTGATCTACTTTTGCATTCCCTGAACTAGGCGTGCAGGATCCGAACTACTGAAGGCACATTAGAGTTCACTTTCTTAATAGTGGGCATAGAATGGTTTGTATGCTTGGCACTAGGCATAGAACAAGGCATCACAGCCTTTACCTTTCGCACCTAAGGATTTAGGACATGTTGCTATTAAACATTCTAGCAGCTCCTGAGATCGTTTGGCTTGAATGCATGCAAACCTAATTTCTCTACCAAGTGGCTTATTTATGAAATCCTCTTCTACAATCTCACGGAGACATTCTAGACTATCCTTAAGGTGAGCAAAATAGTTATGAAACACAAGTTCATTATTCCTAAGATGAGGAGGAATGTATTTAACAGTCACAGTTTATTTGCAGTCTGAGGATGACCTTGATGCAACATTCTCATTAAAAATAAGTGGCAGTTTCCCTTTTTCATGTCTCCTCAGATTCTCAATTTCCTTTTGTAAAGAAGTTATTTTTTCGTTGTTCTTGTCACGAGTGACTTTAATTGAATCAAATAACTCTTTAAAGTGTTGTTTAACTTTTCATTTTCTTCACGAAAACCCTCGCTTTCCTTTTGTAGAACATTAACCAAGTTTTGAAGATGAAAAGTCCGAGAATCTTGAGAATCTAAAGGAGGAGGCATTTGGGATCCGAATACATTGTTCTTTTCACCTTTTAATTGTGAAATTTGGGCTTTCAATTTTACGATCGTGTTACAATGAGCTTGAATATGTTCGTCACGTTTGTTTATCGGCGCATCAAACTCGGAACATCGAGGATGTCTTGATATTTGAGGTTTTGAAATTTTCTTTAAGATGTTGATATTTTAGTTGTAAGTCAAAATGTTCAACTTCTAGTTTAGAAAGATGTTTTACCAAATTATCGTGATCATCACGATCAATTTTCTCATTTAGTTATGAGTTTTGTTTTCAAGCTCAATGACACGATCATGGGAAACTTTCAATGCAATAGATAATTCATGAAATCGAGAAGCGATAATAGAGTGCTTAGTAACATTATAAAACACATCTTGAGCACACAACTCAAATCAAATTCTCATTTAAGATATGCAAGTTCTTCCTTCACCTTCATTATATTTGAGTTTCGCATTCATAATCATTGACCTCAACTATCATAGCATCAAATTCCTTTTCCATTTCTTTTATATCTGAATTTATTTCTTTTTGAAGATTCTCAAATTGACCTTTTAATTATTTAAAGAAAGGCATGACCTCAGTTAAATAACATTGTTTAGTTTGCTCAAAACCCCTTTCCTCCTCAGTTATCCCTGTACGTGTGATTCTCTTCTTACATGTCTTCTCAAAATCAACGAATAGTTGATAAACAACATACAGGCTGATTAAGGTTTTGCTATTAGTGGCAATCGATTTAGGAACTAGATGCATTGGTGTATTTGGAGGATACACGAGTGGCAGCGAGCATTTTCCTAAGGGAGTGTTTGTTTCAACAAGTACATTAACTTTTAGCTTATCCATATCTTTCTTCCAAAAGATCATTGCGGGGTTAATTGAGTTTGAGGCTTAAACATGTTCGGGGAGATCCAATTTTCCTTAGTGTAATCGTGGGGTTTGATAGTTATGTTATTCTTTTACACGCAGGATCGTTAAGCTTCTTATCCATTTCTCCCTAGATGCATCATCTAGTTTTCTATCCTCCTCCTTGCACAAAGACAACTAGGTGTCTCGCTTAGGCTTAAGGATTTCATTACCATCATAGATCACATTTTGAGCGACTTTTGCTATCTTACCATACTCGGGATTAGGTTTCACTACAATGGGAATACTATGCTTATCGCGAACTCTATGCTTAGTGATCATGTGAGCGATCAATGGTATTCCTTGTATGCGTACAACTTATTTTCAAGCTTGTTTTCAAAGTTTTAGATTAGAAAAATCATTCAAAAGTTTTGATTCCTTAGCTTCGAATTCTTGTTTAAGCACTTTAACATTATCTTGCGACTCTTGCTTTTGCTTATGATTTAGAAAGCTTTTCTTGTAAGGAGTTTAACTCTTGTTTTAGCACTTCTTTCTAAAATTATTGTTTCTAATAATTATACGCATTTGGTCATCCATTTCACGCTCACGGTAGTTAACTCAAACTTAGCACGTTGTTCATAAGCGAGAACTTGTTCTTTATAGGCATTCGATTCGGAGATAATGTAATCATCGTGAGTACAGCGGTGAATTCATCAAAAGCGTAGTCATCATTGATCGCGGAAGATGACACTTGGTACAATCTCACTTTCACTTTGCTTCACATATTGATCATATGGGACAATATTTCTATTACCCCATCATCAATATCCGATTCATAAGTTTCAAGAGATTGTACTTTATTATGCATCTTTGCTCATCAACTTCATCATATAGTGTTAATACCTGCGAAATGATTGAATCTTTGGATGGATCACCTTGTGGTGAAGAGACCTTTGGAGATACCATAGGTGAGATGCTAGCCAAGAAGATTGTTTGTGCGATGGGTTCATCATCAGCGTCAGTCGTATGCATCACGACCGCAACTTGAAAGGCATTCGATGATTATGACCTATCTCCGAATTGGTCGCTCATCCACATCTCGCATCATATGTCTTGGCATTGCCTCGAAGAAACAACGACTCCTCTTCATCCAACATGACTCCATTATCTTGAGCTTGCACAAGTAACATCTTGTCTCAAGTACTCTGCATTTGTGGGCGTTTTGGAGATGTGCGGTTTCTAGCTATATGTCCATCACCACCACAGTTGTAGCACTTGACCGGCTTTGCTTGTCCTTTATTTGGATTCCTTCCACGATTTCGATTTGCCATATATCCTCTACCAACTCCACCTCTTCCCTGCTCATACCGCCTTTCTTGTTGGTTGTACCATAACCTTCCCATCTCGACAAGAGCTTGATTGTGTGGATTGGATGTTGTTCGAGGTTATTGTTGGTGTGTGGTAGAGTGTTCATGTTTTGACTAACCATGAGAGACAGTTGAATGATGAAGTTTTCCATGAATGTGTTTGGGTCTGGAGGCTTATATGCTGGATCAGGGATGAGCTTGTAATTACCATTACCCGTGGGTATGGCTTGAGAAGCTTTGGTAGTAATTCCAACATTGGTGTAAAAGGCTATTGAATCATTTGATGAACTTGTTTCTCCCTGTTTAGTTTTGAACTGTTTAAGAATCATTCTTTCAAACATAGCATGTCTCTCATTCTGAAGAAGGAATGCATATAGTTGCTCATAGTTGGTGTTCTTCAATCCTTTAGTTAGCTTCACAGATGTGACAAATTTATGCCATTCGGGATTCATGTTGTTCACAAACTTTGAATTTAGCTGAATATTTGGCATGGTCATTTTGATATTCCTCATATCATTCACAAGCTTGCGGAATCTCATCTAATACTCATAGACACTTTCTTCTGGCTTCATCTTAAAGTGCTCAAATTCATCATACAGTTGAGATTCTCTGTCTTCCTTGGTTAGTTCAGAACCTGAGAGTAGCATTTTGACATTGTCCCAAACTGCCTTAGCTTGAGTGTTGTGATTGATCGACTTGTAAATGTCCTTAGGTAAACCACAAGTATGATGTTAGAAGCCCGGATGTCCGCATCGTATCTCTTCTTCTCCTTATCGGTCGTTCATCATACATTTTAGGTCCATCGACCTAATATCACCGAGCCATCTCGCAGCGATGTCAAGTATGTCTGGTTGTCTCAACTCGACACGGTCCTTCATCAATTGACTTGAGAATGTTAACTCCATTATCCTTACCCGCACAATACAACCTAATTCGTTGAGCCCATGAGTCATATTCGGTTTTGTCAAGCATTGGTGGACGAGTGTCCGAACCACCGCTTGAACGTCTCTCTCCACATGAGAGATGATTGTAGGCACGTTGGTATACATGTTTACAGATTTCACGAGATTTTATAACTCTATGATTAAACCGGGAAATAGATTCTTTCACGAGATTTTACTAAATCAAGAGAAAACCGTATTAGAAACAAGTATTAACCAAGTCGCTATAATCCTTGAACCAAGTCGCTAAGCACCAAGTCGCTAAGTAGCAACTCGCTAAACCTCAAGTCGTTGTGAATCAAGTCGTTAAAACCTAAGTCGCTGAACACAAGTCACTAACGAACCAAATCGCTAAGCATACAAGTCGCTAAAGAGCTACTCGCTAAGTATCCAAGTCGCTAAGATCAAGTCGTTGAGAACAATAAGTACAAGTCGCTAGAAGTAATGAAAGCAAGTCGCTAACCCCACCAAGTCGCTAGCCGTAGTGTAGAATCCACTAACTTGTACTGTTTGTCCGCTTGTCTCAATAGACAAGTCGCTAAGCTCAAGTCGCTACGACTAACACTACAACTCGCTAGAAATTACTGAAGCAAGTCGCTACCAAGAAATTCACAACGAGACTCAAGTCGCTACCTTGAAAAACTTCAAAAACACACTTTTCAATCCAAAACAAGCTCAACCACAGTGATTCAAGCTTTCTAAATCATTGACCTAAGCACTTACAATGATTCTAAACACAAAAGTACACTCAAAATTCCAACTTTAACGCAAGATATGAATCAAATGATGCAAAAACCACAAAACATTTTCAAACTCAAAAACCATATAAAACCACTAGAAATCCAAGGATAAGTAAGAGAGATGATCAAACCATGTCTCTTGATACCATTTGTAACATATTAGATTTCACAAACACATCATAACATGATCAAGTGGGGCGTATAATTCAAGGTTTTAGAGAGAGAAAGAGTTAGAGGTTTGGGAACTTAGTGAGAGAAAATGAAAGTATTATTATGAGCTCCAACTCTACCTTGGGAGGTAGAGAGTATATATAGTCTTACACAAATCGCCACCTCAGGGTGTGGATCGTGCATACAGATGGGTAAAGACCCGTCCGTCCTCCACGGTGTTACTTAACTAAATACTACTTAACATATAATAACTACGACTACGAGCTTTTAACGATTACATATACTTGAGGTGACCGACTCTTTAATAACCGGATTTACTAAATCCTAACAGATGTTTCTGATTTTCGGAAAATTCCAAAATTTATAAGTAGCTCGAAAACGAGAAAAAATTAGTAAGCAGTTTTACTCCTCACGGACACGTCAGTCATGACTTCGACGCCGTCAAAGTTATCCTGACAGAACCGGTCTGCGATTTCCGGAAAATTTTATCTTTAGAATCTGGAAAAATTTCCTGCAAAACATCCATTATGACTCGATACAAGCATTTGACTCGAACAAACATACATGTATATCTTTTAAATAATTGTAATTCTCATGTTCACGTTTCTTTTGAAAACGTGTGTAATCCCTACACTTATCCCTTTTGTAAAATACCTTTATATGTAATTAAGACGAGGTTAAAGACAAAATAAAGCATTTTTACAAATTTAAACATGAGAATAAACAATCAATAAAAGATACACGACACACAAACAAGCAAACAATTAAGCATGGGTTGCCTCCCACGAGCGTTTTCTTTATTTATGAGTCTTGTAGCTAGACTCAAGTCGTGCCCTCACGTGACTTCATTACCGTCACCTTCTACTTTTACTAGTCCTTTATCAAAAGGGTGTAGACGTTGTATGCTTACCGTGGATTCCTTCCCAACGTCGTCTATTATGATAACGGTTTTATCTTTTAGATTAGTTTCCTTCACCGTATAAGGCCCAAACCATCTTGGCTTGTTTCTACCTCTTAATGCTCTTATTCTTGATTTGTACAAGAGTACTTTCTCCCTTTAAAAATTCCTTAGGTTCCTTTGTGTTTGTGGTATTGAGGTAGGATTATTTCCTAACTTTTATCGGCGCTTCCACAATGTTGCATGTAGTCCTCGAACCATGAAATCTCTAAGCCCTTTCTCCCAATCGTTCATTTTCTTCCTAACCACATTGTTAGGGACTTGTGGATTCTCATCCGTAATCGTCTCCATGATCTTAATAGGATACCTTGGAACAATAGGTATCCTAGCGTACCCTTTGCCGCTTTTAAGTATCATGATGCCCTCACCGCATTTGATGGTTTCTTTGGCAGTGGCCAGAAAAGGTGTTCCAAGAATGAGTGGCATGTTTCTATCTTCCTCAATGTCAATAATCACGAAGTCCACCGGATAGACAATATTAGCCACTTCTACTAAAACATCCACTGCTAATCCTATGGGGTAGACATATGTGTGATTTGCTAAGGAAAGTCTAAGATTGGTCTTGGCTGGCTTTTCCCTAGTCAACTTATTATAGACTGATAATGGCATTATGTTTACATCAGACCCTTGATCAGCTAAGGCGTTTATATTATCAATGTCACCTATGCTACATGGTATCACGAAGTTCCCCGTGGCTTCTCGCTTTTTAGTTACTGGTTTTTTTAGAACCGGCTCATACATAGGTCCCATAGGCATTGTGTCGTACTCTTTTTCTATTATTTTTCCTTCAAGGGCTTTCCTAAGAATCTTATTGTACCTAAAGTTGTTCAATTGTTTGACAATGGTTTTTTTACTGATCTCGTGCTTAAGGTACTACTCAAAGGTCTCGGGCTCATCATTAGTTTCAACCTCCTCCCTCTAGCTTTTCTCAGTTTCCTTCTCCTCAACCTTTCCATCTTCATCAGTCATAATGAAAATGGCGTTAACAAACAAAGTGGGAGGGTAATCATTGCTTCTTACTAGTACCTTTTCGGGAACTTTTGTCTTGGTATACACTTTTACCAAATTCATCATCTCCGTCATTTTTGCCTGCATCTCCTCCCTTTGCCTATAAACCTCCTCTTCAAATTTTGCTAATCTCTCCGTATGAGTGCTATGTACCCTCATTTGTTCCTTAAAGCTCGGTGAGAGTGGTATTGGGAAGTAGAACAGGCGCCGCTTGAATTAAGATTATGCTCACGACTTGGGGATTCGGAGAAAGGTGTTGGGTGGTTGGCGGAATTAACCATTTCCCGAAGGATTCATTCAGGGGCTCTCTCATGCCTTTCAATTAGATAATCAATCCTTCTCTCAAGAACACTCATTTGCTCTTCAGTGACGTTGGAAGATTCAAGAGGAATTGATATGGCATTAACCACTTTAACGGGGCTTCAGGATTCATTCCAATTTTCGTAGCTCGATCGGCAAGCTCTTCTATAATATCCCAAGATTCCTCCGCTACAAGTCGTTAAGCCTTCCACGGTGGCTTGATCAATGGATCGCCTTGTGATGAAATCGGTATGGTCATAGAAGATTTGGATTTGAAGCCAAAGATCAATGCCATGATGAGGACTCAATGGAGTAAGTCCTGAATCGAGTCCATGCCTCATAGAGACTCGCCTGAAGTTGTTGGAACGCCAAGATGTATCGCCTAAGTTTAGTAGTTCTCCCGGTGGGAAAAATTGAGCAAGGAAACGAGAGGTGAGATCATCCCAACTTGAGATGGAGCCGGTGGGAAGTCGCTCAAGCCAATTATTAGCTTGGTCGGAGAGAGAATTGGAAGAGACGCAGACGCGTGGTCTCCGAGTAGTAGCATCGAGGTCGATGGAATCGACAATTTTAAGGAAATCCTTAAGATGTTGATTAGGATCTTGAACGAAGTCCATGGAATGCACATCCGCTTTGCACCAACCGGATGGTGTCGGATCGCAGGCCATAGTTCGGGCTTGGCCGGAAGCTCAATGGTGTTTCTATAGCCTAGGTGGCTTGGTCTAGAGTATTCACCAAGAGTACGGCTCTTGGTGGGTCATTTGGTGGTGGGTTGATGAGTGGTGGTTGATTATCACCTTCCATGATGAAAAGTGATGGGGTTTACTAACAAAGGTCACGAAGAAGGGGGATAGACTACGAGGAAGCTAAAAAATGAGAAAAAAGGCTTAATTGAAAGGAATCAAGCAAGGAAATCTAAACGAGGTGGACTCCTAACTAGCTATTCTATTCCCCGGCAGCGGCGCCAAAAACTTGATACCCTTACGCAGCGCGTTCGGAGTCAAAGGAACTTCCTTTTCGTCGAGCAAGTTTTTCAACACCTAGGCAGTGAACCTAATCGTTGTAGTGTAGTATTAGGGTAAGCCACGGGTATTGATATCGTTCTATGGGGGAATAGGAATGCTAGTAAGAAGTTACTATGCTAAAGTTAGGGTTGAGGAAGATTATTTTTTATCTTTTTTATGTTTTTTTTAGAAATGGAAAGGTATGAATCTCGGGGTTTGGATTTGGGGGTTGGTATTTCTACCGATTACTCTACTTATCTATTCTAATTAACTAAGCTAGGGGTAGTCTATGTATATTGTTGTGTGCTCGTATGATGATTAAAAATGTGTTTACTTAGATTTTATTACTCCCTAGTTATCTCCTATTGATGGTTGAATTGTCACGTCCTTATTCTTAACGCGTTGTGTTTCTAAGGTCGTAGGGTATGCGTTTATCCCTAACTCTTTGAAGCTACCAAAGGTTAATGACTACAAAATCTCTATGATTCATAAACTTAACTCTAAGGTATTCTTTGGATGTTTAGCCTATAATTCCACTAGTAACTATATGCTAAGGTTCAACAAAGATTAATCAAGCATTAATAACACAACGAATGACCTATCGCAATACTAGGTCAATCACAATTAAGATAAGAGACAACCAATCAATATTCAATAACTAGGTTTCATATTACCTAAGCAAACACACAAGTAAATTAGCCGAACATGGAGAACATGCAAGCATACACACAATCAATTGAAGACATATTTGAATCAATGAAGTAAAATACTTATCTTGATGTAAAATAGGGTATGGAACCCTATAATACTATACAAGACAGCCTTGGTTCGGTTTAGGTTTTTACTCCACAAAACTACCTCTCTAAAACTGAAAAATTCGGATTCTATATATAGTGTTACAAAGCTGCGACGGCGTCACTCTTTAATTGTGACGCCGCCGTCGCCATCATTAGGTTTTCGTCTGGCCATGTTATCATTGTGGCGCCACCTTATGCCCGTGACGCCGTCAGATTCGATCTCGACGCCGTCTGGATCAAATCTAGGCCGTCGAGCCGCGACGCCCGCTCTTTTAAAACCCGATGCCGTCACTTGTAAATAAGCAATTTAGCTCGAGTCATCACAAAACATGTTGCGACGGCGTCGCGAGCTAAACCGACGCCGCCCCTTTAGTTCCAAAGACTTGAGTATCTCGATTCTTGAATTTGGTCATTTTCTTCGTGTATTCGCCTTTTCGTCCGAATAAGTGTCATTCCAGCAATTTGCCTTCAAGAGACCTAAAAAGTGAAAAGGAACGAAATTAAGTAGTAACGGATGCAAAAGTGATCAATTGAGGGCTTAAATGACCCCTCAAAAAGGTACCTTTTAAATCCTTATCAGAAAACTTATGTGTATGTGCAGTATTGGAGACTCGTATGAAGAAGGATAGGATTGGAAAAATAGGAGACAAAGTGTTTGGCAATTGGAATTGACAATACAATCTTCATGTTAGTAGGAAGGGTTGTAGAATTATGGTGGGATGGGACACTGTTAAAGTAGAATGCAACCTGGTTCACTGTTCTGAACAATCAATGTTCTACTTCATTGAATCTATTAATTCACCTTTTAAATTTCATTGCACTTTCATCTATGCTTCAAATTCGTAGAAACAGGAAAGAGCTTTGGAAGGATTTGAGTATTTATAGACAATTGATAAATTCTGAGGCTTGGGTTATAATGGGAGATGTCAATGTGAGCCTTAATGTAGATGATCACTTTGAAGGTGGTTCCTCTGTGTCTCGGGATATGTTGGATTTTCAAGAATATGTCAATGCTATTGAAGGTAAAGATATGCAGCACTGGTTTCCACTACACATGGACTAAAAGTCTCTTAAAACCTGGTGCCACGGTTCTAAAAAAGATTGATAGGGTCATGTGTAGTACTGCATTTCTTTCTAAATTCAATAATGCTAATGTTGTTTTTCTTCCCTATAGAATTTCATGTCATAGCCCTGCAATTGTCAGTTGCCCTAAAGTTTTAAGGAAGAAAAGAAAATCCTTTAGATTTGCAAATTACATAGCAGATAAGGGGATTTCTTAACTACATTCAAGGAGCATTGGGATGATTCTACTCAAGGGCATGCAATGTTCCAACTTGTGTAGAAATTGAAAGCACTTAAACCTCACATGAACAACTTAAACGGAAGAGTGGAAACTTATTTGTCAAAGTGGAGGAGCTTAGGAAACAATTGCATGAAGTCCAGAACAAGATTGATAAAAACCCAACCAACAAAGATTTGAGGAAGGAAGGTACATTAATTCTTAATGATTACAATAATGCTTTACAAGATTAGGAGAAACTGCTATGTCAAAAATCTAAAGTAGACTGGTTGAAAGAAGGTGATAAGAACTCTGCATATTTTCATAAAATCTTAAAAAGGAAGCTGAACAGGAGCAGAATCCATAATATTTGTTGTGAAGATGGTACAATTGTCACTAGTGATCAAGTTGGTATGCAGTTTGAAAAACATTTTGAGAGTTTCCTAGGTACTAAATCAAATGCACTTCAAATGGGAGAAGAGATAGATGGTTTATTTACAAAGAAAGTATCTGATATAGAAGCCATGGAAATGACTAGGATGGTGACTGGGAGGAAATCAAGAGTGCTTTATTTGATATTGAGGATAACAAAGCTCCTGGGCCTGATGGGTATACATCAAAATTCTTCAGAAAAGCATGGACTGTGGTAAAGGAGGAATTTTGTAAAGCTTTCAAAGAATTTTTTGCTTCAGGTAAACAACTTGGGCAATTGAATGAAACTCTAATCACCTTAGTTCCTAAGATCCAAACACCCCAAAGAGTCACTGATTTTAGGCATATTGCTTGTTCCAATGTGATTTATAAGTGCATCAGTAAAATCCTCACTAATAGAATCATGAAGGTGACTTTTAGTCTGGTGGATCAAAATCAAAGTGCTTTTATTCCTGGAAGGGCTATTACAAACAACATTCTTTTACTCAAGAGCTTCTTAAGGGATATAATTGTGTCAATGGGCCAAAAAGATGTTCATTAAAAATTGATATACAAAAGGCTTATGATACAGTCTCATGGGAATTTCTAAGTGATATTCTGCACAAGTTTGGGTTCCCTAACATGATGATTAGTTGGATTTTAACATATGTTACAACTCCTCACTTCACCATCTGTGTTAATGGAGAAAGATATGGGTATTTCAATGGTAGTAAGGGGCTTAGGCAGGGTGACCTAATTTCACCTTACCTTTTCACACTTGTTATGGAGGTATTAAACCTATTCGTTAAGAATGAAATCATTAAATAAAGAAATTTTAAGTATCACTTTAGCTGCAAAAGTCTTAAGCTGACACACTTGTGTTTTGCTGATGATCTCTTGGTCTTATGCCATGGAGATGCGACTTTTATGAGTACTATCAAAAAGGCACTTGGTAATTTTAGTAGAGCATCTGGGTTGTATCCAAACCTGGGTAAGAGTACTATGTTATGTGGCAGTTTAAGTAAGGAAGAAATTGAAAGTATCCAATCAATTTTACCATTCATAATTGGTAAAATGCTTGTGATATATTTAGGAGTTCCTTTAATTGACAAAAATATTGGAATAAAAGACTACAAAGGGTTGATTGATAAGGTAAGGCAGAAACTCAATGATTGGAAGAATAAGAGCCTCTCATATGCTGGAAGGGGACAGTTGATTGCCTCTGTCCTTTCTTCTATGCAAGTTTATTGGGGATCTGTATTCAAATTACCTAAAGCAGTCATTAATGATATTGAAAAACTGTTTAAAGGTTTCTTAGTGCAATGGTGAATTGACTAGAGGGAAAGCAAGGGTTTCATGGAAAGAAGTGTGTAAGCCAAAGTATCAAGGTGGGCTAGGATTCAAACCATTAGATCCGTGGAACACAAGTCTTCTTATCAAGCATCTATGGAACATTGCTACTATGAATTGAAGGAATCTTTATGGGTAAAATGGGTAAGTACTGTGAAATTGAAGGGTAGGAGTGTATGGGAAGTACAGAGTTATAGCACTTACAGTTGGAGTTGGAAGACAATATTGGAATTAAGACAGTATGTTGAAGACCACATTAATACAAGGTGGGAGATGGGAAGACTATTTTTGCATGGTATGATAGATGGACTGATCATCAAGCATTAGCTAAGACCATTAGTAGAAAGGACATTTATTCTGCAAGATTTAATGATCAAATCAAACTGAGTGATGTCTTGGATACAAATTGGTTGGAAATGGCCTCAAGAGTGGAGTACTAAATATGGTGGTATCTAGACCTTGATTGTGCCTGTGCTGTCTGATAACTCTGATTTACCTGTTTGGATTACTAAGAATGGAAGAGAGGTAAAGTTTACAACCAGTCAAGTATGGAGAAATATGAGAAGTGATGGAGCTAAGGTGAGTTGGTACAAACTTGTTTGGTATTCTCACTGTATACCTAAACACATTTTTGTTCTTTGGTTGGCAATTAAACATAAGCTACTCACCCAAGATAAGTTATTGAAATGTTATCCAAATAAAAGCCTGCAATGTCCCTTATGTAAGAATGGTGTTGATTCACATGACCATTTGTTCTTTCAATGTAAAAACTCTCAAGAGGTATGGAATGCAGTAAGGAGTATGGCCAAAAATAACTCAACTGCAACTACATGGGATGATTATGTGATTAGTATCTGCAGAATTCAGAGTCATAATAGCATTTGGAGTATCCTTAAAAAAACTTTGTTTTGCTGCCACAACTTACTTCATATGGCAGGATAGGAATTTTAGGGAGTTCATACAGGAAGAGAGGGACAAAAATACTTTGATAAAAATTATAAGAGATGAGGTAAGGTGTAAGCTAATGACTATTAAAGTTAAACATTCTAATGATGTTAAGGAGGCTCATGATTTTTGGGAAGTAATAATGGGTTAAATACTGCAGATCAGAGTTAAAGAGGTGCTTGGTAGATTGGTTTATGTGGAAGTAGAGGGCTAGTATCTTAATTACCCTCCTCTACATACTCATTGTAAGTTTTTTCTTCTTCTATGTGGTGCTGGGGCAACATACATGGAGCAAAGAGTTACTTTAGTGTATGTTTGGAGGTTGAGTAATGATAAAGTAGTATCCTGCTTGATTGGGTGTTCTCTACTACAAGTGGTAAGATCATTGGTAATAAGATAAAATAGAAAACTCACTATTTTCTACAAAGGAATTCACTTAATGCAGAATGTTTCTTGGTAATCTGCACTCTGAAAAGTGATAGATTAGGTACCTAAAATCTTCAAATTCTTCATCAATGGAATTTTAAAGATTTGTTGAGCTCACTTACAAAAAGATGGCCTTGTATCTTGGATTTCTAGGTCTGTGGCTCTTTTAGGAACCTTAAACAGGCTTCAATAGGCTTTGTTAGTAATTGAGGTGTTGTTTAAATTCCTATAAGAAAAACAATCTAGTGCAATCCATAAAGTAGGTTTCCTTTTGTGAAGGGTAAAGTGAGTGGTGGGCAGTGTATGAAGATAGTAATAGTGTGGAGTAAAATATGAACCTACTTGGTCCTATCTATACACTGCCTAGGAGGAATGGTTGGTACTCACTGCAAGGTATGTATTCCCAGTTGTGTGAAGCCATTGTAGTAGACAGAAATGTATCACAGCTGGTATAACCCTTGCAGTAGAGAGGTTATGGATGCCTAGTGATGCCAATCTCTTGTTCTACTTTGGTCATTGTGGTGGCAGGTTGAATGATCTTAGTGGAAAAGAGTGTTTGAAATGTAGCTAGATGGTAGGGTGCAAAAAAAGGTGAATAAAGACATGAATGATTGTGTTAGGAATTAGAAAATTCCATGTTAAAGTGTCGGTCACCCCAATTATGATCTAGCATAAGTTAGCTCGTAGACTTGTCGTTATTTACGTTATTAAGTTGTTTATTAGTTAATTAGTAGCGTAGAATAGTTTAGTGCAACACCGTGGAGGAAGGACGGGTCTTTACCCATCGTATCCCCGATCCACAGCCGATAGGAGGTCGTTATGTTTGTAGATAAATACCCCTTCCATGGATGGAAGGGTGGAGCTTTTCAATCTAATCTTACAACTTTTGTGAACCAAGTCTCTACCAAGAAATCTCCTCTCTAACTTTTCTCTCTAATGGCAAACATGTATTTTGATCTCCCAAGACCACCAATCATCAAACGCATAAATATACGATCCTACAATTGGTATCAAGAGCCAAGGTTATTGTGTTGTGTTGATTCTTTGTGGTTTTGATTCTTGTAAAAACTGCTTTTGTACTTTATGATGGTCGGAATATTTTTTCTATTATACTTGTGGTTACAGCTCTTTTACATGCTTTAGTACCATGTTTTGGGTCAATAAATGTCATATGTTTCACGCCACATTCCGCCTTGGTTAATCGTCATGTTGTTATGAATATATATGGGTCAAAATGGGTTTTTCCGTCACTTTCAAGAGGTCAAACCGATGTTGTTTGCGCTCGATTTCATATGTATCTAGTCGATTTGAGTGGTCAAACCGAGTCAAAGAAGTCGCTTTTATGCGATTTTCGGGTTTAAGTATGATATGGTAATAATGCTTCTTCGTAGCAACTTGTCATTATTTTTCCGATTCATTGAATCTAGCTAGCAACTTGTATTTACAAGTTAGCGGTTTGTAAAGAAAAAAAAATAGTAGTGAGTTGTTTGTATAAATATGCTAGCGACTTGGATATCTTGACTTTCTTTAAAGTCAATGGCGACTTGACTCTATACCTAGCGACTTGTACCGGTAGCGAGTTGTTGACTATTGAGTCAACAAATATAGCGAGTTGGCTAGCTGATCGGACTTATCTAGCGAGTCGACTCATGACCCTAGCGACTTGGTTTGTAAAAACGGTAGCGACTTGTTTAGCGAAGACATAGTGACTTGGTTACGTAATGAAAGAAGTAAAGGTGATCTTGAACTTGACCTTGACTACAACATATATACCATATACCAATACCATTCAAGACTCTTGACCTCGATTCATAAACATCATCATCCACGCTTAATAAGACTCAATCTTGTTCACTAAACAACTATCAACAACCCTCGAAACCATCAACTTGTCTCAACTATATAACTCGACAAGACATCAATTGATCTCAGAATATCCTCTCGTGTCACTTAATGAATTATCAATACTGCTAAGAGTCTTAATCACGAAAGTTTTACATCATCGACCCTACTATGATTCTATACGAAATTAATGAAATGAGTATAACAAGAATGTTATCACATCTCTTTGGTTCGTTTTTATGGAAAACAAAAATCGACAACGACATCACAACAACAGATTATGTCTTACCCGAGACCTATTTTAAGATCTTGAAGCCATCTCCATAACCTCGCGCCATCTCGTGGCAAGGTCATGGAAGAATCAATGGAAGATGAGTCACTTATTCGTTGTATATCAAAGCCAACCTCGTGGTTAAGCCCCATCAATCACATCATAACCATCTCGTGGTATATAGAACGATTGAGGAATGGGCGTGTTTGATTTGTTTCAAGGTCAAGTATTCATTCATTTCGTCGGTTTGAGTGATAAGTCAAGGAGTGATGCTTTGAAGATGGGTGATTTAATGATGGTAACAATCGTTTGATGTGTCCGAGATATTTTAGGTTTGATTTGAGAAGAGATGATAAAGGAGGCAACTGGTTTTCTCAAGAAAGGGGCGGATGAATGTGTTGTTGTGTTTTAGGTTTTGGTTATGACCTAATATTTAGGATATGACACGCTTTATACACAACCGGATACTACTTGACCTTGGATCGTTTAGGATATTGGATTTGGGCTTCATGGTGTTGATACTTTAACGGTCGACATATTCGTAGACCGGGTTCATAGAAAGGTAGACTGGGTTGATATATACGCTTAAAATGAAATGTGGATGATATTTGTATAATGGTTTGATACAAGGACCAATCTTACATCATCTCCAAGGTGTTATCCAATTGACTTTTGTTACAATATTTAGGATACAAATTTTCTCTTGGTTAATGAATGGTATCTTGGCATTAAATTTTCACTGAAAGATACATTTGATCACGACTTGAGCTTGATATTTGTGAAATGATTTATTGAAGGTGGTGACCTCACTTGGGCTTGAGCTTCTTGACCGGTGTTACTAATTTGGTATTGAGTTTATTACGTTACAGGCTCTACTTGGACAATTGGATTGTTTTTCTTAGACCGGGCCTTGATTTTTTACAAGTAACCAAGTTTGGTTTGCACACATGATTGGGTCAGATGGGCTTCTCGAGATTTGACTTATGTAAGATTTGAAGATGATGAGATTTGATCATATGATAAGATATTGAGATTTGACGATTTGAAGATGCTGGTTTGTACTTTGGTTATACATTATCATGAAGGTTATTATGTCACGGCATTGATGTGTGAACAAAGTTGACTATGGGGTTGTTTGTACGGTATTTCTTATTTGAATTGGAAGTGAGGTTTTTCGGACGCGTCTACTTATTTCATCTTCTTTCTTTCTACCCTTCCGCGAAGATGACTTTTCTGGGCATTTATTATTGAGTGTGATAATGACTTGGCTATTTAGTTACGGTTGTGATTCTTTCCCGCTTAACCCACAAAGTAACTATCACTTCGGTGTCTCACGCAGTTGAGGATATGTCAAGAGGTTTTGTACATTGGGTACACCGTTTCTTTTTCACAAGGTTGAGTACAAGTTTAAGTAACAAATATGGGGAATTCTACTTCATGATCAAGTTTAGTATATCGGGTTCACTTCTCCATGTGGTCACTACAATAGCCGATGTAACGCGTGAATGTTGTGTTTACCAAAGTGTTGATTGGATGGTTGATGATTTTGTTGATGTTGATTATTGAACCGTCGATGAACCGCCGTGATATTCCCCTAAAAATGATATTCACGAAACCAAAGTTGTCATAACACACTCAAGTCGACATTGTTTACGGTTTTGTCTTGATTTTGTAAAATCCCGCGAAGAACCTATTTCTGTTTAAACCATAGACTTGTAAAATCCCGTAACAATGGAAACATCCTAGTATAAGTAAAGTGCATTTCGGATCTATCTTACGGTTTATTCTTGGTTTTGTAAAATCCCGCGAAGAAACTATTTCACGGTTTAAACCATAGAGTTGTAAAATCCGTAATGATGGAACCATCCCGAGAAAGGAAAGTGTATTTCGATCTCATTTGATGTCGGTGTCGCGGTTTCGCTCAAGAAGGGATAAAAGGGTGTACTTCATGAATTGGATGTGTGTTTGGATATTCGTCATGGCGGGTTGGTTACTTCAAAGTTTTACGGGTTATGCTCATTTAACCATGGTCGGATGAAACCATTATCAAAGTTCATTTAAAAAAGTCAAAGAAGGCTAGATTTGAGAAAATAACCGAAGATGTGACAACGGCGTTAATTCAAGATATTTATTTGAGGTTGAAGTGAATTATCACGGGCGAGTGTATCGAGTATCCAAGATATCGTGATGGATGGATGAAGATTCTTCATGATCCTTGTTCAAGCTTTTTCCAAAACGAAGACTTGGAAATCTAGTTATTTTGGGAGTCTTTTCCTTTACCACGTGGGGAATTGGGCCTGCTTGCCACAAAATAACTATCACTTTAAGGAGTTACGCTTGTAGTGCTCAAAGGTCACATTCAATTGTGGATTTTCAAGAGGTGACGACGCCTATTACTTGATGGTTGGTTGGTTGAAGAGTATAGAGTACTCAGAGATTCAAATGGGCATGAATTCTCGACACCGCTCTTTGTTACACATGTGCAAGTTTAAGTCACGAGTTCGTTAGTTTACTTCGTGGTAAAATTCATCATATTGGGTTTTTCTCCATCGCTTGTCACGACAAAGAGCCTATGTAATGATAATGGGATGATTACATGTTTTGCCAAGAGAGTCAAAAGAGAGAGATTATGACGATGAACACACTGGCTCATGCCTCGCTCTTCAAAGAAAAGAAAAGTGTACGCCTCAAGGCGCTTTTATCTTCCAAAGAAGAGAAATCTTCTTATGATGTCTGCTCACATCGCTTAGGCCTCGACTCCAAAGAAAAGAAATGTGTACGCTTGCTACAAGATTATCTTCCAAAGAAGAGAAATCTTCTTATGACGTATGAACACAACAGCTCATGCCTCGTTATCTAAAGAAAGAAATGTGTACGCTTCAAGATTATCTTTCAAGAAGAGAAATCTTCTTATGACGCTTGACACTACAGCTCAAGCCTCGCTCCTCAAAGAAAAGAAAAGTGTACGTGTCGCTGCGCTTTTATCTTCTCAAGAAGAGAAATCTTCTTATTATGACCATTCTCATCAACATGCTTCATACTTTTCCATGCGCCGCCTTCAAGTGAACCGGCTACCACCGATTGTTTTCTCATTCCACTTGCTTGATTATAATGAAGATGGCGACATCACGTGCTTATTTTATGGAGAGAAGTGTGAATAGAACATTCGGATGATTTTCACTTATTTAATCAAGAATGGCATCTCCGTATGCAATTCTTGAGGGGAGAAGAAGTGTGAATTTTTGCATGATTGATTAATATTTGAGAATATATGGTCAAACGGCTCCCAACTTATGTAAGAACCGAGCTTCTTATCGGATCATCTTTACATGGAGTTTCTTCTAAGAGCCGTGGTTGACATCTTCACCGGATTGATGAGTTTATCGACAAAGTGCTTCCGTTAATGCTTCACGATACATCAACATGATGATTCCGAACAATCTCTCGTTTTGTTTGATGTGATTGGTAGTTTGGTGTTACCATCTTGTGTGTTCGCTATGGCCTCGATTGTTGATTTCCTTGATGAACATCTTTCGTTTTGTTTGATTGGGAGGATTTTAGTTAAGGGATTTGCAAGATGCAAGTTAATCGGATGCTTTTTTGTGTTTTGGTGAGTTGAAGATGTTAAATATCTATTCCCCACCGACAATCTTGAAGAAGGTCGAGTCTACACCGTTTCTACATTTTCTCGCTACATGTTAGAAGACTAAAGACGAGTTGCATTTAACGATCTAAAGACTTCTTCTTAACTGGGTATTTATCAAATGTATTGTCGGTTTAGGGAGAGCACTAATCGGGAGAAAGTTATAAGTCGATTCAATTCCCAATTAGACTTGCTCATATTCTTTAGCAAATGACTACCGAGACGTTGATATTGACTATTGTTGGACATTTGATACAAGGTGATTACTCGAGTTAATCATTTATCACTTATTTGATATTGAAGTCGACTTTCACAAAGGCGTGTTCTTATTTGATAACTTGCTCGGCTTAAGAATTTGAGTTGAAGACTTGGCTTATCTAGTTACCAAGCAATGAGGTGGATGGTTGAAGACCGTTAACTATCACTATTAGGAGTTACTTTGTTTTACCTGTCACACGCATATGACGGTGTGGATAAACGCAAGAGGTGTTAATGTCTCATACTTTGTTTGGGTAGTGAGTACTTAGAGAGTTGCTTGAAGCATAAATTTCTACACCGCTCTTCCATCATTAGGTGCAAGCTTAAGATACAAATGTGGGAAGTTGACTTCAGCCAAGTATGGTATAGCGGGTTTTCTTCTTCAAAGGGTCACTTCAAATTGTCTATGTAAGGGTTGATATAAATAGTCGAGAGATTCTTCAAGAAGTTGATTCTCACAAGAGTTCAAGTGATCTTCTCAACAAATTTCTAGTATATGGACTTATAAAGAGTTGTTGATTCTCAAGTGTCAAAACCAAAGAAGGAGTAAGGAGATAAGCACTAAACGCGAGTAAACTTGATGATCTTAATACTTTAAGTAATTGAAGATACCCGGAAGACAAATGTTATTATCAGAGAAACTCAAGGTTTGACTCATGATGAGTAAACTTGATGAACTTAATTCTTCTAAGTGATTGAAGATATCCCGAAAACAAATGTCATAACCGCGCAGAAACTCAAGGTTTTACTCATCAAAGCGCTTAGTGTTAATATTTCATCTACGTGGGGAAGTGATGTTAGAGAAAGTTTCTGAAGATGAATGAGGTACATCGGTGTGTGATGATCTCGATGTTATCGCGATCATCGTGGAAGAGAGATTGTGTACATTGGGGATGCTCACTGCTTTACTTAAGGGCTTAATATGTGATTCGTAGATATAATCACTTATTCCGTGTTGGCATCCGCAGAGATTGTCACCCGCAGAGATAATCGCGATTCGCCCGCTTCTTCAATGTTATCTGTTGTTCTCTTCGGGGAATGTGTACTGGTCCTTGAGCTTCATACACGATCATCGTGGAAGAAAGCCATTGTTTTTCCACAAACATTGGGGAGGTGTTTTCCTTCCGCATGATGTGTACTCGGAGAGTTCTTGATATTGGTGTACTGGTTCTTGAGCTTCATACACATTCATCGTGACCTAAAGATGTGAACATTGGGGAGTTGTTCTTCATTAACCTAATGATGTGTATTCGGAGAGTTCTTGAGCATTATACAAAGAGACCGATCGCATCAATTCAACTACTTGGGGAATTGTTCTCTTGACACCTTTTGGAATGGATCGCCGACGCCGCTGAAAGGAAATTTGAGAAGTGTTATTTATGTGTGGATGATATGTTGTCGTTATTTTGGATGATATAACTCGAACGAAGAATCACGGTGACTATTCTTAAAAGGAGCAGAAGTCCGATGATAATGGTGTGCTTCTTTGTGCACCGGCTAAGAGAAGCTTGAAAGAAAGCTTTGAATCGCTTCACCTAAAGGATTTTCGGTTTGGGGAAGTCGCCAAAGTCTCTTTCTCAAAGGCTCATGTTCTATCTTCTATTCTCGAGCCCCGAAGCTTTGGTGGTGAATGTTTAAGGATGATGACTTCTATCTTCTACAACGGGTCGCTCGATATCCTTATCTCGGTTCTCGTATCATCATCTTCTTTAACTATATCATCTATTCTATCTTTGTATATATTTATCGAAAACAAAATACAAAAATATAAAACCAACAAAAAGAAAATAGAAAATATAAAATCTTCAAAACCCATAAAAATCGTAAAATTTAAAAGACCAAAAATATTGTTTTATCATGACATGTCTTCGGTATCGATAACATCTACGGTCTTAGAAATGTCATTCAATAATGGCACGGACCATAGATGAAGTTCGAGCAGAGGTGTAAATATTCTTTTCAAAACATGTTCAAAATATGGCTTACATCATTTTGCATCAGAACTCCGCTTCATAAAATGGTTTGCAGCTATTTCGATCAGAACCGTGCTTAAATCTATGGTTTGCTATTATTTCGTATAGCAACCCGCTTTTTAAAGAAGGAAAGTGCTACGCTTAAACTATTTTCAAAATATTTCGCACTTATCCTAAAAACAAAACAAGGAAAGTATGTCAAGGATCATTGCTCCTACACAAATGTTTTTCCGCTCTAAAATTCTTTAGAAAATATTTGTTGTATTTCAAAATGGTGGTAAATGAGTTGCTTGAAAATCAATCAGATCGTAGTTTTCAGACATCATAAAAACTCAATCGATGACTTCAACACTTTTAAAAATATTTCAAAAAATGAGTCTTTGATTGAGGGGAGAATGTTTTCAAATCTATATCATCTAACGAGCTCTTAATTATCCCACGTGCTTAATTAAAATGATATTTGCCTCGTGTCGAAGGACTAGGAATTTAGGATATGATTGGTAGGTTTAGATGATTAGTGTTTGATTAACACATAAACCCCATGCCTTATATGATCCGATTGTTATGTTGAATTGACTTTAATTAGTCGATTGATGTTATGGGTGATGTCGACCACCATATATTTGTATGTGTGTTCAAGAACGATGCGTATATTGGTTATAAGAATGTTCCCGATCCGGATCCCACAATTGAAGATGATTGGATGCCGAAAGGAAAGGGTAACTATATCTTGGGTTGACAAATGAAGAAACGGAGCTTAATCGACTTCAATGGAGAGTTGGCATGAAATGCAATGTAAGAGGTCTTATCGCATCGCAGATGGTTTTCTTCTAAAAAAGTGAAGAAACGGAGCTTAATCGACCTCGTTGGCATTCAAATGCAACGTAGAAGAAGTCTCACCGCATCGGCGACGGTTTTTCTTCCAACCCTACAAAGAACAACAACGGAAGCTTCTCAACCACTAACGATCTTTTGTGCAGATACCATTTTAAACAATTTTGAATTAATTTGATTAAATTGTTTTGAAAATGGAAAATATTGTTTTGAAAATTAATTGACTTAATTTTGAAAATCACCGGACTTCATTTTATCAAAACTTAAGTCACTCAATTATTGACTTCGTCATTGATTGAGGGGAGTGTGATTTTAAAATAAAATATTTTCAAACAATATTTCATCAAGTCCGCTTGTACGAAATTATGTGGTGATCTAAAGATTTAATGTTATGTCATGGTATGATTTTCTTTAAAACTCAAAGATCCGTCAAAATGAAATTTTTTCTCGTTTTGTTTGATTGTGAAATTGTTTTATTTTACTTAAAGGTCTCTTAAAACAAATCATACCCGACACTAACAATCTTTAATGTTTAAATCGTTCCTATCTCATCATCTTCGAATTAAATCTTGCCACGCCTTTCCCTAAAATTTTCTAAATAATTTAAATCTTTGGGATTACAAATCTCAAATGGTTTGAAATTTTGATCATGGAGAGATCGTGATTTAAATCTCAACTGTTTTAATGGAATTGGTTTTAGTCCTTCAAAGGCACTCCCGCCTCCATGTGCCAAACGATTTCAATTACACAATGCACATGTTGAGGAGGAGGATTTATCCAAAACCGTATGAGTATTTAAACAAGGCCACATTTTCTCCCATGTTTTCTAAACCTAATTAAATCACTTGGGATCCAAAATCTCAAAGGATTTGATATTTTGATCGGGGAGAATTTGTGATTTAATAATGAAATTTGATAAAAGTTGACCGTTTTGATTCGGCCAGCAGTCGCTCTCATATGTGCTAAACGCTTCAATCTCAAGCACATATTGAGGGGAGCAAAACCATCGAGGTACAAAAGTTTTTAAAAAGAGATTATAAAGTACCTTGATTGTGTTTTCAAATGGTTTTCTTAATGGATTTTGTGATTGTGGATGTGCTTCAAAGAACTCTTGCCTCTATGTGATAAAATGTTTTAAAATATCCTATGCACATATCGAGGGGAGAATTTACCATGAAAATCAAATGGCTTTTTCGTATGAAAATTGTGATCAAAGAAAATATTTCAAAGTCCTCTTGCCTCCATGTGCCAAACAATTTCTAAATCACACGCACATGTCGAGGGGAGGTTTTCTAAATGATCAAAACTATTAAGGTACAAAATGCTTTGATCTCGTATCACAAGTACCTTGATTGTTTTTCCAAATGATTTTTCAATTGGTTTCAAGGAAGTATGAACTGCACTAAAAGACCCACCATTTTACTTTATGTATGGAGTTATAAGATGGTGAGGTTAGGTATCTGCTCCCACGATCCCGCCAGAGTCGGAGGGATCTACCAGGACAATCCACTAGATAGTGTAGAGTCCTTAGGTATGATGAAAAAAGGAGAAAATGAGAATTGGGAAGAGTGCGGATCGAGACAGAGCTAGTACTAGAATAAACCCAACAAGGTTCTAGTAATGAAGTCTCGGTAAGCACCGAAGGGTTGAAGAATGAAAAGAACTGAATGTGAAAAAGGGTGAAAAGAAATAGCCCTCCATCAATTCAACCTTAGGGCGTAAACCGGTTCAATACATATGCTACCGGTGGTTACTAAGGTAACGCCGTATTGAAGACAAGACATCATGGACCCAAGGATGCACCGCACTAAACTTCCCAAGCTACTCAAGTTCCTCTTAAAAGGGCTTGTTTCATTCTCACGGGAACCTACATTATCTATCGACTTCTCTTAGAGATTGTTGATATTGAAGAAGGAGACCTCTCCTAGTCTCCCAAGACAGAACCAAATATGCACGATTGAGTCTAGAGCCAAGAGATCATCCACAATATCTCGTTAGGACACAAAATTAATGAAAACTTGTCGTTTCACACAATGTGGAAAGTAAGAATATATTGAGAGTCCCACGATTATCCTTGTGGTTTTGCCGTAACATCCGAGTGGTATGTAAAAGTATTCACGATGAAGATGGAAATCCTTCTAGAGCCAACATCAAACAAGCTCTTGGTGGGTGACATGTGAGATCTTCTCGAAGATCAAGCTTGTGACAACCGGATAGAAACGATGGGGAGATTCAAATTTTGAATCAACCTTAGTCCAGAATGGAATTGACGAATACTTTTGGAAAACCGCTCGATGTGCAAATATTCTTTTCTAGCACGTCGAATGTGTACTCATTTCAAATTCAAAAGTATATCCGATTGAAAAATACTTTTAGAAAACCGCTCGATGTGCGAATCTCTTCTTTTCGCTAGCACGCCGAATGTGTACTCATTCTCTAATACAAAAGTATTTTGATTGAAAATTGATCTTCTCATAAAACCTTCGTTGTATTGCAAAACTCTTTCTTCAAGCAACCGCGATTGTTTTTCAAATCATTTTCATCAATCTGAATCTCAATTTGTCGGTTCACTCACTCCGTGTTGTCTTCTTTGAGACGTTCCAGCTTGAGAACAACTAGAACAACGCGAAACCCCGTCAAGGAGATTCTAGGAATCCTACCGATCACAGCAAGATTTGTATCGATCAACTGGGAACCGTGGGCCGTGTACTCAATTCAATGAAAGTGGTCAAAGACACTTTTGTGTTTTATTGCTAATCTGTTTGCGTACACTTGACGGTTGCAACCGATCGTAATTGAGGAGTCAATCCAAAGCCGCATGCTCACAAAGATCCACACTTAATTTGAAGAAATCATGACCGGTGCATATCTACATAACTCGGCTCGATATTTCATACTATGCTTCGTCATCGCCGCAAATATCATGAACCGAAGGCTTCCGCTACTCGATGGAAAGATGTCATGATTCAAAAGTGTGAGCATGTCGGTCCGAAAGTCACAACTTCACATGATGGCAACACAATAAAGGGTGATCCGAGAGATTTATCGTGGTCGATGATCTCAAAGAAAGCTCAAGATCATCAAGATGTGGATCGCTAAAGGCCTCCACTAAAAGTACAAATCTATGCGGACTTTGAAGAATCGCATTAAAGCACAAAGATTGCGAAAGTGAAGAATTCAAGTCTACGAGCTCAAGAACAATGTCAAAGAAAGAATGCTAGGATGCAAAATGTATTTCATGGGGTGACCTCCTTGGGGGAGATTGTTAGGAATTAGAAAATTCCATGTTAAAGTGCCGGTCACCCCAATTATGATCTAGCATAAGTTAGCTCAGACTTGTCGTTATTTACGTTATTAAGTTGTTTATTAGTTAATTAGTAGCGTGAGAATAGTTTAGTGCAACACCGTGGAGGAAGGACGGTCTTTACCCATCGTATCCTTGATCCACGTGCCGATAGGAGGTCGTTATGTTTGTAGATAAATACCCTTCCATGGATGGAAGGGTGGAGCTTTTCAATCTAATCTTACAAATTTTGTGAACCAAGTCTCTACCAAGAAATCTCCTCTCTCTAACTTTCTCTCTAATGGCAAACATGTATTTTGATCTCCCAAGACCACCCGAATCATCAAACACATAAATATACGATCCTACAGATTGCTTGAATTGGTAAAGTGAAGAATGTGAGCATGCATATGGATGGTCCGATAGAAGTCTCGTGTTTTATTTTTGTCGATAAAGGCTTTGCCTTTTCTAATATCATATGAATAGATATAACTGCTCTTGTTCTCTGCTTTGGGGTTTGTCCAAAATAGGTGTGTTATTCAAGCATTGTATAATATTTGAGTATTAATATAATTCACCTTTGCACAAAAAAAACATGTCCAAATGTTTAATATGATTATTATGTCGCTAAAATGATTTACTTATTTACTTCATACATGTAAATGTGTTACGTGTTGATTTTATGCTCAAATGTTGAGTTGAAATCCATGTAACCAAAAATAAATCAAGATTTAACCGAGAGGGCTTGATTTAGCAACAAATAATAACCATAAAACTTATATCCAAACAACGCCCTCTTTCCCTTACAAAGCTTATCGATACTTTACTTACCATGATTAAAGCCAAGACCGTAGAACTACATTCTATCATTGTTATTCAAGCAACCTCGGACATGCCAAACATGTTAATGAAACTAGTTAGATACCCCGCACAAGCGGCGATAAATATAGTAAATGAATTGCTAACCCAACTCTCCTCGCAATTCCCTACCCGCTTAGTGAATTCATTTCACAACACCCAAATGTATATGTGTTAGTTGTATGTGTTTGTTTGGGTTTTCCGATCTTTCCGTGACATCATTATTCCCGCATATAAAAATACCTTCACAATTTCTTTCCGTCAAACACTTTCCCAAAAGTAAATGATTTTGATAAATAAAGTTTGTATTGATTGAAATAAAGGTTAAAGTTATAAAAATTTGAATCAAAATAAAATAAACAACTAAAAATGTAAAAACTAAAAACTAATAAAAATATATCAAAATGGTGTTGAATTAAAGAGCACAAAATTTTAAAAAATATGGTGAAATTAGATCATACAAAAATTAAACGGATTAAAAGATAATTAAATTTTAAAATAAAGGTGATTAATTAGTTAGGAAGTGACATGTGTCACCCCATTATTGGAGCTCTTTATTTTAATTTGTTAGAGCTCCTCTCTTTTTGTTATTTTTTAGTTAGAGAAGTGACACATGTCACTCAATGATTGGAGCTCCTTATCTTATTTTTTTTAATTCTTTCCATAATAAGCAAGTAAAAAAGTCTGAATTTTTAAGCCTTCTAATATTAGAAGGCCTAAATGCATTATAAAGTAGTATAGATTGGTTGAGTTTGACTTATAACTTTATAAGTCCCATGACTAATATTAATTTTCAAACTGGCATGGTTTCTATTATAGATTGGATGAGACGTGGGTGTGTCAGGAACATCTTGTGTTTCAGTTTGTGATTGTTGTGATCATAGTGAATTGTAGATTTTGAAAGTTGGAGTTTAATTGGGTATTTTGTTGGTTTTGTTGTTGCCAATACTGAAGTGTTTGATGTTGTTGATACATTTCTTGGCTCGAGAAGCCTAGTGTGTTGGGGTTTGAAGATGAACCCGCTCGGGTTAGATGATGAACCCGGTTTGAGGATGATTTAGCCCAACGGTCTATCTGTTATTAGTCAACCACTGTGAATGGTCAACCATAAAGTCAAACAAACTGTAACAAAATGCAATTAAGTCCAGAGGAGTTTAGTGTTTCCGGTCGTTAAGTCCCAACGAGGTGTGAAAACTGTAATACAACGAATCTGTGATCGGGTGAATATTAAACAGGAAAAGGTGATGATTGATTACACGTTTTAATTCTATATTTAAAATCGATTAACGTTTTAAAACCTAAAACGTACGTTTAAATAAAATTACGTGAGCGTACGAAATAAAACGTGAAAATAAAGAAGTAAAATACCTACGGATATGGAAAATACAATCCTAAGAAACAATTAAACGATGCTAAATTACATCCTAGGGTGTTAAAATGCAAAACGCGAAAACCGGAACTCACCGAGCCCGAAAGTGAAAAAAGATGAAATTTAAGTCCTATGAGTGCAAAACTAATTTTCCTACATTCTAAATGACTAAAATAATTTTAGGAAAAAGCCGGGTATTTTTTGACTTTTATTTTATTTATTATGAATTAAAAACGTTTTTAATCTAATTAAATTAATTAAAAATACTAAACAATTTTATAAAAATCTGAAAAATTCACAAAAGCTACTTTGATTTATACTTAATCTAAGAAAAATAAGAAAATAGTAACTTGTGTGGAGAAATAAGCTGAAATTAAGCTAGGAAAAACTTATTCATAAACTGCCTAACGTCCTTAAAGATTTAATTGTGCAAAATTTGAACAAAAGAAGTCCCAAGGGCAGTTGGGTGTGGAGGTGTGTTCTGTGTGCGTGGACTTGGTGCAGGAGGTCACAGGTTCGATTCCTGTCCTCCACGTTTTTTGTCTTTATTTTTTTTCTTGATTTTCTTTTACCAAACTAACTTAGGATAAAATGAAGACTTTTTTACAGAAAGCTAGAACAAGGAAAAGCTTGAAAACAAGCTGTTTGTACAGCAGTAGCAAATCACACGGGACTGCTTGGGATTAGCTAACTAAGGGACCAAGAACACTTGTAAAAACTTCAAACAAGCTAAAACTAATAAGCCTTATAATCAAATTAACTAATAGGCACTAGATTAAACCTACATAAGCCAAGGACTACACTAAGAGCTAAAAAGAAAAAGAAAAGTTTGCTGCTGTTTGGGACAAACAAAAAGCTTAAGTAAGCACCTAAAAAAAAACTGTAAACAAACTCAACCTAAACTATTACATTAAATGGCACCTAAGGAAATTAATTAAGCTAAGCAAGGCCTAATAAGTTCTAAAAAAAAACACGCCGACTACTGCTGTTGCAGCCTACTGTTTGGACAGAATATGAAACAAACACCCCTGAATGCTACAGTTGGCTACAAATAAGCAAGAAGGAGTAGGAAAACTGGTAGTTTAAGCAAAAATAATTAACGATTAAGCTAAAATGTGCATAGATAAGATACAAAGAAGCTGAAACAAAAGGGGAAAAGCAGTTGGCAAAATAAGCTATCTAGGGGGATCCTAAGCTAAAATAAAATGGAGACACAAGCAATGAAGGACTACAATTAAGCACTTAATAAGCTAACTAATCTAAGGAATTAACTAAGCATTTACCAACTTAATTAAGCTAGGCTAACTTACCAATAATCTAAGGAGTAAAGGAATAATGACTCATCATGTCAAGGTTCTAAATGACCTTGGGAGACCTGTTGGGGCTTATTATTAGGCTAAAAGTAAGACCTCCAAGGTAGTTAAAAGTGCAACAACAAGTTAGGCTAGTATAGAATGATAAAAAGTTAATTAGGGACCAAGAAAACTCTTTTTACATGGTGAAAATAAGCTCATATCACCGCCTTCGACATGTAACCATCAAGAAAAAAAAGTGAAAAGGCCATTCCAATTTAGATCAAGCTAAAGTGAACCAATTATCAAACAACATTGACCACAACCGAGTTGGTAACTTGGTAACTTAGTAAACACAAGATTTTCTTATTTTAGAAATCAAAGAAGCATTTGAATGGCACCGAGTTAGTACCCATCGATGAACCAAATAGACAGAAAACCACCTTTTTACTTCCCAAACTCTTGCAACCTTTCTTAAAACTCTTTTCATCTATTGAAACTAGCTATACAATTAAAGACAAACCTAAATTCTAACATATGCTACCCTACATTCTAGCAAAAAAATACAACAAGTCGCTATAGCAAATGAGTAACGTAACAAGAGAAAAAAAGGAAACAACAAATTGCTTAAAACTGCTTATATCAACCGAGATGTTAATTTGACTAATTGATTTTAGAGCTAGATAAACTACTTGAGACCGTAAATGGATCAAAACGAATTTTGACCCACCAATTCCCCGATCCAAACACTTTTTCGAGCGCAAATACTAAGGAAAATGGTGAAAGAACAAGATGAATTAATTGGTTTCGAACAACTGACTTCGAAAATAACTTTAACAAATCTTAGCACATAAAGATGCAAATTAAGTGAACAAGAATTAAGCTGCATAAATTGAGTAAAACTGAAAATTGCATTAACTGAATATTAAAGATTACATGAAATTAAAAATGACAGTGAAAATAAAGCTGAGCTAGAAAAGTGATTCTAGACTAGAACTAAAAACTAAATTAAAACTAAAAAAACTAACTCTTGCCACATAATGGCTACAAGCTTTTATACTACTACTAGATGTCTTCCTCTTTCTTAGCTTCTTTCTTTTGCTTCGCCGCCCAAAGCCCCGACATTGATGGGCAAGAGATGGGCAAAAGGAGTAGTGTGATTGTCAGGGACAGTGATGGGATGGGGTTTATTATTGGTTTGGTGATAACTAGGTAAAGGATGGGATGGAGGGTTGAGTGTGTCAGGAGAAGGAAGAAAAGAGGAAGGAAAAAGGAGGGAAAGGGGGAAAAGGTAGGTTAGGTTTATGATTTTATTATTTGTGGTCCGGTTTTGGATTTGGAATTAATGCACAAGGACCATTCTTGTAATTTGGCAAAACTTGAAGGGTTGATCTTGCCAACTTCCGAAATTTATCACATGGACCAATCTTGCCAATCTTCAATAGTACAAGGACCAAATTAAGTATTCTCCATTTTTTTCATTTCAAGGACTATTTTGTAAAATACCAAAATCCAAGGACCTAAACCGCAATTTTCCAAAAGTATTACAAGGACCAATTTTGACAAGTTAGAATTACCAAAGGATTAAAATGTTAATTTTCCAATTTAAAATGTCCAGGTAAATTCATCAATCTTTGAAATTTCGAGGACTAAAGTTGCCATTTTGCAAACCGAGCTTTATGAGGCTAATTTTGACAACTTAAAATTCCCGAGGGCCTTTATGAAAATTACATGTTTTGAATAACCAGGGACTAGATTTTTACAATTATTGAATAAAACACGCCTAAATATTTTTTCATCTTTTGAGACTTTTCAAAGTGTTTTTGATTGTTTTTGCGATGTAGAAGGAACAAAAATGATGAGTATTTACACACTCATCAATCCCACACTAAACTATTGCTAGTCCCTAGCAATCTTTTGAGAAAACTTAATGGATTTGAATCTCTTTACCAAAAGCCATTACTTACGGAGTAGCCAATTGTTTCGATTCAAGTAAGAACCTTGGTACAATGATAACCAAATGATTTTGAGCAAATCATCGCTTTCAACGGTTTTGATTTGTCTTTACCGAGCCGTTTGCTTCGGACTAGCCAACTCTTAGATAAAATATCTTTGGTGAGTGATTACAATTATGGTTTTCAATCGCTTTTACCACAAGCCATAAACTTGCGGGCTAGCCAACTCTTTACTAATTAAAGATATGGTGAATAACACCATACAATTTTGGGCAAATTGCAAGCCGTCAACGGATTTGAGATATCTTTACCAAGAGCCTTTTGCTCTGGATTAGCCAATCATTTTGTTTATTAGACATGGCGGATCGATAATCAGTGGTGAGTAAGTGCAAAACACTTACTCCAAAAAAATTTGGCCAAAATGGGGGAATTGGGTGGTATAATTACATGATAAAATTAAGTGAGAATTCCCCCACACTAGAAATGAATATTGTCCTCAATATTCAAAGTACTACTGTTATGCCGAAACTTAGAACGTAAAAGGAAATATTACGGCCATTATTTTTTTTTTATTATTATTTTTTATTAGAAAACTTATATACAACAATGAGGGCAACTCCCCACACTAGGTGGTACACACGGTGAAAACCCATGTTTAACTCATTGTTTTTATTACCGAGTCGCTAGCTTGACTCGACCCCGAATTAATTTGTTCATGGGGAAGTAAGTGGAAGAGACAATCTCCATCGGACTTTCATTCAAGATGTTTGTATAAACATTGAAGTACGTGAAAGTTCCACACCGATGAGATATAGAGAGACCCGGCTCACAGATGATAAATGAAAATGCCGGGGTCAAAGATAGTGTCTTCATTCCCGAAGGAGTGAAGAACAGGAGAAGTCACCGTATAGGTGAAGAAAAGAAAGAAAATCATGATAAAAATCATGACTAACTCATCATTATCAGAAGGAGAATTCATGATTTCTGGATCATGAATCTCATCATTTAAGCTCATTTGATCAAGACATATTCTGGGTGGGAGGGATGGGATTTTGATATCAAGCAAGTTCTCATGGTTGAGAACATTTCCTCGAACACAAAGATCATTTTGTCTAGATCAAAGTGGAAGTTATCATACTCGGTGGAGATATGATATGAGTGAGTTCAAAGGAGAACTCCTCGTAAAGAGAATCATTCACGTGATGTAAGTGCATGAACCCTTGCTCTATTATGGAATCATCACCTACCTCGCTCGAATATCAAAGAGTGAATTATCGAAATTAAAGTGAATTGATTCGAATTCAAATAGAGGATTGGTGAAAGTAGCTTTGAATGCTTGGGAACAAGGTGATTAACATTCTCTTCTGGACTGTTGGGATAAGAAGTGAGTGAATGATCATTATATAGGAGACTTTCAATCTCTCCCGGATCGGCTTCGAAATCAAAGAGATCATCGTCACTTTCCGATGAAAGTGGAATGATGTGAGTGAGTTCATCGGTGAACTCCTCAAGAAGAGGATCAACATCAAAATGTGAAAGTGATGCCTCAACATACTCAATGTCTCCATAAGATTTACAATCATCGCTAAAATCGGAGAAAGTTTCAAATGATCTTTGAACACTCAAGAGGGAAGGATATCACGATATGGGCAAAGTTCCTGTGACTCTCGGGATTGGGACAAGGTCCTCAACACTAGACTTTATGAATTCGTCCGATTCCTTTTCGTGAACAGTGTCAAGATGCTCGCCCCCATGTTCGAGAGTGAGTGGGCATTTCGGTGTGATAACAACGATCGAGGAGTTGAGAAGGACTAGCATACATATGTTTTACAATTTCCATTTGTTCTTCCGCTAGTAATTCCATCATAGTCTTTTCTCCCCGATTTTTCATGGAAGGAATTTCAACCGATGAACTTGAAGAACTGTACAAAATTGACGAATATCAAGGGTAACTTCATCATCATCGTCATCGAGAATGAAACGGAATCGAGAGCTAGATTTGGCTGCTTTTGTATTTCAATTAATTCCTAATAGAGTTTTCACCGGCAACTGGGAATCTAATTTAGCACCGCTCTTGACCTAACAATTCTTCCATGGATTTTGATTTGGATTATCTTGGGAATGTTTACATTCCTTCAAATCTTTCACTAAATCCGAAAGATCAAGGAGAAGATTTTGAGGAAGTGGCTTAGGCCGAGGTGGTGCTCGATTCATTTGGTCTCGTAGAGGTTGGTCATGATACGAAGAGTCGTAATTGTTACAAGGAAATGGATTCCTTGTTTGACAATCGAGCTAAAGTGTGGACCTACATTACTCACAACAAAATGATTGTTGTGGTGGTCATGTGAATAATATGGAATTTGGTCATTTCAAAGTCCGAGTGTTACCGTAAACTGTTCATAGACAAACGCGTTTCCGGATTGACACTCAAATCCTTGGTGAGGACCTCCACAAAACTCACAGATATGTCAATATCTCATGATGTGGTAGGCGATGGAATAAATCGATCGTGACATGGTAAGAATAGGATCTTGGTTATAGGCGGACCCATTTCCCGACTCTACCATGCTAAAGCGAGACAATTATCATCATTATGAGGCCACCACAAAATTGACAACCAAAAGGTGAGGATAAGACATAGAAAGAATCAAAGGTTTCCGAGGGTAAGAAATGAAGAATCAAAAGGTAAGAGGGTAAAAGGAATATTTTGGTATTTTTAAAAACATTTTGTAAAATAAGAAAGAAAATCTTTTGGGTTTTTGTGTTTGTTGGCGATTTTAAAATATTTTCGAGGAACCGTTTTGTTTTATATAATAATAATAAGAAAATATGAACAAGGATGGTAAATATACAATGGATGTATATTCAACAACACGATGCTTCAAATTAAGTAGTCTGTGAGACACCTCCCGGCAATGAGCCAAAATTTGGTTGGCTCCCAAACGGCGATCAAATTAACCAAGTGAATGGTCAACAAGAGTCAATCACTTGATAACGCAATGCAATTAAGTCCAGAGGAGTTTAGTGTTTCCCCGGGTCGTTAAGTCCCAACGAGGTGTGAAAACTGTAATACAACGAATTTGTGATCGGGTGAATATTGAACAGGAAAAGGTGATGATTGATTACACTAAGGAAATTAAATCTAATAAAGACTTTGAAGTCATTTAATTCTATATTTAAAATCGATTAACGTTTAAAACCTAAAACGTAAGTTTAAATAAAATTACGTGAGCGCATTGAAATAAACGTGAAAATAAAGAAGTAAAATACCTACGGATATGGAAAATACAATCCTAAGAAACAATTAAACGATGCTAAATTACATCCTAGGGTGTTAAAATGCAAAAGCGAAAATCGGGAACTCACCGAGCCCCGAAAGTGAAAAAGATGAAATTTAAGTCCTATGAGTGCAAAACTAATTTTCCTACATTCTAAATGACTAAAAATAATTTTAGGAAAAAGCCGGTATTATTTTTTACTTTTATTTTATTTATTACTTAATTAAAACGTTTTAATCTAATTAAATTAATTAAAAATACTAAACAATTTTATAAAATTGAAAATTCACAAAAGCTACTTTGATTTATACTTAATCTAAGAAAATAAGAAAACAGTAACTTGTGTGGAGAAATAAGCTGAAATTAAGCTAGGAAAAACTTATTCATAAACTGCCTAACGTCCTTAAAGATTTAATTGTGCAAAATTTGAACAAAAGAAGTCCCAAGGGCAGTTGGGTGTGGAGGTGTGTTCTGTGTGTGTGGACTTGGTGTAGGAGGTCACAGGTTAGATTCCTGTCCTCCACGTTTTTGGTCTTTATTTTTTTTCTTGATTTTCTTTTACCAAACTAACTTAGGATAAAATGAAGACTTTTTTACAGAAAGCTAGAACAATGAAAAGCTTGAAAACAAGCTGTTTGTACAGCAGCAGCAAATCACACGGGACTGCTTGGGATTAGCTAACTAAGGGACCAAGAACACTTGTAAAAACTTCAAACAAGCTAAAACTAATAAGCCTTATAATCAAATTAACTAATAGGAACTAGATTAAACCTGCATAAGCCAAGGACTACACTAAGAGCTAAAAAGAAAAAGAAAAGTTTCTTTCATTGTTTGGGACAAACAAAAGCTTAAGTAAGCACCTAAAAAAAGCGTAAACAAACTCAACCTAAACTATTGCATTAAATGGCACCTAAGGAAATTAATTAAGCTAAGCAAGGCCTAATAAGTTCTAAAAAAAAACACGACCATCATTGCTGTACTCACTGCTTGGACGAGAATATGAAACAAACACCCCTAAATGCTACTGATTGGCTACAAATAAGCAAGAAGGAGTAGGAAAACTGTAGTTTAAGCAAAAATAATTAACGATTAAGCTAAAATGTGCATAGATAAGATACAAAGAAGTGAAACAAAAGGGAAAAGCGGTTGGCAAAATAAGCTATCTAGGGGATCCTAAGCTAAAATAAAATGGAGACACAAGCAATGAAGGACTACAATTAAGCACTTAATAAGCTAACTTAGATCTAAACTAATCTAAGGAATTAACTAAGCATTTACCAACTTAATTAAGCTAGGCTAACTTACCAATAATCTAAGGAGTAAAAGGGAATAATGACCTGTCATGCTGAAGGTTCTAAACAGCCTTGGGAGACCTGTTGGGGCTTATTATTAGGCTAAAAGTAAGACCTCCAAGGTAGTTAAAAGCTGCAACAACAAGTTAGGCTAGTATAGAATGATAAAAAGTTAATTAGGGACCAAGAAAACTCTTTTTACATGGTGAAAATAAGCTCATATCAGCTGCCCTTGGGCTGATACAGAACCAGTGCAGAAAAACAGTGAAAAGGCCATTCCAATTTAGATCAAGCTAAAGTGAACCAATTATCAAACAACATTGACCACAACTGAGTTGGTAACTTGGTAACTTAGTAAACACAAGATTTTCTTATTTTAGAAATCAAAGAAGCATTTGAATGGCACCTGAGTTAGTACCCACTGATGAACCAAATAGACAGGAAAACCACCTTTTTTTACTTCCCAAACTCTTGCAGCCTTTCTTAAAACTCTTTTCATCTATTGAAACTAGCTATACAATAAAAGACAAACCTAAATTCTAACATATGCTACCCTACATTCTAGCAAAAAAAATACAACAAGCTGCTATAGCAGCGCAGAACAGAACAAGAGAAAGGAAAAAAAAAGGAAACAACAAATTGCTTAAAACCGTTTATATCAACTGAGATGTTAATTTGACTAATTGATTTTAGAGCTAGATAAACTACTTGAGACCGAAATGGATCAAAAGCGAATTTTGACCCACCAATTCCCCCGATCCAAACAAACCTTTTCGAGCAAATACTAAGGAAAATGGTGAAAGAACAAGATGAATTAATTGGTTTCAACAACCGACTTGAAAATAACTTTAACAAATCTTAGCACATAAAGATGCAAATTAAGTGAACAAGAATTAAGTCGCATAAATTGAGTAAAAGCGAAAATTGCATTAATCGAATATTAAAGATTACATGAAATTAAAAATGACAGTGAAAATAAAGCTGAGCTAGAAAAGTGATTCTAGACTAGAACTAAAAACTAAATTAAAACTAAAAAAACTAACTCTTGCCACATAATGGCTACAAGCTTTTATACTACTACTAGATGTCTTCCTCTTTCTTAGCTTCTTTCTTTTTGCTTGCTGCTGCTTCCAAAGCCTGACATTGATGGGCAAGAGATGGGCAAAAGGAGTAGTGTGATTGTCAGGGACAGTGATGGGATGGGGTTTATTATTGGTTTGGTGATAACTAGGTAAAGGATGGGATGGAGGGTTGAGTGTGTCAGGAGAAGGAAGAAAAGAGGAAGGAAAAAGGAGGAAAGGGGAAAAGGTAGGTTAGGTTTATGATTTTATTATTTGTGGTCGGTTTGGATTTGGAATTAATGCACAAGGACCATTCTTGTAATTTGGCAAAACTTGAAGGGTTGATCTTGCCAACTTCCGAAATTTATCACATGGACCAATCTTGCCAATCTTCAATAGTACAAGGACCAAATTAAGTATTCTCCATTTTTTCATTTCAAGGACTATTTTGTAAAATACCAAAAATCCAAGGACCTAAAGCGCAATTTTCAAAAGTATTACAAGGACCAATTTTGACAAGTTAGAATTACCAAAGGATTAAAAATGTTAATTTTCCAATTTAAAATGTCCAGGGTAAATTTCATCAATCTTTGAAATTTCGGGACTAAAGTTGCCATTTTGCAAAACCGAGCTTTATGAGGCTAATTTTGACAACTTAAAAATTCACGAGGGCCTTTTATGAAAAATTACATGTTTTGAATAACTGGGGCTAGATTTTTACAATTATTGAATAAAACACGTCTAAATATTTTTTTCTCTTTTTGAGACTTTTCAAAGTGTTTTTTTGTTTTTGCGATGTAGAAGGAACAAAATGATGAGTATTTACACACTCATCGCGGATTCCACCCACCACCGAGAAGATTGAAGAAAGTATCGTCGTTGCCTCCCGACATTGTTTTTTTTGCAGTTAATTGAAGTTGAAAGATTGAGAGTATTGAGAGGATTTAGTAGTGGAAGTGTGAAAAAAATGGTGTTTTAATTGTGTATTTATAGTGGTAAAAAAAGGTTTTTGAATTTTTTTTTTTTTTTATAAAAAGTAGCCGTTAGGGGTGTTTTTTGAATTTTTTTTAAAACTTAACGGCTAGTAGCCGTTAGAGGGACTAGAAATGAAAATTTTTGAATTTTTTTTTCTACGCCTTAACGCACGTTGGTTGGGTAACGCAAGAGGACCAACGGCGTGACAAAACATAACTTCCAAGGGGGTAACGCCGATAACGGCGTTATTTGCCTATTAACGGGCATTACCCCGTTATGAATGGGCTTGCTCTTAGAGAAACTTATAGCAAATCCCACTTATAAAGGATGATGCCATCAAACTAATAAGACTTTCAACTGAAACAAGTTTGACCCAAACAGTCAAATAATGCAAATGCAAATAGTAAATGAAGTATTACCATGCCTATAATGTATCCTCCCAAACACCATAGTTATTTGTGAAAGGTAGATCAGGTACAACAAACCTGACATTCAGTTCTAGCTTAACCGATTCAGCAGAAAGAGCAAGACCACAACCAAATCTAGTATATACTCACCAATCAGTATTTGTGGCAACTTCAACAACAAATAACTCATTCACGAAATAACAAACAATCAACTGATTCCATCCTATCAAACATTCTATAAATTCGCTACTGGAAGAAAAGTCCTATTACACTAACATATTTGTGTATGCTAAAGCATATAAATCGTCATTATACATGTACACACAGACTCACTGTCTCCATCTAAATCTTAGGCTAATAAACATACCAATAATCAATAAAATGCGTGAACTAAAAAGACTTGTTTCTGTTCAAAACAATTAAAATAATCTTCAAAAAGGTTAAAGCCTAACATCAATGACTATTCAATAAGAAACAATAAACTAACTAAATTTGTTGAATTTTTTTCTAATTGTGATACATCTCAAGAATCAGTCAATGAAGGCGGCTTGCATTTCGTGACAAATTTACGACTAAACTGTTTTATAAAGTGATTTTTTCTTCTAAATTCTATCATGAGAATAATTGAAAATTGGCAAAAGGTTAGCAATTACAATGACTCTAAATGAAAACTACAACCAACACGACACTAAAATGACATCAACGGCCTCACTAAACATAACTGAATGACCATTTTAACTACCCAAATGAATATTCCCTCTAACGTACTTTCCATCCAAAACAACCTTAAAAACTACGAGCATCCAATTAACACAACAACAACCTCAAGTTTCCTGTTCTCTAAGAACCCTCCCAATTTCAAAGACAAAAATACATCAATACACGCACAATTGACGTGATTAAGAGACAAATCCTCTTCGTCCCATCGCCTCATCACCACATCCTGATAATCCTCGTCCACTCTCTTCTTAAGCACAATTCCGCCAACTCAACTAAGCCTAAACCCATATTATCCTAAGTACAATAACCTTTCTCCACTGCCAAATCCCCCAAGTTCACCATTTTTGAAAGAAAACCACAAGGTTTCTTAATTCCAATGCCTGTGAATGTATAACTAGGAGTATTAAGAAAAGTTATCAGAGATCGAGGAAAAATGGGTGAGTAGTTCAGTTGGAAAATGAGGCAGTTAGAGTTAACACATAATTGTAGAATTGTAAGTGGGTTTTCACCATCCAACTTGCAGTCAATTCCAATGTTTAGTCCATTAAGGTTTAGGTTTTTGTTTTCAAGTTTTTCTAGCCACTTGGTAACGATGTGTGACGCTTTTCTGATGGTGGTTCCAATGGCGCGTTCGATGGAATTTATGGGAACAATGGTGGTTGATGTCATGGTGTAAAGTGTGAGGGAGGTGATTTGCACACTTTTTATTTTGATTGGGACACTCAATGTAAAAGTTTACAGAGCATACTGTAAAGAGTAAACTCCAAAATACATCCTTGTGGTTTACCCCGTTTCGCACCATACATCACTCACCCAAAAGTTTAGACATATACATCACCCTGTTAGTAAACGTTTGACTATATACATCCACAAGGACGAACGGTGCAAAAATTAGGTCGTTAACTTGGACACGTGGCAGTTAAGTAAGGGTAAGTTGGTCATTTTATCTCTCAGCTACTTCACTCTTTTATCACTTTCAGTCATAAACACACACCCAAATCAAAGATTCATTGCATTGCATCTAATCTCCTAATTTTTATCACACCTAATTTTTCTCTCAATCTAAGATTCATTGCATCTAATCTCCTTAGATCTCATATCGATCTGACGTTCAATCACAGAAAGACTATCACTTATTTTAATTCCATTTCATTTAATCCGAACCCAATCACTAATTCAAAGAGAGAGAACTTCACAGACGAGGCTTCAAGATCATTAGGATATGGTCTCGGGTAGGTTCATGTTGTTTTTTGTATTTGATTACGTTTGTGTTGTTGAACGATTCAAGAAAAGAGGGCAACAAAATTGTTATCAATCTAATCTTTTTGATTCGTATATATAAAAGAAGTTATAGTTCTTATAGATCGATGAGGATTCATTCTTTCGTGTTTTAGACCTTAAAAACATCTTGATGTTACATTGAAAAACACGAAGGAAAACAAAATCTGAGATCTAAAGATTGTTCATTTATTTTGAGTCTAATCAACGATGATGGTTTTTTAATTTCGTGTAATGACCTTCAAGAGTCTGGATGCATCTTTGTATACCATGAAAGAGAAAGAAAAAAAAACAACTGAGATCGTGTTAATTTTTTTACTTTGAGCGAGACTTTCTGATTGATGATGATTTTCTGTTTCGTGTTATAATTGGGGGCTTTCAATTGGGGGTTTTCAATTAGGGGTTTTCAATGGATATGTGTTTATCTGTGTTTTGATTTAGGGTTTACCATTTGGGTGAAAGATTAGGTTAAAATGGGTTGTGAGGTAGCAGGAAAGTTAACGCGGGGGAGATAAAATGACCAACTTACCCTTACTTAACTGCCACGTGTCCAAGTTAACGACCCAATTTTTGCACCGTTTGTCCTTGTGGATGTATATAGTCAAACGTTCACTAACGGGGTAATGTATATGTCTAAACTTTTGGGTGAGGGATGTATGGTGCGAAACGGGGTAAACCACAGGGATGTATTTTGGAGTTTACTCTACTGTAAATTATGTACAACTATGTTTTGCACAAACTAGAGTGCCCAATCAAAATAGTATTATGGTGTTTGGCTACCACCCAACATGAAACATACAAATGCCCTAGGTCAATTTAAGAGGTGTTTGTTTTGTAAGTTTTCTTTTCTCATTTTCCTTCTTACTTTGTAATTTATAACCACCATCAAATTGTCTAGTACTCTAGTGTTAAGGTCTTTACTTTCCTCAAAAGAGATTAATGGTTCAAAGCTCTATACGTGTGTATATTTGGGGTGGCTAGGAAAAGGTCGAAAATGCTCTTAGAATTAACCTAGTGATGCCGCATACATCTGAGTTAAAAATAATTGCTCTCTCGGTAGCCTAAATAGGAAAACCTCATCCATTAATCTTATTATCATTTAATTATAAAATAAAACGATTATAAACAAGTGAAGGAATAAATGATTAGAAACATCTTGGTAATACAGTAAATTTCATGAAAGTATTTATGAACATGTGACTAATTTTAGAACTTGGTATGAGTTGGGAGCGATGTTAAATACGAATCAAACAATGGATAAAGAGTTACAATAATAACCTATAAAAAGATACCACGCATTGGAAGAAAGTTTAGAATAGTTGATGTTGTGAAGTGTCTTATAGAAATTCCTTCAGGTATAACAAATGAATAACTTTCAGGAAAGGCTAACGGAACTTTTTAGGTCTAGTTCAAATGATTTTTGAGTTTGATCTTGTCATGAAAGTCGTAAACTTCAAGACAAAAAAACTCGCTATCATTATTTAATTCATAAAATTCACAATGAGTTAATTGAAAAGTTAGCATAAGCAAAATACTATTCAGTGATCTCGATTGCACTACCGCCGTAACTCATCAAGAACAAATGACTTTAATTGTCAAATGTGTTAGATGTATCGATTTCTCCTATAAAAGGATAAGAGTCCTTTTTAAGAGTTTTTGGTTGTAAAAGATACATTAGGTTCAGTTATTTTCAGTGTGCTAATGAGTTGCTTTGAAATTTCTTGATTTAGACATAAAATTTGTTAAAGGATAAGGGTATGTTAAAGGATCTAATATAAACGGAACATATTAAGGTGCTAAAACAATATATCTTGATATAAATTCAAGAACATATATACCATGTGGTTGTCATCGTAATTTGAAATGGCAAATTCATGTCAATAAGTAATGTCTTGTCTAGTTCTACAAAACGATGGAGTGCTTTACTAGAGTATATTGATAAATTGACTTTAAAATTATTGTGTACTACTCGATGAGAAAGTCATATATAAAATGTTAAAGCTATAAAAATTCAAATTCTAAAATAAAAATAAATAAATAAAAATGTTTTAGAAAAATTAGCTAAGAGGATCATTATCATGGCTCAAATCGTTTGCCACCTCAGCATTCCCCTTTTTCTTATTCACACACCAGAATACCCCATTACTCATCACTCAAGCTATTTCACCCTTTTTAGAACCCATCACACCCGATTAAAAGACAAACTCAACAAAAAACCCAATTAAAAAAAGTGAAGAATTGGTGTACACTAATTAAATGGCTTGGAGAATGGCAAAAGGAGGGGGTGATGTTGGCATCGAAAACCATTTGGTGTCCACATTGGAATGGCGCCACCTTTGGCATTACCATGCCCATGCTATAAAGTAAGTGATAATGAAAGTGAGTCGCTAAATCATTGGTAAATAGTAAATTTTCTTTAAATTTGTTCTAGGATTGGTAATTTAGTGTGATATCTTATTTATAATAATTAGTTAATAAGAACTTACATTTCAATGATATGCTTATTGATGTTGCAGTAACAAATATGGAAGAACTGATTATTTATTTGAAATTTATAAGGATAATAGGTTTGAAAATGATATTTCTTAACTTGAACAAAGTTTTAGAAACCATTAGAATTGAACCTGAGTTTATTGCAAATGTGTTTCTTGAAGGAAAAACATTTTTTTGAAATTGCAAATACTAATAGAGAACAATGATTTGGTAAAGAACAATTTAGAATTGACTTACTTTAGTTGATATGACTCTTACCTTGTTAAATAATATATTTGAACACTAGACGAGTACTCGCGCCTAGCGGCAGCTGTGTCTAGTTTCGACAAAATTTTAGCGGCAATTAAGTTTGTTTCAAGAATCAATATTTTAAGCGTTAAGAAATCCAATTTGAATGATTATATTTAACCCGCCTTTGAAGATTGAAGATTGAAGAAATCAGTCATACTTTCCAAAGTTATCAAGTTTGACATGGTATGCGACATTCACGAATGGGGGCAACATTTCAAATCAATGTATACTTTCCAAAGATACAACATAGCATTTAAGTTGAGATTACATCATAGCATTCAATGGTATGAGATTTCACATGTTCCACTTTTCACTTTTCCAATTGTTGACTATTTGACCATTTTTCTTTTTTTATGTAGTATAGATTTGAAATATTATGAATCTATTTTTGGTTTCATATTTGACACGTCAAAGTTAGCTTATTTAGATGATATCAACTTGAAAGAATGTTGTTGAATCTACTTTGACAAATGATAAAGATTGTGATATCGATGAAAATGACTTGTTTAAGTTATAAATTCTTCAAGACATGTTAATTAATGGAGCATTTGAGGGTGAAAGACCTTGGACATCCATTCAAATCATGGACTTTATGAAGAAGATGGATATGTTTGTGAATGTTTTACTTGTATACAAGAGTTTGTTTACCATACAGGTCACGGTACATTTTTAAATTTTTCTTATTTCAAAATTAAAGTTATTGAAGTCTCATTTACCAAGTACAAATGAGTTAAAAGAGGTTGAATGGGTTAACGCTTGTGAGTATTGAAACTTGAAAGTAGTTTTTTTAGCAAATGACAAATATGACAAGGTAATTGAATTTTTTGCTTCAAGAAACCAATGACGACATCGTTTTAGGTGATCTATGTTGAACTTATGCGAAGTTTATTTTCTCGTATTGTAACATTTTATTAATTAAAAAAATTGACGTACTGATGAGTCACCTGGCTTGGCTAGGTTTCAATCCCTTAAAAGATAGTGTGTGTGTGTGTTGTTTGTCAAGAAGAGGCATATTTCCCGGACATTCAGAAACCCATTCTATTTAAAGCCCACAATAATGCGTGAGATAATATCATGACTATGGTTATTTGTCAAGTAAAATTAGAAAGAGAGAAAATAGAAGGAATATATAACCTTATGTAGATGATCGAGTGTTAGGATCAAATGGACCAATAACAACATAGGCCTCAAATTCACAAAAAATAATAATAAATAAATAAATAATAAAAAATACAAAAAAATGTAGAAAAGGAAAAGAAAAAAATAGTCCATCATACACAAACAAACTATTACTATAAACACTAATTGGAGGGCGCTTTCAAAAACTAAGCTATTTTATTCCCTTCGTGTTTGGGCCTGACCGTATTTTATTCGTCCCTTTGTATATTCTACTCCGCCTTTTATCCCAGCCCAACACTTTGGTCCACTTTGGTTATATCTAAGCCTTTTTTTTTCTTGCCTTGGTTAATAATCACGATCCCACCGCCTGAATGATCATTCTTATCTCTTCCTCACCGTCCATTTTTGTGTCGTTACCAACTACAAAACTGGAGGTTCGGGATAATTATTTCTCCATAAGGTACATGTTTTCTCGGAGGTATGTCGGCCCTTCAGATCTCTTTCTTTTCTTCTATGCATGTAACTTCAGTTAGGTTTTCCAATTTTGTTTGTGAGATTCTTGCGTGTTTTTTAAGTGGTGTTTGTATTTAATATTGGGTGTTTATAGTGCGTGCGACTTGATCGGTATTCATTTAAATTTTATTTTAGGAACAATTAGGGTTTCAGTTATATTTGGGCTTTTGTTAATTTGATTTTCTGAAAAATTAGGGTTTTAATAAGATTAGGGTTTTTTAGTATTTTTCGGTTGTTAGTGCGAAAGTTAGGGTTTCAATTAAATTGGGCCTTTTGTTATTTTATTTTATTTTTCTTAAATGATTGTTTCAGTTAGATTGGGGCTTTGGTGACCTGGGTTTGCATGTTATGGATTTATAAGTTGTTAGTGCTCATGTGTTTAGTAATGCGGATTTCTGTTAGTAAATAGTTAGTGCTTAGGAATCTATATTTCAATTAGTTGCTAATTCCTGAAATGGATTTTGATTTTTTGTAGGAGTTTGGAAGAGGTAGAGGAGAATGGCTACAAAGGTAATTTTCACGCAACGAACGTGCACGCAATAGCATCCGGGAATGGCCGCGAAGGTAGTTTTTGTGTTTTGGTACGACAAGTTTTCCTGTGCTTACATTTTGTATGCAGAAAACGATTCTAATTGCTTATGCACGTATATTGTTACCTGTCGTTGTTGCAGTACATAGTTGACAGATAAATTGTAAAATTATCTCCTTAAATGTATACATTTGTTTCAAAAATAGAGACATCGGCTGCCACATACTTTACGAGATCCATGGGGCTCTTGACAAAGGATGAATTTCCTATTACAAAGACGACGTGACACATTCCCATAACGAGGCAAAGAAGTTCTTTCGTCAAGCCTTTTCTGAGAGGTATGCTCCAGCGTTTTACCTTTTACGACTAAACATACCTTATGGTGCGATTTTTGTTTAATTGATTGTTGTAGGATGGTTGGTGTGTTTTTGTTTTATTTGTTATGTGCGGGCTCGATCGAATGTGTAGCCGTAAAGGTTATGACCAGCTTTGCGATGGAATGGTATGATGTGGAAGCAATTTCCAATAACTCGGTTCATGTTAGGTTACTCCAGCTCATGATTTTTGGTTATTAGGTATGAAGTTGTAATTTAATTACTTACTTTTGCATTTTAATTCCAGTTGTAGTTGGCAGTAAAGGAGCTTTTTTTCGACAACGGCTATTTACAGAATACAAGGTGAACCAATAGATCTTTCTTATTTGGTTTCGATAACCGTCACTGATCAGCAACCACCAAGTATCTCGATGCGATTACTGTACTACTTTTTCTTCTGGAAAGTCTTTAGTATACTATAAAGGAAAGCAAGTAGTGTATTACGTAGTGGTTTGATGGCTGTTTATTTTTTTTTCATTGTTATATAAGTTATTAAACATTATAACTACATAATGTCTGTTATTGTTTACTCAACCTTCCAGGTCATGTATTAGAGAACAAGGACAAAGGCAGAAAGCTAATACAGGAAGAGATATTTTCATTTCCCAAGAAAGGAAAGATCGTCTTTATGTTGGGTTACTCCAACTCTGTTCCGAGTAGCTATCTCACCATATCACTAATCTCTCCCGTTTCTCTTTACATAAGTTCATTTTATGGCTGACTTTAGCTTTATGTTGATTCGAATATGAACTCTTATTAGAAAATGGAACAGGTATGAGCTTTTTGATAATTCCCGCTTTGTGTTTTTGTATGTATAGGTTTATGACCAGCATTTGGATTTTATTGTTGAGCTGTTAATACAAATAAGCCGTAAAAACGTTTATTTATATTTTATGAACTTCTAATGTTTTGTCGATAACAAACGTAAAATCATTTTAACGAAACAAATAAAATACGTAAATGGTTTGAACTAATAGTTTCTAACACATTCACGTTTTCACATAAAACACTAAAACAAGTATAAGTGATTTTATGATTTAGTAATACATATGTACAACAACTAGTGTTTACATATTTAGGTAAAATATACACATAACTAGTATGTAGTATATTGGGTAATATAAATGGGTAGAAACTTAAGTATCACAACCCATTTGGCAAATACATTGAATGTAGTTGGGTACAACCCAAAGCCCATAACCCATGGAGCTTGACCCATAACCCATTGCATGACATCATGCTAATATCATACATGGATAATATCCATAACCCACGGATCAACCCATACCCAAGTGACCAAGTGCATTGCACTCAAAGATACATTGTATCTAGCTAAAGATCCATGGTTCAACCCATGACCCATAACCAAAATACCCATGGATAAAAGGGAGCGTCCACGGATCCGCTTTGTGCTAGGGATCCGTGGGATCCGTGGGAACGATGAACATTTTCCTCTATAAATAGTGAGCCATTTCTTCATTGTTTCTCACCCCTTTCTAACACACTTTCTCCCCGAGTTAAAACTCACTAACCTCAGATCCAAGAGATCTATGTTTGTAGTTTTGTTTTGTGTGATCTTTAGGTTCCTCTTAAAGGAAAGATCACCACCTTTGAAGTCGAGCAAGCTCAAGTCCATGAGTTGCCATGCTTCCTCATCATCAAGGCTCTTGAAGTCTTCTTGTTGATGATTCCTTTCTTTCTTCAAAGAAGTGTAGTGTTGAAGACATTAGTGAAAGATGTCTCAAGTGTCAAGGCGAAGATATTAGTGAAGGGTATCTATCGTCCATATCATAAGCACTTGAAGTAGGTGCTTAGAAGTCAAGACTAGAAGCATTAGTGAAAGGTGCTTAGAAGTCAAGACACAAGACATTAGTGAAAAGTGTCTTGTAGATCTAGTCAAAGGCATTAGTGAAAAGGTGCCTTAGATGTACATTCGATATGGTGTGTTTCGATGTACAAGATAGACTAGTATTAGATCCAAGGATATTGATATCCTTGATGATGTTGTAAAGGAGTAGATCTCCTTTGGGATTAGTCGTTGGTGTAGTGTGGTAGTAGTTCCTCCATTGCAATGGAACTAGGTGCTTAGCCTAGTACCTAATAAAGGGTAGGCGACGTTGTGAAGGTGTAGTTCACCTTGGAGTGAAAGAACTAGGTACTTAGCCTAGTACCTTATAAAGGGTAGGCGACGTTGTGTAGGTGTGGTTCACCTTGGGTGAAAGAACCCGGTGGTTAGCCTAGCACCGGAAAAAGGGTAAGCGGCGTTGTGAAGGCTTCTCCGCCATAAGGAGATTGGTGTAGTGATTACGAACTCTCGAGTAGGTGACTCGGGGAGTGGAGTAGGGCAAGGAAGGTGTCCTTGTAGCCGAACCACTATAAATACTCGCGTTGTGGTTTTGTGCTTCTTACTCTTATCTTTTCATTACATACTTTATATGCTTGTTTATCAACATCCAACACACATCCAAATAGATTGACATAAGTCGATCTAAATAGATTAAAAGGAAGTTTTAATTGGCAAAACTATTCAACCCCCTTCTAGTTTTCCACAATTGGCATCGAGCTTCGTTACCAAGTTTCTTGAAGTATATTGTACTTTAAAACTTGATACGATCCATAGTTAATTGAAAACTACAAAGAAGGTTTTCATAAAACAAACACCATGTCTTTTAAAACTATATGTTTGGATGTTGATTTGATAAACAACATTTTTTTATTTACTTATTTTCATTTAATTGCACTAATCTTCTTTGTCATGTTGATTAGTCAAAGCTCATACCCACCAAGCCATAGGAATCGCTTGGTAACAAGAATACCTTTCTTAAGAAGGTATCTTAAGCATAAAGGAGCGGGAATCGTCTAAGTGACATTTGTTGTGTCATTTGTAAAGACATTCCTAAGTGCGCTAGAGGTATGATTTTCTTTTATTTTAGCTTGATAATTAAGTATGCCTATTTAGGTATTTATATGATTATCTTTTGTGCTTATACATGTTTTACATGAAGCTTCATTAGGAAGCCTTTTTCTCACATACGTGTTAATTTTTAGTCTAAAGTCATGGTATATAAAACTTATGTTTTATTTCTTTTAATCCTATAATAAAACAAAACACAAATATCAAAATTCCTCCTCTCCTATAAATCATCCACTCGACGCCCACTTTATCAAAACCCCACTTTTTCAAATTTTCCAATTTCAAAATTCCTCTCATTCAAAACTTCATCTTCTCTCTCCACTTCATCTCAAATCGAAACCAAGAAGATCATCATCAACATGGTTTACATCGCCTCGTGCTCATCGTCTTAACACTCATCGCACTTGTGTTCCCTATGATGAAGTTCACATACGGAGACATTTACTTTGTGTTGTTAATCTACATTGGGGTTATATACCCAATCCTTTGTATCATTCTTAGTATTGAAATGAAATATTACTAATAATCTAGTTATCTAGGTTATTATGTGTTTATGTTTTCATTTCTTTTAATTTTATGTGTTTTCTTTCGTGATACATTAGAAGTCATGTATGCATGTTAAAAGAAAATGTAGGTTAAAACACATATCATGGTATAAAACTATGAGATCTAAAACCTATGCTTTTATAAAAGAAATGGTTATGTAATTACGGATCTACGGATCCCGGAAGTTATACTAGCGGATCCCTTTTGAAAAGGAACCGTGGGATCCATCCTCTGGAAAAGCAGTTTTTCATGCAAATTTAAAACCACTTTTCTTCTAAAAGTAATAATCCACTAGAATGTCAAAACCATAAGTGAGTTAAGTGCCTTTCTTGTTAAAACCATTGTTAATAAAAATCTAGTAAAAGCGTTAGATAATCATAGGTTGACCACAAACATCACTTTTATTAACTCATCATTTCTATAGGTTCAACTATGACGCATGAATATGAGTTTGATTTTTCACTCACTAGCGTCTACACTCCGAACATCTCCTTGAACCCAACACACGGCAATCATGTCCGTGGGTTCAATAATCTCAAAACCGTCACTTCCACGAAGGACGTATTGTAGACACCTCTCTACAATTCAAAGAAGGTATCAATACCTCCTTCCGAGCCATAGGACTAGAATGTCTTCTTGAAATCAACGAGAAGATATGTCCAAGGTTCATAATGGAATTCTTCCGTCAAGTCGAACTCGTTCGTAACGAGGATCGCTCTCTATCTCTTTGGTTTTATATCAAAACCAAAAGTTTACTTTAACCCTTGGGCATTTTGCTCACATCCTCCGGATTCCAAATCATGGACAATGTGCCTTCACCGAAGATTGGTCTCTTGATTCTCTCTTCAACTTTCTTGAAGAAAATAGTCCATATTGTTCACATACCCTCCCGGAAGATTTAAATCGCATAATATGCAAACCTCGACCATATTACTCCGATCCAAACATTATCTTCACACGGGACATCCGAGAAGAGTACAAGCCTCTTGCACTCATCCTACGTGAAAATGTTTGGAGTCTTAGGGGAAATCGAGAAATCCTTTCGCTTGTTGTGCTCACATGTTGTACTGTTTGCTAACACAACAACCATACAATCTCGCCTACTTCTCGCAAGGCGAATTGTAAATCTTCAAGGCTCCAAGAATAAACTCATCCCTTATGGAATGTTCTTGACACGCCTCTATCATAATGTTATGCACTTCCATCCTCAATTTCAAAGTCCGTTATGCGTGCTTGTGAACAAGATGATGGAACCGCTAAACATATCTCTCATGAAGACTTTCTTCATTCTTGATTCCACCAACACTCATCAATCACGTAATGATCCTCCTAGCGAAAACACTCAAGGAACCTAGTAGTATTTCAAATAGGATCAATCTTCTTGTACTCGTGCTTTATCAATGTAATCCTATTTCCTTCATGAAATAAAACATCTTACATTTGATATCTTAGTGTTAGAATCTCTTTAAACCAACCTTGGAATATAATGCATTGTCAAGATCATTGCATACCTTTAGTAAAGGTTCTGCGAGCGAGATGGACGGATCCCAAAGTTTGTGCTAGGCGGATCCCTACACTTAGGGAACCGTGGGATCCGGCAAAGAAAATGCAATTGCAAGCATTGTATTTCAAACATATCCTTAGAACACCTCACACCAAGCTAAACATAGTGTCTTAAGGCAAATTAAGTCCTTATCAAGATAGGTTGATCCTTCCTACTCACACATAACTCACCTAGATCACACTCTAAGACGCTTGTAGATCTATCGTTTCATTTTAATCCATTACTCTTCCGCTCTCAAACTCACACTTCATTTTTTTCACTTGATCCTCACATTTAGCCTTAGAAATCTTTCAATTATGTCAAAATTGATCATAAATCATCCTTACCTCAAAATTGATCAAAGTTGATCAAACTCTAGTTTTCCATCTCAAAGCTTCTAGGATATTTTACAAAACACTATCCTAAGTCACAACCTCGATCTCTAGGATCATTTAGCTTCAATTGACACTCTCATCTTTAGTGTCATCCTTGCTCATCCATTGGTACTCTTGAAAGTTCCAAATCCTTCCATAAAAGACAATCATTAGCTACATCACTCATTACCTTCAAGTACTTAAGCACCCCTTCATTTAAGACACTTAGATAAACTGAAACACTCAAGATGTTATAGGTCTTAGATCTTAGAAACATCATTTCCACTCTTTCATAGTCTGCGAGAGCCGGATCCCTAGGATTAGCCTAGACGGATCCCTCGAGGAGGGAACCGTGGGATCCGGATGACGGTTTATGTCAAATCTTGCTAAAACAATCATTTCAACTCATCTTTCTAACTCAAACACTCCATCTCATCTTAAATGAGTTCCTAGATCAGTACAAACTCGAAGTTGACTCTTGTGCATGTTAATCATCACATTCCAATGAAGTTTAGTGGCTTAAGGCTTAAATGCACTTGCCAAATCTCTTCGTTTATAAACCACTTTGTTAGGAACTCCATAGTCATCACTCTCATCCTAACTTTCAGCACTTTAGAAACCCTTGCAAACCTCTTGAAATCATCTCATCATGAGGAAAACCCCAAGTAGTAACTTATCCACCAAAGAACCACCCATGAAAAGGGGTCGTGTCATACACGAAATCTCTTCAACCGAATCATCTCCGGTCAAGCCAACAAATGATAGGACCTTTACTCAACCAATCAAACCAATTCCTAAAAGGATAGTACCCACAAAACTACCTATGCCAAACACCACCATACCTCCTAGGCCAAACAATATCATCTCCACTAAACCATCACCATTGGTTCCTAGAGCTATCTCATTTACATCCCCACTATCATCACCACACCTCTACAATTTAGAGGACTTGCCTCCTAGGCCGTCTCATCCGCTTCCGCCGACAACATTTTCCTCATTAGGAGGAATAATGGTACAAAATCAAGGTGTTGAGTCAACACTTGCTCCGGCTTCCTTTTCGCCGTTTCCATCATATAATCCCATTTGGATTATGAGAAATCATCAAAGTCAACCACCCGACCATATGGAAGTTGACACTTCTCTACCACCACCATCATTCTTGGTCGAACCATTCTCAAATGCGCCTCCACCAATCCCTCCATCGTTTGAAGCTCCACAAGCCGCTTCACTTGATCCTTCGCATCAAGCCATTTCATTTCTTCCACCACCACTACCTAGCCATGACAAAGATTGCTATCATTGTCAACATGTTGAAAGTTTGATACATGAAGTACGAGAAGACCAACGTTTCATGTTCTATCATCTCCTTGAATGTTTCGACGAGATTAAACCTAAACAAAACTTGAGCTAGAAGATTTTAGTGGTGTCCTAGCATCAAGCGATAGTTGGTTTAGAAATTCCTAGTCATGTATTTTCTTATTTTCTTAGTTTTTAGAGTCATGTATATCATAACTCTAGTTTTATTAAATGGAATTACATGCTACTTGTTATTTTTCTGAGCATATGATTACTTTGTATTCATATCTCATTTTGTGATAACATTACTTGTTATATCACCTTTCTTTGAAATTAATCATCGACTAATACGGATCCTCGATTTGCCTAGACGGATCCCTATTAGGAGGGAACCGTGGGATCCGTGAGACGAAAACTATTTTCTACTAACTTGGACCACATTTGCAAGAAATTGTGAATTATGCTTGTTTTCTAACATTTGTTTTGTAGTTATTCAATTTACACATGAAAACTTTGACATCCTAAAGCTAGGGGAGCTTTATGTCAAAGCAATACATTGCAAATTACTTGCAATATTGGGTTTACATTTCATGACATCCCCTTGCAAAATTGCAATCATCAAGGGGAGCACATTCGTCACTTAGACGAAATCTTTTGCAAACTTACTAGCAAACAAACTAGATTAGTATCACTTTCTTGGCGCCTTACATAGGGATGGACTCGTCAAGGGGAGTAAAGACGAGATCCTTTCCGTTACTTGCTCTCTACTTACCTCTTTTATTTCTTTCACATGTTTTTCTTAAAAACAATGTGTTGCTTTCTTTCAAGAGAATATTAGTTTTCTAACACACACATCAAACCATAACACAAAGTGGCATATGAATGGAATTCTAGAGAGAAAGTTAGAGGTTTATGGGGAACTTAGTGAGAGAAAGTGAAAGATATTATTATGAGCTCCAACTCTAGAGAGAAAGTTAGACCTTGGGAACTTAGGTAGAAAGAGATATTATTATATACCTTGGGAGGTAGAGAGTATTTATAGTCTTACATAAAGCCACACATCGGGTGTGGATCGGGCATACGGTGGGTAAAGACCCGTCCGTCCTCCACGGTGTTACTTAACTAAATACTACTTAACTTAAAAGAACTACGACTACGAGCTTTCTAACGATTACATATACTTGAGGTGACCGACTCTTTAATACACGGAATTTCTAATTCCTAACAATCTCCCCAAGGAGGTCACCTCAATCATGTACTAAAATTACATAGAATACAAATAGATATTACATTAAAAATTGTTCTTGCATTCTTGATGTAGTACTTTGCTCTAAGCTCGTAGTCATTGATTCTTCACATTGCATGTTTGGTTACTCCAAGTGGAGGTCTTTTCTTGATCCACGTGATAATAAATTTGAGCCGACTTTTGAGATCATCACTATCAAAAATCTCGAGACATCCTTTGTGGTGTTGGTATTATGTGATGTTGTGACTTTAGGACCGACATGCTCACATTACGGATCATGATATCTTCTCATCGAGTAGCGGAAGCTTTAGTTGATTCATGATATTGGCGGCGTAGCGAAGCATGGAGTGAAAATATCGAGTCATTGATGCACTAATCATGATTTCTTTTGAGATGAATGTGTTAAGTGAGCATGCGGCTATGGATTGACCGCTTCATTACGATCATTTGCAAGCGTCGGGTGTACACGCATACAACAGATTAGCAATAAATCGCACGAAAGTGTCTTTGATCACTTCGTTGAATTGAGTACACGCCCACGGTTCCCGTTGATCGATACATGTCTTGCTGTGATCGGTATAATTCGAAGAATTTCCTTGACGGGGTTTCGCGGTGCTCTAGTTGTTCTCAAACCGGAACATCTCAAAGAAGACAACACGGAGTGAGTGAACCGGTGAATTTAAGTCCGATTGATGAAAAGAGATTTGAAAAACAATCGTGTATTGCTCAATAGAAATTGTTTTGCAATACAACGAAGGTTTTATTGAAAATCAATTATCAATCATAAAACACCTTTTGGTTTGAAAAATGAGTACGGTCGATGTGCTAAAGAAAAGAGTTGTTAAGCACAAAGACCGGTTTTCAAAGGTATCCGTCAATCCATAACTGAACCGAGATTGATTCAAGAGATTGAATCGCCCCATTGTTTACATTCGGTTGTCACATGGTTGATCTAATGAATAGATCTCACATGCCACCTACCGGGAGCTTGTTTGATGTTGGCTCGAAGGCTTTCCATCTTCATTGTGAATATGTATGCATATCACTCGGATGTTACGGCAATACCACAAGGATAATCGTGGGACTCAAGATATAATCTCTCTTTCCACATTGTGTGAAGCAGAGAGTCTTCATTGAAAGTGTCCTAATGAGATTTATTGATGATCTCGTGGCTCTAGACTCAATTTGTGCATATTTGGATCTGTGTCGGAGACTAGGGAGAGGGTCTCCTTCTTCAATATCAACAATCTCTAAGAGAAAGTCGATAGATAATGTCGGTTCCCGTGAGAATGAAACAAGTCCTTTTAAGAGGAACTTGAGTGGTTTGGAAAGTTGAAGTGCGGTCGTCCTTTGGGTCCATGACGTCTTGTCTTCAATACCGATGTTACCATCGGTAGCATATGAATTGAACCGGTTTACGCCCTAAGGTTGAATAAATGGAGGCTATTTGTTTTCACCCTTTTCTCATTCAATTCTTTTAATTCTTCAACCCCTTGATTGCTTACCGAGACTTCATAGCAAGAACCTTGTTGGGTTTATTCGATACTAGCTCGATCGAGTCCGCACTCTTCCCATATCTCATTTTCTCCTTTTATCATCATACCTAAGGACTCTACACTAACTAGTGGATAGTCCCTGGTAGATCCCTCCGGTTACGGCGGATCATGGGAACAAAACCTAACCTTATCATCCTTATATCACCGTACATAAAGTAAAGTTGGTCGGTCTATTTGGTATTGTTCATACGCCATTGGAACCAATTGAAAACCATTTGAAAATCAATTCGGATACTTGTGATATATTATCAAAGCATTTTGTACTGAATTGTTTTGATATTTTAGAACGAGAACTCCCCTCAACATGTGCATCAAGTATTTGAAAATGTTTTGCACACGGAGGCAAGAGAAAGAATTAACTTCTTTGATTACCATTTTCTAAAGATATCAACATCACTTCCACATCAAATCAAGTAGATAGAGCATTTTCGGGAAGGATGAGGTTTCCATAAATTTGCTCCCCTCAATATGTGCCTCGAGGTTTGAAAAGAGTTTTGCACATACTAGAGGAACTGCACATTGAGATAAGTTGATCACATTTCAAATCATAGGTTTAAGATAGATGCTCCCCTCAACATGTGCATGGAAAATTTGAAATCGTTTGTCACATGTGGGAAGGATAGCATGTACATCCTTATAAAACCATTTACCGAATTATCGGTTTAAATCCAATTTAAATCACACATTCTCCCCGATCACAATTATCAAATCATTTGAGATTTGTGATCTCTTATTGATTTAAATTGATTTTGAAAGCTTTAAGGGAATTGTGACTTGATTATGAAAGCGATTTAAGCGATAAGGATCGGATTTTAAGACTTTAAACTCCATTGATAAAACATGCATGTACATCTTTTGAAAACAATTTAATGCCAAATAACTTTTTAATTTAATTGAAATCATTCTCCCCTCAATCAATGACATAGGTTGTTGATTGAGAGATAGAGATTTTGACAAATAAGTCGATGATTATCAAAAATAGAGACCGAGTTATTTTTCAAAGCATTTAGTTTCAATGAGATAAATGTTTATAGAATCGAGCATGGAATTTTGTAAGCATGATAAAACATGGCTCTGTTCTTTCTTTTAAAACCGGGTTATTGCACGAAAATGACAATAAACCATTTTTTCTCTTTCTCCCAAATTTTTGATTTTTTTTTTTTTTTTTTTTTTTTTTTTTATAAAAATTCGAACAACATCTAAAGTCCCGTGTCATTCTTTGAATGACAACATCAAGACCGTAGATATTATCGAATCGAGAGAAACATGACAAAATGACAATATTTTTGAAGATTTTTGAATTTTTCAAATTTTATGGATTTTGAAAGTTTTATATTTTCTATTTGATTTTTCGAATAAATATTTACAAGAGATAAATGAAGATAGACCTTTACTCCTCGTCTTCCTCACGAAGGCGTTTGAGTGTTTCGGTTGAAGGCTTTTCAAGCCTAGTCGTGGAAGTATGAACTCAAAGCGTTCTCTTGGAAGAGCTTTGGTGAAGATGTCGCTAGCGGTATTCGGACCTCACAAAATAGAGTTCCACCACACCTTTTCCACTTGTTCCCGATGAAATGATGTCGAATGTCGATATGCTTTGCTCTTGAGTGTTGAGCGTTGTTGCATGAGAGAGCAATAGCACTTTTATTATCACGATCTGAGAGGATTTTGTTGAATTCAAAGCCATAGTCGGATAATTGAGATCTCATCCATAAGATTTGAGCACAACAAGATGACATGGCTATGTATTCAACCTCTGTAGAGAAATAGAAGTACTCATTTGCTTCTTTGAGGACCAGCTAACAAGCTTATCACCCAAAAGCGAGCACCTCGGATGTACTTGACGAGTATCTTGACACCTGCATGATCGGCATCTGCATAGGTGTTAGTGACATACCGGTGTCCTTGGTACCAAAGACCCATATTGATGGTTCCTTGGAGGTACCGAAGACCCGTTTAACCGCTTCAAGGTGCTTTTAGTAGGCTTAGCACGGTATCTAGCACACATGCAAACAATGAACAAGATGTCGGTCTACTAGCGGTGAGGTACATCGGGATCCAATCATACTACGATATTTCGTTTGGTCAATCATGATCCACTGAGTGGTCCTCATCTAGTTTGGTTCGATCAATCATGGGGGTGTCAACGAGGTCACTTGAATCAAATCCAAATTTCTTTAAGATCTCTGTTGCATATTTAGATTGATTTATGAAAATGCCTCCGGGACTTTGTGAAATTTGTAATCCCAAGAAAAATGACATTTGTCCCATCATTGACATTTGAAATTTTGAACTCATTTCATTTGAAAACGATCACATTCCATTGGGTGCATCGAGGCAAAAATAATATCATCAACATAAATTTGAACATGAATTAAATGTTTGCACGACTTCACGGTGAACAATGTTGGATCAAGCTGCTCCTTTGCTAAATCCGGTAGATAGAAGAAACTTTGTGATGTATCATACCATGCCCTTGGAGCTTGCTTTAAACCGTAAAGAGCCTTCTTCAAAGCGATAAGCGTGAGTAGGATGCTGTTGATTTACAAATCCTTGGGTTGGGTGGCGTGAGCGACTTCTTTAAGGTCTCCGTTCGAAATGCCGTCTTCACATCCATCGATAGACTACCATGTTCTTACTAGCGACATTAGCCAAAAGATTACGATTGCCTCGATTCGAGCAAGCTGGAGCAAAAGATTCTTCAAAGTCAATACCCTCCTCTTGACGGTATCCTTTAGCAACTAATCGAGCCTTGTTCTTCAACACATCACCATGCTCATCAATTTTCACTTTGAAGATCCATTTAAGAGCAATAATCATTGCACGATCTGGGGCGGTACTAACTCCCATACATCAAGTCGATCAAACTCATGAATTTCATCTTGCATGGCATTGAACCCACTATCTTCATTCATGGCGGCTTTAACATCTTTTGGTTCGATCTTAGATAGTACGGAGTTGAAGAAACACCATAAGGCATCGGTTGCAAGTTGTTTTCGTGTTGATACGGGGACGAGAGGATTTCCAATGATGTTATCTAATGGATGATCGTGAGTCCATTTTCGAGGTGTTCATGTGGCGGTTGTTGAGGGACCGAGGTAGCGAGTCGATGTCTCTGAAGAAGATGGTTCGATGATGATTCGAGGAGCAAATATGTTTTCAAATGGAGCATCTTCGGGAGTAGCAAAGGGATTAACTTCATCATTGATGCGAAACATTTCCATGATGTACATTTGAAGAATGATGATTTGTTGATGAGGCGAAGGATCGTGACGGCGCTTCTTGACTTAAAGATATTGAGGCGAGGATTGACTTCATTCACGGGAATATGAGCGACCTCTGTTGTAGGAATCGACACCTCATTAGTACTTGGATCATAAAGTTCATCAAACATAGGATCAAACAATTTCTTTAAATCATCTTGGATGGAGGTACATATGGAGTTTCTTGAGAAGAGTTTGGAACAAGGGATGAACCAATGGGACTGTTTTGAAGTGTGGGTCTGAGGCGAGTTGTCCAGGAGCCATTTGACCGGTCGACTCATCAAGCGTAACGTGAATTGTTTCCATGATATTTCGGGTTCTTTTGTTGTAGATTCGGTATCCCTTTTGTTTGGTGCATATCCTACAAATACTCCAATGTCGACTTTAGCCCTAAGTTTGCCTAAGTCTTGACCCTCATTAGTTGGATAACACAATGCACCAAACACACGAAGGAAAGAGATTAGGTTTTTGTTGTGGACAAGTTCATATGGAGTTTTCCATGAGCAGTGTGAATCGAGGAGCGATTTTGTGTGTAGCATGCGGTGGCAATTGCTTGACCCAGAGAAACATTGGAACCTTTGAGTAAATCGGCATTGTTCTAGCGGCTTCAACAAGAGTTCGATTTCGTCTTTCAACTACACCGTTACGTTGAGGAGTTCGTGGAACACTTCTTTGATGGTGATTCCAACGCTTTCATAGAATTCACTAAGTTGTTTGTTGACAAACTCGGTTCCATTATGCATTACGATAATTACGGCGGTTTTGTTAAGTCGAACTGCATTTGTTTGATGAGTTTGATGATGATATCGAGTTTCATCCTTTGTCCTTAAGAACTTGACCCGGTGAATCTAGAGTAATCATCAACCACAACTAACACATATTTCTTCCCAAAGATATTACGCACCCTCATTGGTCCACATAAATCCATATGAATCATATGAAGAACTTACGTGACGAGTTAGTAGGTTTTGGTTTATGGGCATACTTCTTGCTTTTTCCCAATTGACATCTTGAACAAAGATGATCCTTTTCGTACTTGAGTCTAGGTAAACCTACAACTAAGTCCTTTCGGTGAGATCATTGATGGTGCGAAGTTCGGTGATTGAGACGAGCGATGCCATAACCATGACTTTGTTTTAGAAGCCTTTGACAAGCAAATTGAGAAGACTTCATCATATCTTCGATGGAGATGGTGTATAGATTTGAACCACGTGAGCCTCTTAAAAGTTCCTTACCATCAAGTTCTCTAACGAAGCGGTATGTTTTCGAAGGCTACTTCTAGATCCGAATCGCGAATTGACCAACAGAGAACAAGTTGTGACCAAGACCTTCTACATAGTAAACTCGGAGATCACACTTTTGCCAACAACATAGTCTCCATAACCCATAATAGCACCAAAATGATCATTCCGAATCTAACGGTCCGATGAATTTGCTCACGAAGTTCATGAGCCGTGACCGGTCGCCCGATCATATGCTTGGAGCGACTGAGTCCGGTACCACGAGCGATTTGAGCGATCTGCGGTTGAACACAGACAAGAATGGATAAGCGGATAATTGGGATCCCCATGCAAGAATGGGTTCCATTTGGTTAGTAACAATGGTTGGAACACCCACATCGAAATAGAAGCATTTATATCGGAAAATGAGGCAATGGAATCATTGTGAATAGATGCGATACTAGTGTACGTATTAGCCACATTCACGGTGTGCTCACTTCTTAAGGAATAGTTCTACCGGTAGGCATCCATTTTCTAGTGGGCATTATCGATTAGTCTTATGACCAACGGTATCCAATAATAGCCTATTTTCTTGAATGTTCTTCTGTGGGTTTCCTTTGTTTTCTAACTTTCTTTCGTTTTGCCTTTTTGCCTTCTTAGCATGAATTTTAGCATTAACAATATTAAGCTGGACAATTAACATCATTAGGTAGAACATTAACACCACATTCATGATTAGAAAGCGAATTCAAGCGGACATCAATACAAGGTTTGCAAATAGTATCGAATTGAATTAATTACGATGCGCCTATGGCAAATACTAGAATCAACACGATTCGTTTTATTCGGTTCAAACTTAAAGTTCCTAGATTGTTCTTCTACTCTTTTCGGTGCACATTCTTAGCTTGCGAGGTCCTATCATTCCTTGTATTGTCTTGAGACTTTGACTGCTCCCTTTAGTGTCATGATTACTCTGTAGAGGAATGGGAATATTAGTTGGTTTAACTACTCTTTGCATCACTGTTTAGATGTCTTTGGGATCCGAACTACATGCAGGCACACTAAGGTTCACTTTCTTAAAACTAAATCTTGAGATTTGTACTCCTAGAAGGCACACTTGAGTTCTCTTTCTTAGCATTGACGGATCCGGAATCGAACTACTTAAAGGCACACTACGGTTCACATTCAAAACATTGGGAATCGAATGAATATCATACTTGGCATTAGGCATCGAGCATGGAATCAAAGGATTAACTCTCTCACCTAATGACTTTGGGCATATTGTGATCAAGCATTCTAAGATTTCTTGAGATCGTTTGGCATATAAGCATGCATGTCCAATTGCATTATCATGAGGTTTCTCTAACTTATCCTCTTCAACAATCTCACGCAGACATTCTAGGCAATCCTTAAGGGATGAGAAGTATGTTTGAACAACAAGTTTGTTGTTCCTTAGATGAGGAGGGACATATTTCACAGACAAAGCATATTTATTACAAGAGTGAACCTTTGATACACCATTCTCCCCATTGGTCATAGGCATTTTCCTTTTACGACTCTTGATTCTCAATTTCCTTTTGCAATGAAGCTATTTGTTCGTTATTTTTGTTACGAGTGACCTTTATTGATTCAAATAACTCATTGAAATGACGTTTAACCTTTTCATTTTCTTCTAGAAAACTTTCGTTTTCCTTTTGTAATGCATTTACTAGGTTTTGAAGATGAAACGTTTGAGAATTCGAGAATCTAAAGGAGGAGGCATTTGGGAGCTGTCATATTGTTCGTTAGACCCTTTAATTGAGAGATTTGGGCTTTCAACTTTTCGATCGTGTTGCAATGAGCTTGAATCGCTCATCACGTTTGTTAATTTGAAAAGCGCATCAAACTCGGAGCATCGAGGATGTCTTGATATTTGAAGTTTTGACATTTTCTTTAAGATGTTGATATTTTAGTTGTAAATTAAAATGCTCAACTTCTAGTTTAGAAAAATGTTTAACCAAATTGTCGTGATCATCGGTTCAATTTTCTCGTTTAGTTCGAATTAGTTTTTCAAGCTCAATGACACGATCATGGGAGACTTTCGGGCAACCGATAATTCATGAAATTTGGAAGCATTAATGGAACAATTTGTAGCGATGAAAAACACATCTTGAGCAATACATTGAAATAAGGTTCTCATTTAATGTATGCAAGTTCTTCCTCTCAATCTCATTATATTTTAGTGCTCGCTCATAGTCACTAACTTCAACTATCATTGCATCAAATTCCTTTTCCATTCCCTTAATATCGGTTTCTATCCCTTTTAAGACTCTCAAAGTGATCTTTTAGAAGTTTAAAGAAAGGCATGACCTCGGTTAAATAACATTCTTTCATTTGCTCAAAACCCTTTCTCCTTCCGTTATACCGGTGGGTGTGATCCTTTTCTTGCAAGTTTTCTCAAAATCAACAAATAGTTGAAATATAACATATTGGCTAATTAAGGTCTTGCTTTTAGTGGCAATTGTTCTAGGAACAAGATGCATTGGTGTATTAGGAGGATACACGTCGCTCTAGGCATTTTCCAAAGGGAGGGTTTGTTTCAACAATATTTTCGACTTTACGCTTATCTAAATCCATTTTCCGAAGACTTGTTCGGGAGTCAACAATGTCGAGGCTTAAACATGTTCAAGGAAATCCAGTTTTCCTTCTTGTAATCATGGGGTGTGATCTTTATTTTTTCTCTCTACATTTAGGATCATCTAATTTCTTGTTCATCTTTTCCTAGTGACTTCATCGATTTCTTATCTTCCTCGGTGCACTCAACGCAACTAGGTTTTTGTCTAGGTTTAAGGATTTCATTGCCATCATAAAGAACCTTATGAGCATTTCTAGCCCTTTTAATGACCTCTGGATTTGGTTCCTTAACAAGGGAATGCTATGCTTATCGCTTAAGACCCTATGCTTAGTGATCATGTGAGCGATCGAATGGTGTTCCTTGTATGTACAACTTGTTTTCAAGTTTGTTTTCAAAGTTTCAGATTAGAAAAATCTTTCAAGAGTTTTGATTCCTTTGCATTAAATTCTTGCTTAAGCATTTTCACATTTTCTTGAAGTTCTTGTTTTGCTTAGCGTTTTAGAAAGCTTTTCTTGCAAGGAATTTAACTCTTGTTTTAATACTTCTTCTCGAAAATTACTTTTCTAATATTATGTCGCACTTGGTCATCCATTTCACGCTCACGAGTGGTCAACTCAAATTTTGCACGTTGTTCATAAATAGCAACACGTTCTTTATAGGCATTTAGTTAAGAAATTACGAGAATCATCGGGGCACATGCGGTGTATTCATAAAAACATAGTCATTGTTGATGCGGAAGATGCATCACTTGGTACAACTTCACTTTCACTTTGTTTCACATATTGATCATATGGGACAATATCGATATTACCCATATTTTCAACATTTGATTCAATAGTTTTGATTGATAGTACTTTGTCATGCATCATTGCACATCGACATCATCGTATAGTTTTAATACCTCGAGATGAGTTTGTCTTTGGATGAGCCGGTTTGTGGTGAAGAAGAGACCTTGGGAGAAACCATTGGAGAAATGCTAGCCATAAAAATTGTGTGTGCGATGGGTCCATCATCCACATCAGTCGTATGCATCACAATCGGCGACTTGAAAGGCATTCGATGATTGTGACCTATCTCACGAATAGGTTGCTCATCCACATCGCATCATAGGTCTTGGCATTGCCCTCACTAGAAACAACAATTCCTCTTCATCCAAAGCGGCACCATTATCCCGAGCTTGTACAAGCGACATCTTATCTCGAAGTAATCGGCATACGTGGGCGCTTTGGAGATGTGCGGTTCCTTGCAATGTGTCCTCACCACCACAGTTATAACATTTGATCGGCTTAGCTTGACCTTGATTACCATTCCTTCCTCGATTACGATTACCAACATAACCTCTACCACTCCACCTCTTCCCCGATCATCTTGTCTTTCTGGCTGGTTGCATACGATCCTCCCATCTTTAAAGCATAGCTTGATTGTGTGGGTTAGATCTTTGTTACGAGGTTGTTGTTGGTTTGTGGAGAGAATTCATGTTTTGACTAATCGGAAGAGCTAGTTGATTAATGAAGTTACCAGCGTGTGCATTTGCATCGACTTGTTTGAACATAGGATCGGGAATGAGTTTGTGATTACCATTACCCGTGGGTATGACTTGTGAGGCTTTGGTTGTGATTCCGATGTTTGAGTAGAAGGCGGTTGAGTCATTAGGCGAGCTTGACTCTCTCCTGGTTGGTTTTAAAGCGATTAAGAATCATTTTTCAAACATAGCATGTCTCTCATTACGAAGGAGGAAGGCATAGAGTTGCTCATAGTTTGTATTCTTCAATCCTTTAGTGAGCTTCACGGAGGTGACAAACTTGTGCCATTCGGGATTCATGTTGTTCACAAATTTTGAGTTCGGTGAATGTTAGGCATAGTCATTCGATGTTCCTCATATCATTCACCAACTTATGAAATCTCACATAGTACTCATAGACACTCTCATCGGTTTCATCTTGAAGTGTTCAAATTAGTCATAGAGTTGTGATTCTCTGTCTTCCATAGTTAATTTAGAACACGAGAGAAGCATCTTGACATTATCCCATCTGCCTTTGCTTGGTGTTGTGATTGATCGACTTGTAGATGTCTTTGGGAAGACCTTGAAGAACAATGTTAGAAGCCACGATATCGCATCGAATCTCTTTTCTCCTTATCATCAAGCTCATCATACATTTTAGGTCCATCCATTCCGTAAATAGGAGTTCCATCTTCATTATTATCAAGTATATCTCTAGTCGTCTCAACTCGATCGGTCCTTCATCAATGGATTTGAGAATGTTGACACCATTTTCCTTTCCAAGGCAAGTACAATCGATTCGTTGAGCCCAAGAATCGTAGTCGATTCTGTCAAGCATGGGTGGGCGAGTATCGAACCGGTTGCTTGAACATCCTCGGCAGCAGTGGAGATGATAGTAGGAGCGTTGGTAGACATGTTAACAGATTATACGGGATTTTATAACTCTATGATTAAACCGGAAATAGATTCTTTCACGGGATTTTACTAAATCAGAGAAAACCGTAAACAATCACCCAAGTCGCTAGAAGATAATGCACCAAGTCGCTAACACCTAATTCGCTACACCCCAAGTCGCTAAAGTCCCAAGTCGCTAGACAAATGCAAGTCGCTAAGTAGTAACTCGCTAAGCCTCAAGTCGCTAGCAAAATTTTGGCGACAATTAGCTACTCAAGTCGCTAAAGATTCAAGTCGCTAAAGAGCAACTCGCTCTGAGACCAAGTCGCTACCACCAAGTCGCTACCCGTAGTGGAGAGTCCACTACTTGTCTTGTTGTCGCTAGGTCTAAGTCGCTAGCTCCAAAGCGTAACTCGCTACAAAATTGTGAAGCAAGTCGCTACGAAGAAAGAGATCCGTATATCAAGTCGCTAGCAAGAAAAACCACATAAACATCACTTTTCAATCCAAAACAACCCAACCAAGATGATTCAAGCTTACCAAATGAAAACCTAAACACTTGTGATGATTCTAAACATAAAAGTACTAACAAAATCCAAGCTTTAACACAAGAAATCAACCAAATGATGCACAAACCACTAAACTTTTCAAACTCAAAACCACCTAAAACCACTAAAAATCCAAAGATGTGCAAGATATGATCTAACCATGGCTCTTGATACCAATTGTAGAATATTAGTTTTCACATACACATCAAACCATAACACAAAGTGGCGTATGAATGGAATTCTAGAGAGAAAGTTAGAGGTTTAGGGAACTTAGTGAGAGAAAGTGAAAGATATTATTATGAGCTCCAACTCTCTACCTTGGGAGGTAGAGTATTTATAGTCTTACATAAAGCGCCACACATCGGGTGTGGATCGGGCATACGGTGGGTAAAGACCCGTCCAGTCCTCCACGGTGTTACTTAACTAAATACTACTTAACTTAAAAGAACTACGACTACGAGCTTTCTAACCCGATTACATATACTTGAGGTGACCGACTCTTTAATAGTTTTTCCTCTATAAATAGTGAGAATTTCTAATTCCTAACTAAGTGAAAAGTGTCTTGTAGATCTAGTCAAAGGCATTAGTGAAAAGTGCCTTAGATGTACATTCGATATGGTGTGTTTCGATGTACAAGATAGACTAGTATTAGATCCAAGGATATTGATATCCTTGATGATGTCGTAAAGGAGTAGATCTCCTTTGGGATTAGTCGTTGGTGTAGTGTGGTAGTAGTTCCTCCATTGCAATGGAACTAGGTGCTTAGCCTAGTACCAAATAAAGGGTAGGCGACGTTGTGAAGGTGTAGTTCACCTTGGTGTGAAAGAACTAGGTACTTAGCCTAGTACCTTATAAAGGGTAGGCGACGTTGTGTAGGTGTGGTTCACCTTGGAGTGAAAGAACCCGGTGGTTAGCCTAGCATTACGAAAAGGGTAGGCGACGTTGTGAAGGCTTCTCCGCCATAAGGAGATTGGTGTAGTGATTACGAACCTCTAGTAGGTGACTCGGGGAATGGAGTGTTTACTCTTATCTTTTCATTACTCTTACCTTTACATGCTTGTTTATCAACATCAAACACACACATCCAAATAGATTGACATAAGTCGATCTAAATAGATTAAAAGGAAGTTTTAATTGGCAAAATTATTCAACCCCCTTTAGTTTTCCATTTTTCCACGGGTTTTGCGTTTGATGATCAGCATAACCTCTGCAACTTCTGTACCGCTCAACTTCCTTAGTATCTTCTTCTCACTAATATGACTACTAATATTACACCTGGGGACATGCACCTGCCACCAAATCAGGCCGTACCGAGACCGGCCGAAACTGGTAAAAAAACATTTACATAATAGGTATGGTGTATATTTTTTGAAACCTTTGCTATTTTGATTAGTGCCACTGATATGAAGGATATTGTGTTGGCTGTGCTTGATGATTATACCAATTATGAAGTCTCAAATTCTTCAACAAGGTAAGCTCTATACTATAATACTATTATTTTTGGATAAAAGGGGCTAGCGTAGACAAACCTTTCCGAACTAGCAAATGCCTTTAACAATGTCGTTGAATTGAGATATGTTTGTTAATGTTAAGGAATTTTTTTCCACGGGCTATTTCAAAGTTGGAGAAGGTCATGATGATGTTGGAAATGATATAGTGACCACCAAGTTTTATTATCTTATGCAATGTGTAAATTTTGTTGATTGTTCTACCCATTTTTTTTGTCCGGATCAGCTACATCTTAAGTTAATTTTCATACATGTAATGTAATAAGAGAAATGAGCTTATTGTATGTGATTGTATAGTGATAATGTATCTATCTACATGTTTGTATTCATATATCCTAAAGCATTTTGAATATACGGTGACTGATATGCACGTATCCGTAACTCATCGTCACAAAATTCAGTATCGGAAGTATCGAAAAACTCTCGCCGCGGAGCGGCGGGTATCGAACACTTGTTCAAAGAGTAGAGCAAACTATATGCCTAAAACTCAATCCAAAATAGTCTATAAGTAACACATTAGATATTACTTGAGGTGGCAATTTGAGACTCATTTGTTAAATATGAGTTTAATTAGGTAAATATCTAGTTGGAGATGAGTCTAGTTGAGTCTCTTTAAATATTATTGATGAGTCCAATTAGGTATTTGATATAGATTGCAATTATATAACAATTACCCAACGGGTCTAGGCGGGTTAAAAATTACTTTTTTTTCATATTTTATTACAAAAAAAATATTCTTGTCAACCCGACCTAAACCTATCTAGACCCAAATCGAACTAGGGGTGTCCATGGTACTAGAACCGTTCCGAATCGGAACCGAACCGAAAGAACCGAGAACCGAAAATAAGGAAAAAATTGAACCAAGAACCGTCCCAAGTTTTTCGGTTCGGTTCCGCTACGGTACTCCGTACGGCACGAGAATTTTCGGTAATTCCCATGAGTACCAAAGTATTAAAAAAATATGTTTGGATGGATGTGAATTTATGTACTAAGTTCGTAGAATTTTGAAAGAAGTTGACAGCCTTAATAGTATTCCACAACTTGAATTACAAAAAAATATATATTCGGTAATAGCAAACTCATTATCCACGAAAATAATTGCAAACTCACTGAGAGTATTATATATCAATCATGGTGACAATATATCATGCAGTGACGCCATAATCGTTAATTGTTTCTTGACTTTTATCATTAAGTTTAATGAACAAAAAAAATACCAATAGTTAATTACAGCTTCTTGTTAGTTATTACTGAGCAACACATAATTGTTCGATATGCGGCTATACGCATACTCGATATTCCAGTTTAGAAAAAACTTACTTTCATATTGATGAATGATGTTTGAATCTTTGAATGGAATCTGTTAATACAAATAAGTCGTAAAAACGTTTATTTATATTTTACGATCTTCTAATGTTTTGTCGATAACAAAAGTAAAATCATTTTAAGGAAACAAATAAAACACGTAAATGGTTTGAACTAATAGTTTTATAACACACTTACGCTTTCACATAAAACACTAAAACTAGTATAAGTGATTTTATGACTTAGATACATATGTACAACAACTAGTGTTTACATATTGGGTTAAACATATACTTAAACTAAGTATACCAAAATGGGTAAAAACTAAGTGTATGCTAAATTAGGAAAATACAAGTATATACAAAAAGGTTAAATACTAGCAAATGGTTTTGACCCATAACCCATGGTTTTAAATATACCACTTAACCAAGTACATTGTATCTAGAAAGAAAACCATGGATCAACCCATAACCCATGACCCATAACCAAAAATACCCATGGGCAAGAGGCGGACCACGGATCCCTAGCTTTGTGCTAGCGGATCCCAAGTGGAAGGATCCGTGGGATCCGGGAAAGCGATGAGTTTTCCTCTATAAGCAGTGAGCCATTTCTTCATTATATCTCATCCTCTCAACATACTTTCTCCACGAGTTAAATCTCACTAACCATAGATCCAAGAGATCTATGTTTGTAGTTTGTTTTTGTGTGATCTTTTAGGTTCCTCTTAAAGGAAGATCACCACCTTTGAAATCGAGCAAGCTCGAGTCCATGAGTTGCCAAGCTTCCTCATCATCAAGGCTATTGAAGTCCTCTTGTTGATGATCCCTTTCTTTCTTCAAAGAAGCGTAGTGTTAAAGACATTAGTGAAAGATGTCTCAAGTGTCAAGGCGAAGATATTAGTGAAGGGTATCTATCGTCTATAGGATAAGCACTTGTGGTAGGTGCTTAGAAGTCAAGACAAGAAGCATTAGTGAAAGGTGCTTAGAGTGAAGACCACAAGACATTAGTGAAAGGTGTCTTGTAGATCTAATCAAAGACATTAGTGAAAGGTGTCTTGTAGATCTAATCAAAGGCATTAGTGAAGGTGCCTTAGATGTACATTCGATATGGTGTGTTTCGATGTACTAGATAGACTAGCATTAGATCCAAGGATATTGATGTCCTTGATGATGTTGTAAAGGAGTAGATCTCCTTTTGGATTAGTCTTTGGTGTAGTGTGGTATTCCTCCATTGCAATGGAACTAGGTACTTAGCCTAGTACCTAATAAAGGGTAAGCGACGTTGTGAAGGTGTAGTTCACCTAAGGTGTGAAAGAACTTCGGTGGTTAGCCTAGCAAGTATAAAGGGTAGCGACGTTGTGTTAGGTGTGGTTCGCCTTGGTGTGAAAGAACTCGGTATTTAACTTTGTCTGGGAAAAGATTAAGCGGCGTTGTGAAGGCTTCTCGCCATAAGGAGATTGGTGTAGTGATTACAAACTCTCGAGTAGGTGACTCGGGGAGTGGAGTAGGGAAAGGAAGGTGTCCTTGTGGCGAACCACTATAAATACTTGCGTTGTGGTTTTGTGCTTCTTACTCTTATCTTTTCATTACATATCTTTATTTGCTTGTTTATCAACATCCAACACACACAACCAAATAGATTGACATAAGTCGATCTAAATAGTTTAAAAGGAAGTTTTAATTGGTAAAACTATTCAACCCCTTCTAGTTTTCCACAATTGGCATCGAGCTTCGTTACCAAGTTTCTTGAAGTATATTGTACTTTAAAACTTGATCGATCCATAGTTAATTGAAAACTACAAAGAAGGTTTTCATAAAACAAACACCATGTTCTTCAAAACTATATGTTTGGATGTTGAGTTGATAACAACATTTTTTATATATATATTTTTCATTTAATTGCACTAATCTTCTTTGTGATATTGATTAGTCAAAGCTCATACCCACCAAGCTTTAGGGTTGCTTGGTAACAAGAATACCTTCCTTAAGAAGGTATCTTAGAGCCTTGCAAAGGAGGCGGAATCGTCTAAGTGACATTTGTCATTTGTAAAGACATTCCTAAGTGCATTCGGTATGACTTTCTACTTATATCTAAATAATATGTGTTTAGTATATAAGTGTTATTTGCTAGGCTTTTATTTGAGTAGATTTTGTGTTTACACATGATTTACATGTAGCCGTTAGGAAGCTGTTTCTCACATATCGTGTTATTTTTCTCGTCTATAGTCATAGTATATAGAGATTATGCTTTATTTCTTCTAATAAAACAAAAACACAATTTCAAAATTCCTCCTTCCTATTAATAAACCCGCTCGGCCCATTTTTCAATCCTCACTTTTCAAATTTTCCAATTTCAAAATTCCTCTCATTCAAAACTTCATCTTCCTCCTCATTCCATCTCTTCCTAAACCAAGAAGATCCGTCATCAACATGGTTTACATCGCACTCGTGCTCATCGCCCTAACACTCATCGCACTTGTTTCCCTATGATGAAGTTCACATACGGAGACATTTACTTTGTGTTGTTAATCTATATTGGGGTCATTTACCCAATCCTTTGTATCATCCTTAGCATTGAAATGCAATATTATTGATAATCTATTTTATCTAGGATGTTTGTGTTATTATGTGTGTTTCATTTCTTTTGATCTATATGTGTTATATTCTTTCGTGATACATCGGATGTCATGTATGCATGCTAAAAGAAAATGTAGGATAAAACATACTTCATAGTACAATAACCAGTAAAACCTATGTTTTTATTAAAAGCGGTTACATTACTACAGATCCACGGATCCGGAAGTTACACTAGCGGATCCCTTTTGAAAAGGAACCGTGGGATCCGTCCTCTTTGGAAAAGCAGTTTTCATGCAAGATTAAAACCACTATCTTTCTAAAGTAATAATCCACTAGAGCTTCAAAACCATGAGTTAGCTAAATACTAATTGTTAATAGAATTTCTAGTAAAAATGTTAGATTATTATAGGTTGACCATAAACGTCTTCCCTTATTAACCCATCACTTCTATAGGTTCAACTATGCGCATGAATACGAGTTTGATTTTTCACTCACTAGCGTCTACACCCGAACATTTCCCTTGAGCCCAACACACGGCAATCATGTCCGTGGGTTCAATAATCTCGAAACCGTCACTTCCATGAAGGGCGTGTGTGAACACCTCTCTACAATTGAAGAAGGTATCAATACCTCCTTAGAGCCATAGGACTAGAATGTCTTCTTGAAATCAACGATATGTCCAAGGTTCATAATGGAATTCTTCCGTCAAGTGGAACTCGTTCGTAACGAGGATCGCTCTCTATCTCTTTGGTTTTATATCAAAAACCAAAAATTCACTTTAAGCCTTGGGCATTTTGCTCACATCCTCCGAATTCCAAACCATGGACAATGTGCCTTCACCGAAGATTGGTCTCTTGATTCTCTCTTCAACTTTCGTGAAGAAAATAGTCCATATTGTTCACACATACCCTCTCCGGAAGATTTAACGCGCATTATATGCAAACCTCGGCCATATTACTCCAATCCAAACATTATCCATACACGGGATATCCGAGAAGAGTATAAACTGTTGCTCTCATTCTACGTGAAAATGTTTGGAGTCTTAGAAATCGAGATATTCTTCACCTTGTTGTGCTCACATGTTGTCTTGTTTGCTAACACAACAACCATACAATCTCGCCTACTTCTTCCAAGGCGGTGCAAATCTTCAAGGCTCAAGAATAAACTCATCCCTTATGGAATGTTCTTGACACGCCTCTATCACAATGTTATGCACTTCCATCCTCAATTTCAAAGTCCGTTATGCGTGCTTGTGAACAAGATGATGGAACCGCTAAACATATCTCTCATGAAGACTTTCTTCATTCATGATTCCACCAATACCCATCAATCACATAATGATCCTCTAGTGAAGACACTCGAGGAACCTAGAATAGTCAAATAGGATCAATTCTACTCTGTAATCCTATCTCTTCCATGAAATAAAACATCTTACATTTGATTTCCTAGTTTTAGAACTCACTTAAACAAAACTTGGAATATAATGAATTGTCAAAGATCATTGCATACCTTTAGTAAAGGTTTTGTCTAATGAGATAGGCGGATCCCAAATGTTGTACTAAGCGGATCCCTACTTCTAGGGAACAGTGGGATCCGACAAAGCAGAAAATGCAATTGCAAGCATTATATGTCAAACACATCCTTTAGAACACCTCACACTAAGCTAAACATAGTGTCTTAAGATTGATTAAGACTTTATCAAGATAGGTTGAACTTTCCTATTCTTTCCAACTCACATAGATCACATTCTAAGGCTTTGTTAGATCTACCATTTCAAATCCATCACTCTTCCGCTCCCAAAACTCACACTTTATTCTTCTTATATGATCTCTCACAACTAGGTTAGAAATCCTTCGATTATGACAATATTGATCATTAATCAATCTCACCTCAAAATTGATCAAAGTTGATCAAATCCTAGTTTTCCATATCATAACCATTAGGATATTTTCCAAAACATAATCCTAAGACACAACCCGATCTCTAGGATCACTTAGTTTCATTTAACTTCAATTGACATCTTTAATGTCGTCCTTGCTCATCCATTGGTACTTGTTGAAAGTTCCAAATCCTTCCATAAATAACAATCATTAGCTACACCACTCATTGCCTCAAACACTTACGCGCCCTTCATTTAAAACACTTGGAGAGGCTGAAACACTCAAGGTGATGTAGATCTAGGATCTTAGAAACATCATTTCACTCTTTCATAAAGCTATGAGCCGGATCCCTAGAACTAGCCTGAGCGGATCCCTCGAGAAGGGAACCGTGGGATCCGGATGACGATCTATGACAAATCTTACTAAAACAAATCATTTCAACTCAAACACTCCATCTCATCTTAAATGAGTTCCTAGAACGGCACAACCTCGGAGTTGACTCTTGTGCATGCTAATCATCACATTCAATGAATCTTAGTGGCTTAGAGCTTAAATGCACTTTCCAAATCTTTTGGTTTATAAACCACCTTGTTAGGACCTCCATAGTCATCACTCTCATTCTAACTTTCGACCTTTGCAATCTCTTCAAATCATCTCATCATGAGAAAAACCCCAAGTAACAACCTATCCACCAAAGAACCACCCATCAAAGGGCTCGTGTTGTACACGAAATCTCTTCAACGAATCATCTCTGGTCAAATCAACAAACCTTCATCATCCAATCAAACCAATTCCTAAAAGGATAGTACCCACAAAACTACCTATACCAAATACAACCATACCTCTTAGGCCAAACAATATAATCTCCACTAAACCATCACCTTTGGTTCCTAGAGCTATCTCTTTTACATCCCCACAATCATCACCTCATCTCTACAATTTAGAGGACTTGCCACCTAGGCCGTCTCATCCGTTTCCGCCGACAACATTCTCCTCATTAGGAGGAACAATGATTCAAAATCAAGGTGTTGAGTCAACACTTGCTCCAAACTTCCTCTTCGCGTTTCCATCATATAATCCCATTTGGATTATAAGAAATCATCAAAGTCAACCACCCGACCTTATGGAAGTTGACACATCTTTACCACCATCATCATTCTTGATCGAACCATTCCTAAATGGACCTCCACCAATCCTCCATCATTCGAGGCTCCTCAAACCACTTCAATTGATCCTTTGAATCAAGCCACTTCACTTCATCCACCACCACTACCTAGCCATGACAAAGATTGCTATCATTGTCAACATGTTGAAAGTTTGATACATGAAGTACGAGAAGACCAACGTTTCATGTTCTATCATCTCCTCGAGCGTTTCGACGAGATTAAACCTAAACATAACTTGAGCTAGAAGATTATAGTGGTGTCTAAGCTTCAGCGTTAGTTGGTCTAAGAAATTCCTAGTTATGTATTGTCTATTTTCTTATTTTTGAGTCATGTATATCATAACTCTTGTTTTATTAAATGGAATTACATGCTACTTGTTATTTCGTTGAGCATATGATTACTTTGTTTTCATATCTCATTTATGTGATAACATTATTTGTTATTTCACCCTTGCTGAATTTGATCGGTGATCACGGATCCTCGAATAGCCTAGACGGATCCCTACTAGGAGGAACCGGAGGATCCGTGAAGGCAGGAAATTTTTTCTTACTAACTTGCATCACATTTGCAGGAAATTGTGAATTATACTTGCTTTCTAACCTTTGTTTTGTAGTATCTTAATTCACACATGAAGACTTTGACATCCTAAAGCTGGGGAGCTTTATGTCAAAGCAATACATTACAAATTACTTGCAATACTAGATTTTTTTCATAACTTCCCATTGCAAAGTTGCAATCATCTAGGGAGCACACTCGTTTTCCTTTTTAGGCGAAATCCTTTGCAAACTTAGTTGCAAATGATCTAGATTAAATTACTTTCTTGACGCCTTACATAGGGATGGACTCGTCAAGGGGAGTAAAACGAGATCTATTCCGTTACTTGCTCTTTATTTTCTTTTCACATGTTTTCTTTAAAACAATGTGTTGCTTTTCTTCAAACACTTTTGTTTCGACAAAGGGAGAAAAGTAAAAACTACTAAATTCAAACGTTTACAATTTTAGCTTTTCCTTAAAATAATTTTATGTTTTGTCATCAACAAAAGGGAGATTGTTAATACAAATAAGCCGTAAAAGCGTTTATTTATATTTTACGATCTTCTAATGTTTTGTCGATAACAAAAGTAAAATCATTTAAAGGAAACAAATAAAACACGTAAATGGTTTGAACTAATAGTTTTATAACACACTTACGCTTTCACATAAAACACTAAAACTAGTATAAGTGATTTTATGACTTAGATACATATGTACAACAACTAGTGTTTACATATTGGGTTAAACATATACTTAAACTAAGTATACCAAAATGGGTAAAAACTAACTGTATGCTAAATTGGGAAAATACAAGTATATACATGATTCGTGTGAAGTGAGTGTGTGAAAACACAAATATCAGCGATATATCAAAATAACCGTAAAATTCGACAAATCAACCCTTTAGGAAAAAGGTCAACGTGCCAAACCTCACGGGTGTGATAAAAGTGATACCGGGAAGTGATTTCCCCGGGTCGTGTCCCAACGAGGTGTGAATGGAAGGATTCGTTGAGTTTCGTGATTTGAACTTGAATTGGATTTTAAAATGATTTGGATTTGATTACGGATTCTACAATTTTAATGAACGGGAAAGTAATTAAGGCAAGGGAACCCTAATAAACTACAAACTAACTACTACTAAGCCTAAGAAATGATAAAGTTAAGTTACACTAAGTCCTAGGGTGAAAAAACGCAAAAACGTAAAAACGGTAAAACAACCCGAGCCATAAACGTAAAAGTTTTGCAATTTAAGGGCTACGGGTATGAAACCAATTTTCCTACGTTCTATTTGACTAAAAATGATTTTAGGAAAAAGCGGAATATTTTTTTGACTTTTAAATTAATTTCTACGAATTAAAAACTAGTTAACACTAATTAATTGATTAAAAATACTAAACTAATCAAGAAAAATCTGAAATTTTACAGAAAACTACTAAAAGTTATGCTTGATCTAGGAAAATTAAAAAATCAGTGTGTTGCTTGGTGAAATAAGCTGGAAATAAGCTAGAATGAGCTTATGAGCAAAACTGTCAAATGACCCTTAAGTATTTAATAGTGCAAAGTATAACGAGACAAGTCCCAAGGGCGCGTTGGTTGAGGAGTTGTGTTGTGAGGTGTTCGTTTGGTGACAGAGGAGACCAGGGTTCGAATCCCCTTAGTCCCTTTTTGAAAATCTATTTTTTTTTTACTTTTTCCTTTTGAAACTTAAGGACACAACTAAGATCAACCTTTTTTGAGAAAACTTTGTAAACCAAATCTTCTGAATAAGCAGTTTGAGCTTCTTATTTCCAACAGTTACCAACTAAACCAAACAACTCTTATTTTGAACTTACAACAGACCTCCACCCAAACATCCTTTATGACAGTTTGTTAAACATTTGAACAATTAGAGGCTTTGGAAAAATCAAATGTGTGACTAGATGCTAGATTTCTCAAGAGACTTCTTACTAAAGACTACTCAATAAGCAGTCTCAACTGCTTATTGAGCTCAACTGTTGACAGAATCCCACCCAAACAAACACTCTTTTGCAAATTTTGACAGTGAGATTACACCATGAACCTTTTGTGAAAAATTTTCTTGTAAGAAATGATTAAACAAGCTGTTTTACAGCTTTATTCCACAACAAACTTGAAAAGGGGCAAACACCCTTTGAAACTTGAAATATGCTATAGCTTATGTAAAACCAAACACCCTTTTTAACAGTTAAAAGGCAAATAAGCACTAAAAAAAAGTAAAAAGTTAACTCAGCTATCTGATGTGAACACAAACACTTCAAAGATAATCAAGCTACACTTATAAGAGTAAACATAGCAACAAGGGGCAATAAGCGGGTTGGGAACAAATGAGTCTAGGGATCCTTAGCGCCTATAAGTGAACAAATAAACAATGACAAGGCAAAAGAAAACACCTAATCGGTGAGTTAGGTGAACTAAACTTAACTAAGCTAACTAAATTACACTCTGAGAGACCTAATCTAGCAATAAACAAACAACGATAAGCACAAGAAAAGTGACCTGTTAACTAATGTTGCAGGCTGCAATTCAGTTTGGAGGACCTGTTCAAGCTCATTTTTTAAGCTGGAAACTGAGCTTCCAAGCAAAGGACAGGCTGCACAACAAAGTTAGGGTGGTAGAGTTTCAAGAAAAGCAAAGTGGGACCCATGGATAAGCTGTTTAAAGCTTGAAAATAAGCTGAGATCAGCTGTGTATGTTTTACTTGCTGAGACAGATCCAAAAAGTGAAAAAGGACAGATTTTTGAGTGCAATATGAACTAAGCTAAAGCTATCCTAAATCCAAATTAAGTGAAGACATATTTAGATGGTTAGATAAGGTTGCAAGAAAAACAAATTTTACAAAACTTGGTCTTCAAATCATCCAATAAATAAGCTCATGAACATCACCCAATGCCACTGTTCTTATACAAAATTTCAAGACAGCAATCTTTTTGTTTTCTTTTCAAAACTTACCAAGAGAACTTCAATCAACTTGAAACTTACTCAAAATATTTTGAAAACTCAAAACCACTTTGACTTGCAAAGTCAAAGTGGGTAGGACTAGTTTTTTTGACCCACAACTGAGTCAAATCCAAACACCCTTGCAGAAACTTTTGACCCCCATTTTTCTTCACTGACTTAAATTTGATTTCTCAGAAACACTTAAACTTAATTCAAGACTTGAATAAACAAAGTAACTATGATATTAAAGAGATTGATAAAAAGGAATTTTCATTAATAAAAACAGATTACAAAGTACATAAAACACTAATACTGATTTAAAATAAAAACTAGGGGTGCCCTCTAAGGCTTACAAAGTGACCTATTTATACTACTTAAACTATGTCTTCAACTTCTTCAAGTCTTCTCTCCTTCTTGTGTTTCTTCACTGAGTGCAAACAAGCAAAAACTCAATCTTGTGCTATCTTGGACCAATCCTGACCATTGATTAGTTAGGTACCAATTGAAAACGAATCCAAGCCATAGATGAGGTCTTATTTGTAGCTGGGATTGATGACCTGGAGCTGAGAGGGGGGGGGTAAAGGAAGTGGGTTAGGGATTTGGGTTTATCCGGGTAAGAGGTTTTGAGTGTCTTGGGATGGGTTGTGTTGGGTAAATGAGAAACAGGGAAAAAGGATGGTATTATTTTATTTCAGGGGAAGGGAAAGATATCTAGGGTTCTGGGTTTGATGTTTTGTTTGGGCGGGAAGGGAAGAAGGCAGAGAGGTGGTTTATCACATTGGCCGGGTCAAGGCATGGGTTGACGGGTTCTAAGGGTTGGATGGATCTAGATATTGGACGAGGATTGGGTTTGTTGGGTTTATTGGGCCAAGTTAGTGAATTTTGGATTTAGGATATAATATGAGACCCATGTAACTCTTAGGGACCAAAACTGCCACATTGAAAATTTCGGGGTCCACGAATGTAAATTCTGAAATTATAATCCAAGGTCCAATCTTGTGACTCTCAAATAAACCAAGGGACCAAATTTGCAAATTGTGAAATCCGAGGACTAAACTTGACAAATTTAAAAGTCCAGGGATCAAACTCGTAATTTCTCAAACTTTTGAAATTTTACACCAAAGGACTAATTATGACAACTTATGATTTTAAAATGACCTTCGGTGACTTTTCTTTTTAACTTCCGTGCTCAGGGACTATTTCTGTTAATTTTTGAAAGTCGGGACCAAACTGCCAATTTGCAAACTTTGTTCGTTTTCATTTGTTTTGCATCGAAACATATAAAACACAATTTTGAGATATTTTCAATATTTTGATGCATTTGGAGTGTTTTTAAATGTTTTCATTTCGATTTGACTAAAGCGATGAGTGAATACACACTCATCAAATCCCCACACTAACACATTGCTAGTCCTAGCAATCTTTTGAAAAACATAATGGATTTGAGTCTCTTTACCAAAAGCCATTACTTACGAGTAGCCAAGTGTTTCAGTTCAAGTAAGAACCATGGTACTTGATAACCATGTGATTTTGAGCAAACCACCGACTTTCAACGGTTTTGATTTGTCTTTACCGAAGCCGTTTGCTCTGGACTAGCCAACTCTTAGATAAATTATCAATATTATCTTTGGTGAGTCGATTACCAATTATGGTTTTCAAGCGCCTTTACCACAAGCCATAAACTTGCGGGCTAGCCAACTCTTCATTAATTAAAGATATGGTGAAATTTGAACACCATACAATTTTGGGCAAATTGCAAGCCGTCAACGGATTTGATACATCTTTACCAAGAGCCGTTTGCTCCTGGATTAGCCAATCCTTTTGTCTTACAGACATGGCGGACTGATAACCAAAATAAGTGCAAAACACTTATTCCAAAAAAAAATTTTTGGCCAAAAACGGGGGGATTAAGCGGTATAATTACATGATAAAATTCGTGAGAATCCCCCCCACACTAGAGATGAATATTGCCCTCAATATTCAAAGTACCGGCGGTTATGCCGAGACAGAGAACGTAAAAGGGAAATACTACGGCCATTATTGAAAGGTTTTTTTTTTTTTTTTTTTTTTAGAAAACACGTGGTGACCCCACACTAGGGTGGTAGAAAGTAGAAAGAAGTCGAAATCTGGTGAAAACCCATATAGAGTGCTCTTGTTTTTGTTTACAGTCGCTAGCTTGACTCGATCCCGCATTCATTGGTTCATGGGGAAAGTTTGAAGATCCGGACAACCAAGGATGGTATGTCCCTCAAAATAGTGCTTGATCTATGTCCATTCACCTTGAAGTTTGGCCCGTCGGTTTGAGATAACTCGGCGGTGCCATATGGAAAAACTTTGGCAATGGTGAATGGACCGGTCCAACGGGTTTTAAGTTTCCCAGAAGATTTTCAATCTAGAATTGAAAAGAAGGACTCGGTCACCAACGTTGAAAAGCGGTTCTTAATCTTTGAGTCATGGATCTTCTTTGTCTTTTCCTTATAAATCAACGAGTTCTCGTAGGCTTGATCACGGAGTTCATTTAATTCATTGAGTTGAACTTTCGGTGATCACCATGGACTTAAGGTCAAAATTAGCATGCTTCAAGGCCCAATAGGCTTTGTGCTCGAGCTCGATCGGGAGATGACCGCCTTTCCGTACACAAGCTTGTAAGGAGTACACCGATGGGTGTTTTGAAAGCGATGCGGAAGGCCCAAAGTGCATCTTCAAGTTTGTCCGACCAAGAGGCGCGGTTTTCACCTACGGTCCTCTCAAGATTCTTTTCAAACCACGATTGAAACTTCCACTTGCCCACTAGTTTGTGGGTGATCTGGCAGTGAAAGGCGGTGAGTGACACCGTGCTTAAGCATGACTTTTGCGGTGGTCGTTGCAAAGTGCGTGCCGCGATCACTAATGATGGCGCGGGGTTCGAAATGGGTAAAGAGACTTGAAATTTCACAACTACTCGGGCGTCGTTGGTGGGGCGCTCTCGCTTCCACCCATTTAGACAAGTAATCGACCGCCACGAGTATATACTTGTTCCCTCGAGAAGGCGGAGCGGACCCATAAAGTCAATGCCCCATCGTCAAAGATCTCGCACACTTGAATGGCATTTTGAGGCATTTCATCTCTTTTAGAGATGTTGCTATAGCGTTGGCAAGAGTCGCAAGATTTGACGAGGTCATGGGCATCTTTATAAATCGTGGGCCAATAGAAACCGGTCGAACACCTTCTTGGCGGTGTAGTTCGGGCCATGATGTCCCCAGTGGGTCCATGATGACAAGCCTTGAGAATTTCATCGGCTTCTTGGCCGTGAACACACCGTCGGATGACTTGATCCGCCAAACCTTAAACAAGTAGGGTCGTCCCGAAATAATGCTTAACATCTTTGAAAATTTGTTCTTTTGTTGGGACGACATCCTTTCACAACAAAGTTACCCGCATGATAGTTTGCAAAGTCGGCAAACCATGGGGTACTCGAGTTTTCATGATGAGATACCACATTAAGAGTCTCGAGAAGCGTTTCATTAATTTCCTTTTCTCGAGCACACCTTGATGTGGATTTTCAAGGCGAGAGATGATCACCGCTAGGTTCTCCGCTCCTTTTTATCACGGATGATGATATCAAATTCTTGTGGGAGGAGAACCCATCGAACAATCTCGGCTTTGCATCTTGCTTAGCAAAAGATATTTGAGGCCGAGTGATCCGTATACACTATGCTTTTGGACAAGATCAAGTATGGCGAAACTTCGAAAGCATACACCACGGCTAGTAATTCTTTCTCCGTCGTAGTGTAATGTGCTTGAGCTTGGTCAAAGTTTTGCTAGCATAATGTATAGGTGGAAATGTTTTGACTTTCGTTGCTAAAACGGCACCTATGGCGAAATCACTTGCATCGCACATAAGCTCAAATGGTAATTCCCAATCGGGCAACTAGAATTGGTGCTTCGTGAGCTTCTTCTTAAGAATTTGAAAAGCTTCAACGCACTCACTAGAGAAGATGAAAGGTGTCTTTTCAAGAAGTCGGGTCATAGGCGGGATATTTTCGAAAAGTCTTGAATGAACCGACGATAGAAACCGGCATGACCAAGGAAACTTCTAACTCCTTTGGCGGTTGTGGGAGGAGGTAATTTGAAATGACATCGACTTTAGCTTTGTCAACCTCAATCCCGCTCTTAGAAATCTTATGGCCAAGGACAATGCCTCTTTGACCATAAAGTGACATTTCTCCCAATTTAGACTAAGATTAGTGTTTTCACAGCGTTCAAGCATCTTGTCCAAATGGGAGAGACATGTTGGAAAGAATCCCAAAGACCGAAAAATCATCCATAAAGACTTCCATAGTCTTTTCGATCATGTCATGGAAAATGGCCATCATACACCTTTGGAGCGTCTGGGAGCATTACACAAGCCAAAAGGCATGCGTCGGTAAGCAAATGTTCCATAAGGACACGTGAATGTGGTCTTTTCTTGATCTTAATGGGTCAATAGAATTTGGAAGTAACCAGAAACCATCGAGAAAACAATAGTATTCGTTTCCGCTAATCTCAAGCATTTGATCCATGAAAGGTAAAGGAAAGTGGTCTTTACGGGTGGCTTCATTTAACTTTCGATAGTCTATGCAAACACGCCATCCGTAACCAATCGGTAGGAATCAACTCGTTTCATCATTTTCAACAACGGTAATGCCACCTTTTTGGGCACACAATGAGCGGGGCTAACCCGAGGACTATCCGAGATAGGGTAAATCAATCCGGCATCGAGAAGTTTTATGACTTCGCTTTGATAACCTCATGAATTTTAGGATTCACCCTTCTTTGGTGTTGAACCGCGGTTTGAAGTCATCTTCCATGAGAATTTTGTGCGTACAAAATCTCGGGTCAATTCCTTGATGTCGGAAGGTTCAGCGATGGCTCGCTTGTGTGACTTCAAAACCTTTATGAGGCGGCTTTTCATCCTCACTCAAGTCTTTAGCAATGATGACGGGTGATTTATTGTCACCCTCAAAAATGCATACTCGAGATGAGGTGGTAAGTCCTTAAGTTCGACCTCGGGAGGATCATGATTTTCAATTGTTTTGATTTCCTCATTATGAAGTTTTTGAGGAGGGAGGGATGAAGGATCTTCATTGAGTAACCTCTCGATGAAGTATATCTCCTCAATGTCGATGGGAGCGTGATCAATTTCCCATGGAGCAGAATCACTAGCAAGTATGCTTGATCTCTTCCAAAATAAAGTCACTTCCTCAAGCGGGTGAGGGAGGGAAGAGAGAGCAACAATAGGATCTACGAAGTGGGATTGCCATTCGAGAATCCAAGAATTTCTTGAGAATACTCCTCCGACACGATGTCAAGGACATCAATTTTGTTGATGAATTGTCTTCATAATTGGGGGTATTTCGTAACTTGATTGAGATTAAATGTGGCTTCCTTGTTTACCCTCAAAGTGATTTCCCTTCATCAGCGTCGATCAATGCGACCCGTTTTAGAAGCACCTCCCAAGGATGAGGGTACTCGGGGATCGACATCAAATTCGACAACAACAAAGTCGGTGGGAAATGAAACTTGCCTACTTTCTGAAATACATCCTCGGCTATACCTAGCGGACGAGAACTTATGCGGTCCCAAGCTCGAGGATCATACATGTAGGTGTAAGCGGAGGTAATGAAAGCTTTTCCACATGGGTGTGGCATCAAGTTAATGCTAGCACCAAGATCGCCAGGCGGAGCATTGAACTATGCCTTGAAAATCACATGGGATGAGAAATTTTCCGGGGTCTCCTAACTTTTCGGGAAGTTTCTTAAGGATAACCGCCGAACAATTTTCGTTCAAAGAGGTTTTAGCCATTTGAAATCTTTTCTTTGTTATTCAACAAATTTTGATTGTTGGACGAACTTTGGCATTAGAAGAAGCGTCCATGAAACTAATCTCAAGTGCAAATCTTGAAAGATTTGGATAAGCTTCTCCATTTGTTGACTAGTTTTATCACGAGACTTGATCATTAAGCCTTGAAGGATAAGGAAGTGAAGGCTTAGAAGTGGTCATCGGAACAACGGGTTCCGGAATTGGAGGTAAGACCTCCGGAGATTGGACTTGTGCGGTACTTCGTGGGCTTGAGTTATGCACCTTGTCCTTTGAGACCTCGGTAACTTGACTCATTGCTCCTGGTGGAGGAGGCATTGGAGTCGAAGGTCCATCATAAGATTTACCACTTCGGGTGGCAATAGCATTCAATTCACCTTTTGGGTTGGGAATGGTATTACTCGGAAGAGCACCCGAAGTTGAAGCTTCATTCTTTTGGCTCATTAGACTAGCAATCATGCTTTCAATCTTGCTATGAGATTGATCAATCTTGTTACTAGTAGTTCTAAGCTCGGAAGTGAAATCATTCTTCAAAGTGGTAATTTGATTTTGCATGGACACCATCTTAGCTTCATTGCTTTTGATGTAATTAGCAATGTCAATGGAAGCTTGAGGAGGTTGGGCATGCACATTTTGTTGAGGAGCTTGGAATCGGTTTTGATTGAAATTTCCTTGATTATGAAAACCTTGATTTTGATTTTGAAAATTCCGATTCTGACTCTGATTTTGATTGAACTGATTATTTCTATTTTGCACATTTTGATTGTTCTGATTTTGATTAAACCGGGTGGTCCAAGGAAATTGTTAGAACGATAATGAGTAGGTTTCGGTCCCCTTGCGGTTGGTAGGAATTACCTCCGTGTGTAGGAACCGAGCGGCATAACGCTCTCTTGAGTGAAGCCACGGGCTGGACACTCAAAATAAGGGTGTGGACCACCACAAGTTTCACAACTCTTGTTTACGACATTCACTTGTTGATTGTTATTATTATGACTCAATTTAAAGCACGGCGGTGGATATTTCTTCAATCTTTTGGTTAGAGTCGTGAATTCGAAGATGGAAGGGTGGTAGATCTCCTTGACTCACTCCTCTCGGTGAGGAATCCCAATAATTGTGGTGGGCGGTCATGTTTTCCATGAGATCGTAGCACTCTTGGTCGCCTTTTCATAAAGGTACCACCGTGACATTGATTGTGTCACGATGTCTCAATGTTAACCCGTTATAGAGCGTATCTATTTGGGTGACAAGCAACATGTTGTGGTTCGGACATCGATCAATCAGCTTATAAGCGTTCCCATGCCTCAAATAAGGACTCATCGGGATCTTGTAGAAAATTCTTGATTTCATTCAGTAGTTTCGTCACCATCGTGATTGGAAAATATTCGCCAAGAATTTGGAGACCATTTCATCGAAACTATGGATTGAGTTCTTGGGAAGACGATCAAACCATGCGGTGGCATGAGCGTCAAGGAATAAGGAAAGAGGTATAGCGAAGGCGTCATCGGTGACCCATTTTGCTTCATACTTTGGGTGACGGTGAGAAATTTGTCGAGATGCTTGTTGGCATCGTCACCCGATGATCCGTGAAATTGACAAAACTACGGACTTGTTGAATCATATGATGCTTAAGTCCAAAATCCGTAACCTCGATGTTGGCCGGGCAATTGGACCGCCGATCCATCCATCGTGGGTTGACAAAGCTCTCCATCGTTCGGAGATCGGGATGGATTTTGTGGCCCGAGTTGTTGGACTTGAGGTCCGTTCCTAGGTTATGTGTCATTGTGATTTGTTCGGCAGATGCGTATCTCGAATGCGTTTGCTTGGTTCTGATTCGTCTACGAGCTTGAGGCGGCAGTCGCATGCACTTCAAAACAACACTTTCAATTAAAACAATACAGAGGCAAAACAACGGTGAACTTAAACCAATAATCCCGTGAAATGATCACTTCTATAAGTAAAAGCGCACAAAGGAGCGGAGAAAGCAGAGGTCGTATGAAGCTTATTAAAACCCGTCTCTTTTCGGCCGCAATTTAATGTCGGGCCGTCCTTATACCCTACACGGTTTGTTAAACCGATAAAGTAAACCAAAACACGGCGACACAAAGGCAAGTTTTAAATCTTTTGTTCGGGAACTTATAATGATAACACCTCGATTAAGAATGTTATATTGATTGTGTCTTCTATTTATTTAAAACAACAAGGAAAATCTTTTTGTATTTTTAATCTTTTACATATATATACAAAGAAAAGAAAAATATTTTTGTATTTTTGTATTTTTATAAAAACAATAACTTCACGAGGAAGGTTCTTCAAGTCACTAATCGCAAAAACTTCACGATATTGTCGCAACACACCTCCCCGGCAGCGGCGCCAAAATTTGATTCGTGTGAAGTGAGTGTGTGAAAACACAAATATCAACGTATATCAAAATAACCGTAAAATTCGACAAATCAACCCTTTAGGAAAAAGGTCAACGTGCCAAACCTCACGGGTGTGATAAAAGTGATACCGGGAAGTGATTTCCCCGGGTCGTGTCCCAACGAGGTGTGAATGGAAGGATTCGTTGAGTTTCGTGATTTGAACTTGAATTGGATTTTAAAATGATTTGGATTTGATTACGGATTCTACAATTTTAATGAGCAGGAAAGTAATTAAGGCAAGGAACCTAATAAACTACAAACTAACTACTACTAAGCCTAAGAAATGATAAAGTTAAGTTACACTAAGTCCTAGGGTGAAAAAAGCACAAAAAGCGTAAAAGCGGTAAAACAACCCGAGCCATAAGCGTAAAAGTTTTGCAATTTAAAGTGCTGGTATGAAACCAATTTTCCTACGTTCTATTTGACTAAAAATGATTTTAGGAAAAAGCGGAATATTTTTTTGACTTTTAAATTAATTTCTACGAATTAAAAACTAGTTAACACTAATTAATTGATTAAAAATACTAAACTAATCAAGAAAAATCTGAAATTTTACAGAAAACTACTAAAAGTTATGCTTGATCTAGGAAAATTAAAAAATCAGTGTGTTGCTTGGTGAAATAAGCTGGAAATAAGCTAGAATGAGCTTATGAGCAAAACTGTCAAATGACCCTTAAGTATTTAATAGTGCAAAGTATATGAGACAAGTCCCAGAGGCGTTGGTTGAGGAGTTGTGTTGTGGTGTTCGTTTGGTGACGAGAGAGACCGAGGTTGAATCCCTTAGTCCCTTTTGAAAATCTATTTTTTTTACTTTTCCTTTTGAAACTTAAGGACACAACTAAGATCAACCTTTTTGAGAAAACTTTGTAAACCAAATCTTACGAATAAGCGGTTTGAGCTTCTTATTTCCAATGATTACCAACTAAACCAAACAACTCTTATTTTGAACTTACAAAGACCTCCACCCAAACATCCTTTATGACAGTTTGTTAAACATTTGAACAATTAGAGCTTTGGAAAAATCAAATGTGTGACTAGATGCTAGATTTCTCAAGAGACTTCTTACTAAAGACTACTCAATAAGCGATCTCAACGCTTATGAGCTCAAGCTGACCAAAATCCCACCTGAACAAACACTCTTTTGCAAATTTTGACAGTGAGATTACACCATGAACCTTTTGTGAAAAATTTTCTTGTAAGAAATGATTAAACAAGCTGTTTTACAGCTTTATTCCACAACAAACTTGAAAAGGGGCAAACACCCTTTGAAACTTGAAATATGCTATAGCTTATGTAAAACCAAACACCCTTTTTAACAGTTAAAAGGCAAATAAGCACTAAAAAAAAGTAAAAAGTTAACTCAGCTATCTGATGTGAACACAAACACTTCAAAGATAATCAAGCTACACTTATAAGAGTAAACATAGCAACAAGGGGCAATAAGCAGTTGGGAACAAATGAGTCTAGGGGATCCTTAAACGCCTATAAGTGAACAAATAAACAATGACAAGGCAAAAAGAAAACACCTAATCAGTAGTTAGCTGAACTAAACTTAACTAAGCTAACTAAATTACACTACAGTAGACCTAATCTAGCAATAAACAAACACTGATAAGCACAAGAAAAGTGACCTGTTAACTAATGTTGCAGGCTGCAATTCAGTTTGGAGGACCTGTTCAAGCTCATTTTTTAAGCTGGAAACTGAGCTTCCAAGCAAAGGACAGGCTGCACAACAAAGTTAGGGTGGTAGAGTTTCAAGAAAAGCAAAGTGGGACCCATGGATAAGTTGTTTAAAGCTTGAAAATAATTTGAGATCGGTGTGTATGTTTACTTGCGAGACGGATCCAAAAAGTGAAAAAGGATGATTTTTGAGTGCGATATGAACTAAGCTAAAGCTATCCTAAATCCAAATTAAGTGAAGACATATTTAGATGGTTAGATAAGGTTGCAAGAAAAACAAATTTTACAAAACTTGGTCTTCAAATCATCCAATAAATAAGCTCATGAACATCACCCAATGCCTTGTTCTTATACAAAATTTCAAGACTGACAATCTTTTGTTTTCTTTTCAAAACTTACCAAGAGAACTTCAATCAACTTGAAACTTACTCAAAATATTTTGAAAATCAAACCACTTTGACTTGCAAAGTCAAAGTGGGTAGACTCATTTTTGACCCACAAGAGTCAAATCCAAACACCCTTGCAGAAACTTTTGACCCCCATTTTTCTTCACTGACTTAAATTTGATTTCTCAGAAACACTTAAACTTAATTCAAGACTTGAATAAACAAAGCAACTATGATATTAAAGAGATTGATAAAAAGGAATTTTCATTAATAAAAACAGATTACAAAGTACATAAAACACTAATACTGATTTAAAATAAAAACTAGGGGTGCCTTCATTGAGGCTACAAGCTGCCTATTTATACTACTTAAACTATGTCTTCAACTTCTTCGAGTCTTCTCTCCTTCTTGTGTTTCTTCTTGAGTGCAAACAAGCAAAAACTCAATCTTGTGCTATCTTGGACCAATCGACCATTGATTAGTTAGGTACCAATTGAAAACGAATCCAAGCCATAGATGAGGTCTTATTTGTATTTGGGATTGATGACTGGAGGTGAGAGGGGGTAAAGGAAGTGGGTTAGGGATTTGGGTTTATCCAGGTAAGAGGTTTTGAGTGTCTTGGGATGGGTTGTGTTGGGTAAATGAGAAGCAGGGAAAAAGGATGGTATTATTTTATTTACGGGAAGGAAAGATATCTAGGGTTACGGGTTTGATGTTTTGTTTGGGCGGGAAGGGAAGAAGCGAGGGAGGGTGGTTTATCACATTGGCCAAGGTCAAGGCATGGGTTGGCCGGGTTCTAAGGGTTGGATGGATCTAGATATTGGACGAGGATTGGGTTTGTTGGGTTTATTGGGCCAAGTTAGTGAATTTTGGATTTAGGATATAATATGAGACCCATGTAACTCTTAGGGACCAAAGCGCCACATTGAAAATTTCGGGGTCCCGAATGTAAATTAGAAATTATAATCCAAGGTCCAATCTTGTGACTCTCAAATAAACCAAGGGACCAAATTTGCAAATTGTGAAATCCGAGGACTAAACTTGACAAATTTAAAAGTCCAGGGATCAAACTCGTAATTTCTCAAACTTTTGAAATTTTACACCAAAGGACTAATTATGACAACTTATGATTTTAAAATGACCTTCGGTGACTTTTCTTTTTAACTTCCGTGCTCAGGGACTATTTCTGTTAATTTTTGAAAGTCGGGGGACTGAAACTGCCAATTTTGCAAACTTTGTTCGTTTTTCATTTGTTTTGCATCTGAAACATATAAAACACAATTTTGAGATATTTTCAATATTTTGATGCATTTCGGAGTGTTTTTAAATGTTTTGCAGCTCAGATTTGACCTAAAACGATGAGTGAATACACACTCATCAATACAAAAAGGTTAAATACTAGCAAATGGTTTTGACCCATAACCCATGGTTTTATATATACCACTTAACCAAGTACATTGTATCTAGAAAGAAAACCATGGATCAACCCATAACCCATGACCCATGACCCATAACCAAAAATACCCGTAGGCGAAGAGGAGCGACCACCGGATCCCCAGCTTTGTGCTAGCGGATCCCAGTGGAAGGGATCCGTGGGATCCAGGAAGCGATGGGTTTTCCTCTATAAATAGTGAGCCATTTCTTCACTATATCTCACCCTCTCTAACATACTTTCTCACGAGTTAAATCTACTAACCGTAGATCCAAGAGATCTATGTTTGTAGTTGTTTTTGTGTGATCTTTTAGGTTCCTCTTAAAGGGAAGATCACCACCTTTGAAATCGAGCAAGCTCAAGTCCATGAGTTGCCAAGCTTCCTCATCATCAAGGCTATTGAAGTCCTCTTGTTGATGATCCCTCTTTCTTGAAGAAGCGTGGTGTTAAAGACATTAGTGAAGATGTCTCGAGTGTCAAGGCGAAGATATTAGTGAAGGGTATCTATCGTCATAGGATAAGCACTTGTGGTAGGTGCTTAGAAGTCAAGACGAAGCATTAGTGAAAGGTGCTTAGAAGTGAAGACACAAGACATTAGTGAAAGGTGTCTTGTAGATCTAATCAAAGACATTAGTGAAAGGTGTCTTGTAGATCTAATCAAAGGCATTAGTGAAAGGTGCCTTAGATGTACATTCGATATGGTGTGTTTCGATGTACTAGATAGACTAGCATTAGATCAAGGATATTGATGTCCTTGATGATGTTGTAAAGGGTAGATCTCCTTTGGGATTAGTCGTTGGTGTAGTGTGGTAGTAGTTCCTCCATTGCAATGGAACTAGGTACTTAGCCTAGTACCTAATAAAGGGTGGCGACGTTGTGAAGGTGTAGTTCACCTAAGGTGTGAAGAACTTGGTGGTTAGCCTAGCACCAGTATAAAGGGTAAGCGACGTTGTGTTAGGTGTGGTTCGCCTTGGTGTGAAAGAACTCGGTATTTAGCTTTGTCGGAAAAAGATTAAGCGACGTTGTGAAGGCTTCTCCGCCATAAGGAGATTGGTGTAGTGATTACAAACTCTCGAGTAGGTGACTCGGGGGTGGAGTAGAGCAAGGAAGGTGTCCTTGTGGCGAACCACTATAAATACTTGCGTTGTGGTTTTGTGCTTCTTACTCTTATCTTTTCATTACATATCTTTATATGCTTGTTTATCAACATCCAACACACACAACCAAATAGATTGACATAAGTCGATCTAAATAGTTTAAAAGGAAGTTTTAATTGGTAAAACTATTCAACCCCCCTTCTAGTTTTCCACAGAATCAATGGATTAAAGGTTATGGTTTACGGGTTTTTAGGTTTAGGTAGGGTTTTTCCTATTTTCTTAAAAGACCGCATACTTGCTTGGGGTGTTCAAAAAATTCGAGAAACCGAGCCGAACCGGTCAATCCGGAACCGAAAAAATCCGAAACCGAAAAAACCCGCTTATCACGGTTCGGTTTTGGTTTTTATTTTTTGATATCCGCGGTTAACCGAACCGAACCGTGCTTAATATATGAAGGTTTTATTTAACTAAATATTCAAATAATTGTACAAGTATTAATTATACTACTGCACTAGTTTTATTGTATAACGCCCTTTTGCTCCTAATGTAAACATTTCAATACATTTATGTGTGAAAGTTGATAAATGTGATCGTAATATATAAATGTCGAATAACTATTATTTTGTTAATCGATTATGTATGGATATTTGAATGTAATTATTCTAATGTGATAAGTTTTATATGATTATTATCTATTGAATGTCATTTAATTTTACTAAAATGACATTTTACATTCTAAAACACGTTATTCTTTATAAGTTAAACTTGATTAAACTTCTAAAATGGTTAACCGTGACCCGAACCGCGGGTAACCGCTCATTTTGTCCTGTTACCCGCCTAGTATGGTTCGATTTCGGATAGTAAAATTAATTACCCGCCCCGTAATGGATAGTTTAAATCTTCCAACTAACCGAACCGAACCGCCCCACAAACACCACTAATACTTGCATGTAAACAATATCCCAAACAAACCCTATAAAATTACATATTCATAAAAGTCGGTTCTTTCGGAAAAGTATCGGACCGAACAGTTCCAACCCAAACCGTCGAACCGAAATTTTGGAATTTTAGGAACCAAGAACCGTACCATGGTTCTAATATCTGGCAGTTCGATTCGATGCAGTCACGGTTCCTCGGTTCTTTTGATTCCTCGATATTTAGACCCATGTTTCTAGAAAACCCATCTAAACCCGGACCTAACTCATTTAGACCCATGTATCTAGAAGACCCATTTAAACCTACGACCCATCTAAACCCGGACCTAACCCATTCAGACCCTTGTTTATAGAAAATCCATCTAAACCCGAACCGTCTAGATCAAACCCATTTAGACTCATTGACCTGACCCGACCTACATATTTTGCCACCTCTAGATAACACGTAATACATATACCATTTATATTATGGATGATACGTGATCGTGATTCATATCTTATAGTGAGCTCTAAACTTGGGCGGACCATAATTCTAAGTTATCAGATGCACAATTTATTTTTGACGAGTATAGAAAAAAGGGAACTAAAGTTACGATTTAATTAAAATTATAAGAAGACATGTATTTCTTTTAACATATTAGTGGACTATCTAAAAAAATACGCATTTGCGTGACACATAATTTCGATACCAGGTTAATTTCAAAAAAATCAAGATTTTTAACTAAAATTTACTAGGCGAAAAACATCCATCAAGGTCCTGTAAACCTCCGAAAACCCCTTAGGTCCGCCCCTGGCTCTAAATCGATACATCAGATATGTCATCACTCATCAGGGAGTACGGACTACACAATTTTGTGTTTGTTATATGAAGTAGTGACACATTTTAGTCATATAACAATTTGGATCTAAAGGCCCAATAATTACATAAGCCTCAAAATAAAACAAGCCCATTATAACAAACAAGAAATGAAACCCAAATCACATAGTATATAAGCCATCACAACCCTTAAAAAACTAGGGTTAACAAGCTACACACCATATTCAAAGCATATCAGCCGCTTGAAGAAGAACAAGAAAACAAACCCAAATCACAGCTATGGTAAATACCAAATCATTTGTGTTTGATTTTTGTTTGTTTGAAAATGATTTATATAATTTATGGTGTTTGGTGTGTTTTGTAGTCGTTGGTTGCAAATGAGGATTTCCAGCATATTCTTCGTGTTCAAAACACGAACGTTGATGGGAAGCAAAGATCATGTTTGCAATGACTTCGATCAAAGGTATTGGTCGTCGTTTTGCTAACATTGTTTGCAAGAAGGCTGATGTTGACATGAACAACAAGGTTTTTTTTTTTTTTTTTTTTTTTTTTTTTTAATTTGTTTTGTTACTTTTTCAATTTGATTATATGGTTATGAGTAGTGGTTAGTTTTGTTATGTTGTTTGGTTTTATAGTTAGGGAACAGTGAGGTTTTATTAAAATTATTTAGTGAAATGTTTGTTTTGGATATGAGGTTTTAGCTATAATACTTTTGAAAGAAGCTGTTTGGATTAGTTTTTTAGGGGGTGTTTTGTTAAGTGTATTTGATGTGCTTATTAGCTTTTTGGATCATCATTAGTGCTTGACTATGATTTTTTTTTTGGTGCAAAAGGTGAACATATATTAGTTCTTTGTAGATGAAAAAATGACTTTTTGATGATTCTTGTTAGAAATGGCATGATGCTAAACACTCCAGTAAAAGAGTTTGTGTTTAAGATCTTGTAAATAAGAACTTTTTCTGTGGTTTTTTAATAGGTGGATGGTCAAAGATTTATACAGTTGTAGTTTCAGAGAGTTTAAGGTTTGAGGTCACTGAAATATGTTTGAATTGGTAGGTGTTTTAAATGTAAGATGTCTCTAGTTGTGACCAGTAAGCTATTGCATAAACGACTACTTCATGGTATACATTTGAATCTGTTTTTAGTTGAGTAACAACTATAATTAGTCACACACTACAGTCAAGCGTTGGAGTTTAGGTTAAGTCTCCAGATACCCTAGTAAAATATGACTTTAATGTCATAAGCTTTGCGCAGGCAATTCTTGTTTTCAGTATAACTATGCTAATGAATATAACTATTTTGTAAAATAACTAAAAAATGGGTCTAATGGGGAAAACTGTAGAATTGTGCTTGGCCTGTTTTTCTGCCAGTTGCTGGTTTCAGTTTATGCTTATAAACATCAGTATCTTTGCGTGAAGGACTATTGTATCTTCATTTATACTGTTGAATAACATCTTTTAGAGTATTAGCTCTACATTTTGCTTTCGTTTAAATATTTTTTATGTTGATAAATGATAAGTAAACAAATCAGTTTTACTGCATGTTTGATTAGTCATTTATGTTAAAAAAGTTACGAAGATATGATTTCTGGGAAAGCCTTTTTAAGTTTTTCATAACAAGTAGTTTTTTGGAGTTGTCTATCTGATGTTTTGCCACTATCTGATGTTTTGCCACTTTGACCGGTTTTCTTTTCTCATCATTAAGACATTATTCTACGTGCCATAAATAACTCATTTTCTGTAAAATTTTATTCTTATGGTCTGTAAATTTTTGTGTTGCTTTTTTTCCTGTTAAAATAGCATAGTATCTATGCATGTTGTTAGTTTACTTTTTTCAAGTGTCGTAACTCAAACTTTTGTCAACTTGAATCTGCAGGGCTGGAGAACTTTCCAACACTGAGATTGATAACCTCATGACAATTGTTGCTAACCCCCGACAGTTCAAAATCCCAGACTGGTTTCTTAACAGAAAGAAGGATTACAAGGATGGCAAGTACTCTCAGGTTACATCTAATGCTCTTGACATGAAGCTCAGGGACGATCTTGAGCGATTGAAGAAGATCAGGTCTGTGTTGTTTTTGCTTTGTATCTTAATTCTTTTAACTGAGACTGAAACACCATATTATTTTAATACAACTTTAAAAGGGCTTGTTGCAACATAATTTTAATAGAGTCAAAACGACTTGTGTCTGAATGATCCACAAAAACTTTCATAGCCGTTTCACATTTGTTATAATATCAATATGTTTTGACTACTTTGTTCAACTCAAATTCACCTATTGCTGAAGCTGCAACCTTTACCAAAATCTTTTCCATGCTGTATACACGATTGTTAAGCATTTCTATTATGTTTAATTTACAGGAACCATCGTGGTCTTCGTCATTACTGGGGTCTCAGAGTACGTGGACAACACACCAAGACAACTGGCCGTAGGGGTAAGACTGTTGGTGTGTCGAAGAAGCGATAAGCATTTTCGTGCTCCTGTTTTGGTTCTAGAAATTATCTAAAAATCTCATTTTTCGCTAGATTTAGAATCTGGGAAAAATTGTTATGGTTGTACTTTTTTGGATGTTGATGGTGGCATGTTTCTAGGATTTTATTATTAAAGTTGGTTTACATTGTGAGAGTTTATGCATATTTCCGGATTATGATATACTTTTTAAGGTCTTATTTACTACTTTTGGTGGTGCAAATTTGGGCGATGCATTTGATAGACCAATACAAAAATCTAAGTTTGTTTTGGTTTTGCTGGCTTTAGTTTAAGACCTTGCGACATGCGAACTACCAATGTGTGTACAAGTGGATTGTTTGTTTTTTTCTTTTTTGATGTGCTTATGTGCTTATTGAAATTAATAAGCTCATAAGCTGTTGTAGTTGAGCTTTGTCATCAAATTTTCAGAAAGGTCATGAGCTCATCAAATAAAAAACAAAAACACCCTGCAAATACTTGTTTATTTTGCGAAATGTTTAAACTAGAAAATATCATCCGAGTTTCTAATCTGATAATATTAGCTGTTGGTAATCTTTATATAAGGGTTGCGTAAGCGCACAAGGTATGAAGTGTCATTGTTGTGCCTTAGAAAATGCATGCCATTCATTTGCCAACCATATCGGAGCCTCTTGCTATTCGTAAGCCAAACGTTATTTTTAGTGGATATTTTGTGGGATCCAATAACATGTTAGTTGTGTGTTATGAGGGAGGGTGTTTTAGTTATTTGGATGTTATTGGGCATGAGATTACATACCAATATTTTTAGTGGGTATTTTGTGGGATCCAATAACATGTTAGTAGTGTGTTATGAGGGAGGGTATTTTAGTTATTGGGATGTTATTAGGAAGTGTATGATGTGGCGCTGATATGACATACCAATAATGTGTTATTTGTATCTCCCTAACCTTGTGCTCTAACAACGTACAAAAGGACGCTTGCTTCCTCCCAAAAAATACGTGCTTCCTATAACACTTCTTCCTCACAGAGGTGTCGTGGACCAATATTGAGCACAACCAACTTGTGGTGTTGGTTGTGTGTGATGTATATTTGTGTATAAGTAGAGCATATTTGAGTGATAAAATTTGTGATATTGTTACACTTTGTTTTGTTGATGGTGAAATAAAAATGTGAGGTGACACCGAGTTAACGGCGGTGCTTTAAGCCTTGCCTGATTTGATCATTGCTATTCCAACTAAATTGGTTGACATACTGCTTTCATATCTATATCTGGGTACACTTTTCCATTAAAACCAGGGCACAAACCTAAGCTAATAGTTGGTTCCAAAAAAAAAAAAAAAAAGCTAAGCTAATACTACGTCAAGAATTAGAGATAGAAACTAGAAAGCAGCACCATGCTTTTGATTCTTGCTTTTCTTAAACAATTTTGGGATTGGAAACATATAATCTTTTTGGTTTCTTGTACGACGCCTTTATTTAAATCGATTTTCGATTTTAAACGAGCCAAAATTGTGACTATATAGTCGAAATAAGTAATTTTCATTTTGAAGTTCCAAGAGTTTTAGCAAGAACTGCTAAAAAAACAAGAGTAAATTTCACCATTAGTCCCCAACGTCAGCAATTTTTTGCGAATATAGTCCCAAGAACTACAAATTACACCAAACGCATCCAATGTCTCGATTTTAATTCACTAGGGATTCAAAACCCCAATACTCGTTAAAAATCTTGTTAACTGCAAGATGTTTTTTTGTCTTTTTGGCCTTTCTTGTCCAAACACCCTACAACACCAATAGTTTCTGACGTTTTTAAACGCTCTACTCTCGAACTCAAAATGCTAGCCATAGGAATATTTTTTGTTTCCGTTTTTTTAACTCTTTTTAAAATAATCTCCTATAAATACAAAACATTTTAACACATCATACCACAAAAATTCAATCAATTCATCAGCACAATCAAAGAAAACAAATAAGGAGTAATGAATTGTTCACTTTCCCATACCATCGGGAAAACTAAAGTAGAAGTAACAAAACAAGTTGAAGAAGATAAGCATCATCAATAAGCGATTATCGAAACAACTTTGATATTCGAAAAATCAAGCAAAGCTAAAACATATATGATTGTAGCATATAAGAAATACAAAGACGTTGCACATGCTAAACATGATTTTCTTAAGATTTTCTTAACAAAGAATATGATAAAAAGATTACGAAAGCTTTTTAGATTTGTTTGATATTGTGGCCAAAATAAACAATCAAATCAGTGCTAAAATTATATAGATGCATAAAATAAGATGATGAATGTGTTTATTATACTTATGTAATGTGTTTTTCAATAATGTATTCTCTTGTTTTAAGATTAATGTGCTGTGTGTTTTTATATGTGTTTTGGATTGCGATTGGGTTTAACATTGTGTATGGATTTTGGATTTTGATTGGGTTTTGGATTACAATGGTTTGGATGTTATTAAATAGGGGTGGTAGTGTGGTGGCATTATAGATTGACATTTTGGATTGTTTTGGTGGTGGAGGCGGTGGTGGTGTGTTGGCGTTTTAGATAGATGTGGTAGTGTGGTGGGGGCGGTGGTGGTGGTGTGATGGCGTTTTGGATCGTTGTGGTAGCGTGTTTTGGATTGTGATGGGTAGAGGAACAAGGTGGTACTAGTGGTGGTGTGGCGGTGGTGGCGGCATAGTAGGTTGTTGGTGTGATGGCGTTTTGGATTGTTGTGGTAGCGTGTATTGGTTTGTGATGGGTTAAAGAGGTTGACAAACAAGACGAAAGTGATGGTGGTGGTGTAGGTGGAGGTGTGGTGACAACGGCGGTGAAAAGAGGGTGGTAGGGGAAGAGGGGTTGAAGAAGATGGTTGTTTGAATTATGGTATATTTTTAATTCAATAACAGGAAATAATAGGGGCTATTGGTTTTATAGGGTGTTTGGACAAAAAATGCCGAAAAGATAAAAAAAAAAGTCGTGCAATTAACGAAATTTTTAACGAGCATTAGTGTTTTAGATCCAAGAGCAGAAAAATCGAGACATTTGGGACGTTTGATGTAATTTTGCAGCTTTGTTTTTTACTATATCCGCGAAAAACACAGACATGGGGACTAACGATGTAATTTACTCCAAAAGCAATAAAAACATGTTTTGATTATTAGATGAGATATTTTGCCCAAGCCCGGCTTGTGGACTTGAGGTCCATTAGGGTTTTAGGTTATCATGTATTGTATTATAAATACTTCAATAAAATATAACACTTACATGATTTTCATTGTCTAACACGTTGAACCGCCTCCTTTATGTCACCTCGTCAAACCCTATCCGCCACCATTTATCCTTTCCCAATTTATTTATTTTCTTTACAATTTTCAGCCAAAACCCTACTCGTGTACTGTTTTCGCAATAACTTTTTAACCGTTTGGAGTTAACCGACGCACTTAGCTCTATTCCTCTTAGTTTTTCAATTATGAACAAAACTCAACTTGAACTCCGTTGCCCGCCGGATGCGCCGCCACACGCCGTCGGAAGCATCTGCTGTAATTCCGTTTCCGCCGACAACATTCTCCTCATTAGGAGGAACAATGATTCAAAATCAAGGTGTTGAGTCAAATTATATGCTTTTCTTTTATTTTTGTTTATTTGCTTTTGTTGTTGCTGGATGACAAAGATTAATCTTCGCTTGTTGTCGGACGTCGTCATTAAAATTAATTATTTGCTTTTGCTTTGCTATCGTTTTATTTTACTTTGATGTTGCATATGAAGATTTGTCTATGCTTGCTGGCGAACATCTTAATCAACAAAACTTTTATTGTTTGATGTTTATTTAGTTTTCTTATTTAATCCGAGTTTTCGTGATTTCGCCGTTCGAATTACGAAAAGTATTAGATGAGATATTTGGCCCAAACTCAGCTCGTACACTTGAGGTCTAAAGCTTTAGGTTATCATGTATTGCATTATAAATATTTCATCATCTAAAACTAATGACCTTCGGATGCATGCATGATAAAGTAATTTATGACTACAAAAACATCTGTAATGAATGACTAGAGTTAAACTTGAGGCATACCGATATACTTTGGGTTTGAGACTTCTTAATTAGTTGACTTTTACACTAGTCTGGTTGTAGCGGTCATCGCCACAAACCTTTCGGTCATCACCAACTCGGTGCCTTACCATTTAACTATAACACACAAAACACTCACACAACATTTGCTCTCAACCAGTGAGCATCCTCACCGATAGGCTTCAAATGCGTGACTATGAGCGGAACAAGTATTTGGGGGAAATGATTATTATTTCACACCTTCAAATGAATTACATATGTCGGCTATATAAAAAAATGAGAAACCGACTAACAACTTATTTACAAAGTAATCCCTATACTTCTATCTATTTACATTTAAGAGTAAAACTAAACACTTTACTTTTTATTATTTACAAACAAGTCCTCCAACTTTATAATAGTCTTCATCCCCCCCTCAAGGTGGAGGATCTGTGAGACCCAGCTTGGAAGATAAAGTGGAGTGTTGAACTCTGTTCAAGGCCTTGGTCATAATATCTGCTAACTGCAAATGAGAAGGGATATGAGCAGTTTGTAGAAAACCATCTTGGATCTTTTCTCTTGTGAAATGGCAGTCAATATCCACATGTTTGGATCTGTCATGAAAACATGGATTTGCAGCAAGCATTTGAGCAGACTTGTTGTCACAGAAAAGAGTGATAGGAAATCGAACATCAATGCCTAAGTCTTTGAGAATAAAACTTAACCAAAGAAGTTCACAAGTAGTGGATGCCATACTTCTATACTACATACGTAGAGGATCTAGAGACGATGAAATTTGTTTCTTTGTTTTCCATGAAATCAAGGAATGACCAAAGAAAATACAATAACCGATTAAAGACCTTCTTGTCATGAGACAATTAGCCAATCGCATCGAGAGAAACCTGTGACCTTTAGCTGAGATTGTACAGGATAGAAAAGTCCCTTTGACACTGATCCTTTAAGGTACCTGAGTAAATGTGTTGCAGCTGCCATATGGGTATCCTTTGGATCAGAAACAAATTGGCTAAGGTGTTGGACAACATAGGATATATCTGGTCTTGTCATAGTGAGATACAAGAGTCTACCTACCAATCTCCTGTATTTACCAGCATCAGGAAGAGGAATACCTTTATTAATGGAAAGTTGCAAATTTGTTGGTAAAGGGGAAGAAGTAGGTTTGCAACCAGTTAAACCTGAATCTTGCAGAAGATCCAAAATATATTTTCTCTGATTAATGTGGGTTCCTGTATCAGTCCTGCAAACCTCAATTCCCAAGAAATACTTTGCATCTCCCATATCTTTGATAGTAAATTTCTGATCCAAGGCTTGTTTGACTTGAGTAATATCAGAAAGAGAATCACCCGTTACCAAAATATCATCAACATAGACTAAGATAGCAAGGAAATGACCAGGAGTATTCTTGACAAACAAGGAATAATCATTCTTTGATTGAACAAAACCCAAACTGCAAAGGAATTTTGTCAATTCTTGATTCCACTGCCTAGAAGCTTGTTTCAAACCATAAAGAGATCTTACCAGTTTGCAAACTTGACCTGGTTGTGCTTTCTTATAACCCTCTGGTGGTAACATGTAGATTTCCTCATCAAGATAACCATGAAGAAAAGCGTTGTTTACATCCAACTGATGAAGAGGCCAACCTTTTCTTTGTTGCCAAGGCTATAAAAGTCTAATGAGTTGCTAGTTTAGCGGGAGAAAAAGTATGTTTGTAATCTGTACCTTCCTTTTGATTGTACCCTTGACCACTAATCTTGCTTTAAATTTGTCCATTGTCCCATCCGGATTATATTTTATTTTGAAAACCACTGGAAGAAATAGGTTTATGGTTAATGGGCAAAGTAGTAACTTCCCATGTGTTATTTTTCTCCAAAGCGTAAAGTTCCTTGTCCATAGCTTCTATCCACCCTTTATGAGTGCAAGCTTGTTCATAAGTATGAGTTCGATGGAATCAAAGATATTGGCTAGAAAAGCAACATGACTTTGTGGTATGTTTGTGAAATCTTTTACGTAAACAAAGGGTAAGCAAGATGATGTGTAAGCGAGTTAATGAGAGGAACTTTTAGATCCTACAAAATCTTTGAGCCATTTCGATTGCAATAGCATTTCGGTTGATCTTCTTAAAAGTACATTTTGTGTAGGTTCGGTTGGAACATTCGAGAAGAATTAGAAGGAATAGGAGCTGGTTCATTTTGTGTAGTTGCATCGAGTTGAAGGTGTTCATTATGTGCACGATTATTGTTTTCACCAGAGTAGGGATGGAAACATCGGTATATTTATGGAATTTCATCATCATCAACCATGTGATTTGAATTAGGACCACGAAAGGTTTTCTGTGGTTTGAATGAGGAGATGAAGCAGGATCCTTGAAAGGGAAAATATTCTCCATGAAGATGACATCTCTACTATGGAAAACATTATGAGTAACCAAATTGTACAATTTATATCCTTTACGCCGGTGGATAACCAATAAGAACACATTTGATACCTTTTGGGTCAAATTTATCCTTATGAGGTCCTAATGAAGTCGCATAACATAAACAACCTATGGTTTTAAGTGTTTCATATGAAGGTGGTTCACCATGTAAAACTTCAAAAGGTGTTTTCCAATCCAACTGTTTCATTGGCATTTTATTTATCGATATGTGGTCGCTAGAATCTGGTCCACCCCAAAACTTCTTAGGTAAACCAAAGATGCAACCTCAAAGCTCTAGCAGTCTCAAGTAAATGTCTATGCTTCCTTTCCACCACTCCATTTTGTTGTGGAGTGTAAGCCATAGATTTTGATGAACTATTCCTTTCGACCTTAGCAATTCTAAAACCTTTTGATTTACAACCTCATTCCATTATTTGACCTTAAGAATTTGGTTTTAGCATTAAAATGCACTTCAGCATACTTAAGGAAACTAGACAAAATAGATAAAACTTGGTCTTTACTATGCACCAAATATGTCCAAGTTGCCCTGCTTTTATCATCAACTATAGTATAGAAATAATGTGCTCCATTCAGTGCAGGTGCCTTATATGGTCCCCATAAGTCAACATGAATCAAATCAAAAACTTTATGTGAAGAAATGGAACTTTTAGGAAAAGGCAATCTATGAAATTTTGCAAGCATACAACTGTCACAAGCAAAATCAGAAGCATTGAATTTCTTACACTCATCTACATGTTTCATTTTAGACATTGACAAATGACCAAGTCTAGCATGTAGAGTGTGCAATCGATTCTTGCGCTTTATGAATTCTGTAATTAACGAGAATACTATGAAAATCAAAAACATTGATGGATTTAGCGGTAGGATTTTGAGTAGTAGAAGAAGGATCCAAAGATGTACAAGTGTACAAGCATCTTGAACCCTTTCCAATGGCCACAACTTCCTTAGTTGAAAGGTCACGGAATACGAGAAGAGGGAAAGAATTGAGCAAAGTAGTTTTGGGTGTTAAGAAGTTTTCCAACAGATAACAAATTGAATTTGAACTCTGGAACATATAACACATCTACTAGCAACAAAGTGGGAGTTAACTGAACATGTCCTGCTGTTTTGACAAGTTTGGTTGTACCATCAGGTAAGTGAACTGTTATAGGATTTGTGAGTAGATATGTGGTTTTAAACAATGTAATATGGGGACACATATAATCTGATGCTCCTGTATCTATGATCCATTCATTAATCCTAACAGCGTTACTCTGTGATGATAATGCAAATGTTCTCACATGGAGAGACATACCTGCATGATGCATGGAACTAGAAGCAGATCCATCATTGAACATAGGGACCTTTCCATTGAACATCTTCATCATTTCTTGACAAACTGCAGCCACCAATTTCTGATCCAAACCGGAATTAGTCTGCTCCCCTTGCAACTCATTCTCATACCCCATATCAAAAGGTGTTTCTGGACCAAAACTGACATGAGCAGCAACTCTACCCACTTTCTTATTTTTCTTACCCTTATACCAATCTGGATATCCTATCTTTTCAAAGCATTGTTCAACAGTATGTCCATCCTGTCCACAATTAGTACAATGCTTAAAACCCCTTCCATCTTGTCTGATCTCAGTTTTTCCACCTCTATTCTCCTTCCTGACATTCTTATTTTGATTCATACCAGCAAAGAAAGCCATAGGATCAGCCACATGATTTGTCACTTGCTTCTGTTTTTCAACTTGTTGAACTATGTAATATGCTTTGTTCACATTAGGTAGGGGATCCATGGCTAGTATTTGGTTCCTAAGCGATTCATATTCATCATTTAACCTCATTAAGAAGCGTACTAACTTTGACCGCCTTCAATTTCTAAGAACTTTTCAACCAAATTACATGAACATTCAAGCATTTTTCCACAAGAACAAACTGGCACTCCATTCAAGTTATTCAGTTCATCCCAACACTTCTTCAATTTGTTGAAATAAGTTGCAATTGACAAACTTCCTTGACTCACATTACTTAATTCCCTTTGTAACTGATAGATGAGAGGTCCATTACTTTGGCCATACCTCTCAGTAATCTCTTTCCACAATTCAAAAGCTGATTGTGCATACAAAAATGCATCTGATAAATCAGCAACCATGGAATTCAAAATCCAACAAGTGACCATATAGTCGCATCTAACCCACCTCTGTAAATTCTCAGGATCATTCACTGGCTTAACACAATTCCCATTTATGAACCCTAGTTTGAGTTTTGCCCCTAAAGCCATCTTTACCAAATGCGACTCCAACCCAAGAAATTAGATCCATTAAATGGAGTGTTAGTGAGTACCATACCGGGATGATCGAGTTACCAATATCTGATGGATCATTGATTTGATTAACAATATTAACATTCCCACTACTATTACTCGAATTAGGATCAGAATTCACCATTATCGAATTGAATTAATCAACAAACGAAACCCTAATTTTTATCAAATTGAAGCAATCAGCAAACGAAACCCTAATTTGACAATTCAATATGTCCTAACACCAAAACGTTCAATCTAACAACCTCAACACAATTGAATCAAACTGAATCGATAGAAACAATCAATTGATGTTAAAGAACATGAATTATGAAAATTAGGCAAAAGCGACCGAAAATTTGAGCATAGCGTGCTCGATACCATATAAGCGGAACAAGTATTCGGGGAAATGATTATTATTTCACACCTTCAAATGAATTACATATGTAGGCTATATAAAAAATGAGAAACCGACTAACAACTTATTTACAAAGTAATCCCTATACTTCTATCTATTTACATTTAAGAGTAAACTAAACACTTTACTTTTTATTATTTACAAACAAGTCCTCCAACTTTATAATAGTCTTCAGTGACAAACACTTCGTGTAGTTTTGCCGTCGAGGAGGGGCCCTCATTAATGTTTTTATATTTTCATGATCATTATATCACTGTCAAAGATATTTAATGTAACGCAAAAGGGTAAAATCAGTTTTGAAATTTTTACGTAAAATATGAAACTCCAATCTGTAATATGTACTATCCGTTGGAGTATACTGTAGACAGATTTGCTATGTGGGTCTGTGGGACAAGTCATAGTAAAGAAAGACAAAACACTAGATTTTTACTGTGTTATTACAACTCTTTTTAGGGTACACTACCTATTTGCAAACTCTTGGTAGCATCACCTTCAGTTATTCCGTTATTCGATAACACAAAGCATTGCAAACATATGAATGATTAATGGACCATAACACAATGCTCTACGACTAATCTATACGAAAATTTCCTCGTATGATTACAACTATGCATAGTTTCTTTATCGCACGTTCTTGAGCAGACAACTGTATTGACGCGACACGCATAAAGGGCAAAAACAACATGACCTCGATTACAAGTGTAATAAGATCCAAAACCATGGATGCTGCACCTTATTGGCCAAGTTGCAACCAATAATAACAAACTAACTCATTGTTGCATAAGACAAGTCATTGAAATTAAAATTTTCGAGTTAACAAAACAAATCCAAAGATTCTCTCCTTTTGTTTGTGTAATTTGCCATTTCCTAATCCAAATATTGTCTGGCCTTCAATATTCTACTCAATAAAAAACACCAAATTGTTCGTTTTACATTTGACAACACTAGCTCGTAAAATAGTTTTCGAGTTTAAATACTTTATATTTCTTGTCTTTTTCGTAAGCCAAAGCCCTAAGGTAGTCTTAATTCTTAAAGTAGAGGTTAAGATGTCATATTCAACCTGATGAAAACAGAGCCATGGATGTATAGAACATGGTTTTATAAAACCATTTGCATGAATAAGATTTCGCTCAAAGTATTTAACGTCTAATTGCAAAAACCTTATATCTATTAGAGGATAGGTATGGCCCAAGCGGCCATATTTATCCTCTAATATTATCATCATTCGAGAAATATATGCATTCCACGCTATTCAAGCCAACGAAAACTGAACAAGTTCTAAATAATCGTTTTACTTATTTCAGTATTTCACCATTAAAAGTTGCCTTGACGCGAAAATTAAACTGCATATGACCAAAGCTAACAGCTAGCTTTTCACAGTGAACTGAATATAACAAACATTATTGCAAACAAAATGTACTGTAGTAATAACAAACATAAATGAGATCCTAAATACTAGAAACACCTGATTTATTGTTGGATTAACACAAGATTTAGTTTCATAGAAACCCAAAATTGGGAAGTCAAAATTTAACTGTACCACTTGGAGAAGGGGACAGTTGTATTATTATAGAATTGTATTTTTGTAAGTTTATAGTAAAAGTAGGGACAAACACCTATAGAAAATAAATGATTGTCCCATAAAAGACACAAAAATTTGTCATCATCTTTTTAAACTTTTCGTGTGCGACATAAACATGAATAGTTTTTTAAGGAATACTTTCGAAAACTCTTTATCAGTTAATCAAACACGAGAGATTTCAATTCTTATATTTTAAGCTATGAAAAGAAGATATGTGGTTGATGGATAAACTGGTCTGAGCTGGAAATGAGGATTTAGTGATTTACTATATTTGAAATGTTACATTATGCTACCCATAAGAAGAGACCACCACAAAAAATTTATCATCGTTACTTCGTCTTCACATCTACACTAATTTCGCCGTCAAAACATACTTTACTTAAACACAAACATATCCCACAAAAACCATTTAATAAACAAACACAACAAACCTCTAGAACTCATTCGTCTACACGACCGAGTCTTCGTTATCATTTTGTGTCATGAATGTGTCTTTGTTGACGTATGTGTCCGGACGAACCGACATCCGGTCAAACCCATCATCCGGACGGTCATTCTAACGCCCGGTCAAGAATGACGACCACCGACCATGTCAGCAGATTTTAGGGATTTTACCACGTGGCTCTTGGGTAGAGTGGCTATAGGCTATGACGGGTAACGTAGGCACATGGAATAGTATGAGCGATAATAGAATAGTAACATGAATAGGAAGTTGGGGTAGTATAAATACCCCAACACATTTAATACTTTGCATTAAGTTTTCACACCTACATTCTTACCTCATTTATCATTGCATTTATTACCCTTTACTCATCCTCATGGGAGCTTGGTCTCTGGATAACACCCGGCGAGGCTAACGCTGTCTGACATTATGCAGAAATCTCCAACCCTTCATTTGGATATTTGGAACCAAGTAGGACAAGAAATTACTTCAACAAATTGGCGCCATCCGTGAGACCCTGATTCAATCTACAAGAGAATCGAATGACAGGTCCGGAGTTACCGCCTCCGCCCGAACCCACCTCCCCACCGGAACACATAGGTGGGAGCGGGGTCTTCAATACTCAAACCTCCGGAATACCGGAACAGATACAAGCCCAGATGGCGTCTTTAGAAGCTCTTCTTAGAAAGTACAATGCAATAGGGACCGGTGCTATCAAACCGGTTCGACTCACTTTCACAGACGAAGATGAGCAGGAGGAAGACGTCGCACCAAACCCCAAAGATGATCTCAGCAAACCTCATAAGGAAGTGGCCCGGTCACCCTTCACAGAAGGATAGTATAGTTATTTGGTCCCAAGCGCACCATGCCTACTAACTGAAGCTATATGATGGTTCGACCGATCCGGATGATCACATCAACCGCCCGTTGGGCAATGAATCAAGGAGAATGGCCTATCTTGGGTGTGGTGCGAGGATGTTCCAACAGACCATGGATGGAGCAACACAAGGGTGGTTCAAGAATTTGGAACCGGGAGCATTGACAGTTGGGACGGTGAGGAACAATTCACAACAAGGTTTGCTCTACGGGAAAAGAACACAAGGATCCCACAAAATCACCCGGATTGTTAGGCAAGAAATGAAACACTACGGTATTGAGCGATGGACCGACGAGGCTGGCGGATACTGTGAGTTCCGGAGCTCATGAAGATATCAGCGTTCATGAGTGCTCACCGGTGCCCTGACTTGTCTAAAAAGTTTTCTGATCAGGTCCCGAAATCCGTGAAAGAAATGATGACTAGAGTAGATGATTATATTCGAGCGGAAGAGGCTTATAAGAACACCGAATTGCCGAAGGGAGAAACATGTGAACTATCCCGGAGAGGAAACCTCCAGTTGCCGAGAGATAGGAACCTCAGGGGACCGGACAGGAGAAGGAATGACAGGAGAGCCTGGGAAAGAGGCGATTCCAGGCACAGAGAGGTATTCTCTCCGTACGTTGCCCCGAAAGTGGACGCTCGGCCCCGAAACGATTTTTGACGCAATGATCTTAGCAAGCATGATAATCACAGAACCATGCTCTCTGTCCTATCTAAACAGCCTAAAGAAATATTAGCCACGGAACACCATTTGAACCTACCCCCACCCCCACCATTGCAGGGAAAACCGAGCAAGGAGAATGAGGACAGATTCTGTGAGTACCATGGAGAGAAAGGCCACTTGACCAACAATTGTTACCACCTGAAAAAGCAATTGGAAACGGCCCTGAAGTCGGGAAAGTTGGATCATCTAGTGAAAACGTCCAACAAAGGGGACGGGAAAGGCCGAAGGGCAACAACGAGAAAGGAAACGTGATCAACATGGTTAACTATTATGTTGAAGACCGCAAGAGGAAAGCTCGGTACTACGGCGAGTTGGATGAACGTCCCATAACCTTCCCACGCATAGCCACGGAGGACCTATCGGAAGAACCATTGATTACGAGGCGGAAATCGAAGGATATTTTGTTCGGAGGTGTTTGTTGGCGGTGCATCGGTCAGTGTCAGTATGAGCATTGTTTTAATAACTTTAGCCCATCTATTCATTATAGGTTACAAGAAAGTAGTGCACCGCTAGTGGGATTCTCCGGAGAAGCTATTCAACCTTTGGGGAAGATTGAACTGGAAGTATGCTTCGGAGATCATGGTTTATTCAGGACGGTCATGATGAAATTCACAGTGGTGCGATCGCCTTCACCTTACAATGTAATACTGGGACGACGGGTCTAAGGAGCAAGAGCCGTGCCCTCGACCATCCATGCCATGATGAAGTTTCCCACTCCCGAGGCATCGCCACCTTGACCACCAAGAGGCGTGAGTCATGGAGTCTGTGAGATTGGAGGAAAGGCGGGACCCGTGAACAATTTCCTCCGTAATATAAGGCGAGACAACGGCCGAGAGACTCAAAGCTAGGGCCGACGGAAGATATTTCGTTAACGCGCCTACCCCGAACAACGCGTGACGATAGGGACCGGTTTCTCCCGGGAGTGTAGGAGGCAACTCATCGAACTCGAGAGAAAAATAAAAAGTATTTGCTTGGGAACCGACGGACATGACCGGGGTGCCAAGACGTTTCATCCAACACTCCCTTAATGTGAACGTCTCGGACACACCGATCGCCTAAAGAAGGATGTTTTCCCGAGAGAAAAACCAAGTGATTACAAGAGAGGTTGAAGAGTGGATTAAAGCTGGAATAGTTCGTCCGGTCAGGTACCCTACGTGGATTTCCAATCCGGTGCTAGTAAAGAAATGTGACGGAAGTTGGCGGATGTGCATTGATTTCAAAAATCTGAATTCTTCCTGCCCAAAAGATTACTATCCCTTACCAGAAATCGATTGAAAGATCAAATCTGTTATGGGATACAAGTATAAATGTTTTCTAGATGCCTACAAAGAAAACCACCAAGTTCAGATGAACAGGGACGACGAGGAGAAAAGCTGCGTTCTATCTGAGAACAAGGGACGTCTTGTTACACCAAAATGCCATTCGGATTGAAGAATGCAGAAGCAACATATCGGTCACTTGGTAGACTCGCATTCCAATCGCGAGATAGGTAGAAATTTGGAGGCATATGTCGATGATATGGTTATAAAAAGCCGGACGGAGAGAGAGATGATAGCCGACATAGCGGAAACATTTGATAACCTCAGAAGGATTAACATGAAGCTGAACCCGCAGAAATGTTCGTTCGGTGTAGAAGAAGGAAAATTCCTCGGGTACATGGTAACATCCGAAGGTATAAGGGCGAATCCCCGAAAGACAAAGGCCATCATGGAGATGAAGTCTCCAGGAACGTTGAAAGAAATGCAAAGTCTGAGTGGGAACCTAGCGGCCCTGAATAGATTCTTGTCAAAGTCAGCAGAGAAGTCCTTGCCTTTCTTCGAAACTGTAAAGAACATCACAAAGGAGAATAAGGATGAATATCGTTGGGCGAAGGAAGTCAAGCGACTTTCAAGAGATGAAAAACGATATTAGAATTAACCGTTAACCACTCCAAGACCGAAGGAACAGTTGTCCATATACTTAGCAGCATCAAAGGGAGCCGTTAGTGCCGTTCTAGCGGTATAAAGGGACGGGAGGCAGTTGCCGATACATTACGTAAGCCGAACCTTCCACGAGGCGGAAAGGAATTATGCTCCGATGGAAAAGTTAGCTTTATGTCTGCTACATGCATCACGAAGGCTACGAAGATATTTCGAGGCCCATCCCATTCGAGTCATCACCGACCAACCCGTTAAACAGATATTGTACAATAGGAAGTTTCGTGAAAACTTGCGAAGTCGCCGTAGAGCTAGGGGCTTATAACATCATATATGCTCCTAGAAATGCGGTTAAGGGTCAAGTGTTGCGCACTTTCTCACGGAGGTACAAGTTGAATCAGGACATCCGGTGAGCGATGGGAAAATATATGGGCATAATGGAAGTAGGAGATGAAGGAGAATGGTCGTTGTATACCGACGGTGCGTCCAATAGCAAGGGATCGCGCAGGTTTAGTCCTCATCATCAGGAGAAAGAAGAGCTTACTTATGCTATGCGGCTCAACTTTCCCAAAGACCAATAATGAGGTCGAGTATGAGGCTCTGCTAGCCGGACTCCGGATCGCAAAAAAGCTCAAAATTAGGAGTTTGAATGTGCGAGTTGATTCCAAACTAGTTGCTAGCCAGATCAACGGAGAATTTACGGCTACCAAAGAAAGCATGCAAAAATACTTGGCTCAGGCGAAGGAGCACATAGCGGGATTCCAAGGCTTCAAAATCTGCAATATTCCAAAGGCTCAAAACCAAAAGGCAAATATATTGAGAAAATTAGCATCGGTGGCTTTTGACCACCTCACTAAAAAGGTGTTAGTAGAAGTCTGGAAAACCTTCGGGAGGAACGGAGGATTAACACCGTGGTGGAAGAAGAGGCGGATAAGCTGGATGACACCGATCATCGGATGTTTGGAAGAAGGGTTTGGTAGGAAGATCCCAACGAGTCGAGTCTACGGATGAAAATTCCGCGTACACTATGGAAGGAGGAGTTTTGTTCAAAAGGGCTACCTAGTGCCAATGTTGAGGTGTGTAGGTCCGTTGCAAGCAAATTACATGTACAGAGGTGCGAGGGATCTTTGTGGGATGCATTCCGGACCACGAACCGTAGTGGCAAAGCTTATGAGGCAAGGGTATTATTGGCCCACTATGCACCGAGACGCACGAGAAGAAATTAGGAAGTGTGACTCTTGTCAGATACATGCTCCAGTACCCAAACTCCCTAAAACATTATTGACCTCCATCATGGCCCCATGGCCTTTCTACCAATGGGGAATGGATGTGTTAGGCCCCTTCCCGGAGGCACCAGGCCGCTTCAAATATGTGATCGTGGCAATCGACTACTTTACAAAATGGATAGAGGCGAAGCCGCTGGTTAAAACAACGGGAAAAGACGTTATAAAATTTGTCTATGAAAATATTGTATGCATGTACGGTCTGCCGGGGATCATAGTCACCGATAATGGGACTAACTTTGTCAACGACCCGTTTAAAAAATGGTATGAAGGCTTGAAAATCAAGCAGATAAATACGGCCGTTGCACATCCAAGCCGATGGATTGGTGGAACGAGCCAACAAAGTTTGATGGGACCCAATGGGAAGGTCCCTACCGGGTGATAGGAGCTAATCAGAATGGCTCTTATAAGTTACAAACAATGGAGGAGAAGGAGGTCCCTCGGACCTGGCATGCCATAAATCTCATAAACTGTTTCTTATAATTGTTATTGTGATAAGAATCCTATGATCACTGTATAACCCAACTTATCTATGTATGTTAACTCAATGATGAAAGTTTTCCTATGATTAGGAAAACAATTTTGCGTGACAAATAATGTGTTGCATAGCTCGTCCGGCGGCTGGCCCCCGTCGAGTACGATTGCTAGATATTTACTTGGGTAATACTACCGGATGCCCGAAAACCTTGCTCGGATGCCCAAATAATGGATGCCCAAAAGTAAAAAATAATACTATGGACACCTGGTGGAATGCCCGAGCATCCTTGCTGGATGCCCGAATAATGGATGCCCTAAAAATATGTAAGGTTGCCCGGATGCACGGTTGCCCGGTCTACGAGGTCGGATGCCCTTTAGAAAACCTAAAGGAGGCTGGTCAATATAAAAAAAAAAGAAAGTAAAGAACCACAACCCGCGTGCATATACACAACACATACAAAATTTTGTCTCGAGTAAAATGCTCGGTTCTACCTCGAGATGAGCGAACATAAGTCACAAAAGGTAAATTATTCGTTATTACAATCATAGCTATTTGAATCATTGTTCACAAACATACAACACAAGCCTAGCTTCAGTGTTGGCATTGGATTTTCTACGTGGCGGGGTGCTTCTGGAATAGCAGGGCGGAGGTGGGAAGAAGGCGTGAGGGCCCTTGCTGGGGGGCGTCGGGCTCTATGTTCAAGCAGATCCCAGGGTGGCAGTAAGAATCCGATAGCTTCTTTATGTATGGGTACTCGGTCATAAAAGTTTATTGTATTCGCCTTCCATAGCTTGAGCATCCGGTTGACTTTGGCAATACCCTTTAGAGCTGCGTCGATCTCCTCCTCTTTCCTACCCACACTTACCCCAATCACGAACCCAGCTTGGTATGTCAGGCTATAAACTTTAGCCATGCCCTTTTTACATTCCACACTGTTGAATAGCCGTGACAGTATTTGGCGCGGAATGGTACGGACGACATTTTGTTTTACTACCTCCGCTTGAGCCACCTCGGCCGCCAAGTTTCCATTTTCCACTTGCAATGACTCTAAGGATTGGTTCTTAACACTTAGCTCATTTTCAAGTTTCCGGATCCTTTCAGCTTGGGCGCCGGAGGTTTCTCTCCACTCCTCTCTCTCGCGGGTTACCCTGTCCACCTCATCCTCCAGGTTCTTCCCCTTATCTAGGCTAGCTTGATACTCGGTTTCCAGTTTCTTGGCTCCTCGGTTAACCTCTCATTCTCGCCTCGGCAATGCCCAATCTATCGCCCAACCCTGACAACCCTAGTAAGTCTGGTGAGCTCCCACAGCGTGGACGACATGCCATTGAACCTCTTGAGAACTCGCCTTGGGCTATCGCGCCGCCAAACTCTTCATAGGCCCGACGACTAAGCTCAATGTTGTTTATCTGTTCTAGAGCTTCTTGCTCGGCAGGGGTGGGAAGATTGTCAATAAGCTCCTTGCAGGACCGATAGGAGTTTATCCGAACGTTATCCCGAAGGGCCCAGTTAGGGATAAAGACGTTCGTGGCTTCATCTGCATAGCGATTTAGGAAAAACAATCGACACATAAAAAGCAAAATGACAAGTCGAAGGCTAGAATATACCGAATCAAGGTTGATCTTATCAACCCGTCAAAACCATGAGAATGGTGGTAGAAAACACGAAAGACATGACATAATAACATAATGAGTAAGGAAAAGATTGTAAAATGAACTACAGCGATCTATATGTACCTTTGAACTATGACGAGGAGAGCGGTGGCGGTGTTTGGCCACCCGTTGACGGGAGGGGGGTGCATATGTTGCAAATGTCCGCCCGCCTTGAAGATTATCTCCCATTCCTTCATCGCCAGATTACCCAGCCGACCTCGCCGCAATATTGGGACCTTACTCACAGCTTGTCCCTCCCGGTCAGGAAGCTCAAGATATTCGACATATTAACAAGCGAAAGAAAGAAAAGCGACAACAAAATAAGTTGGTTAGAAACTTTAAAGGCGGATCCGGGAGACGACGTCAATCCCAAGATGACAAGCTAAGCGAGTAATTACCATGACCCCGGGCATCTTTTAGAGCAGGCTCGAACTCAGGATTCTTGAAAACCGAGGAGAGATGGCACATCCATAAAAGACTCATCGTCGGACTGCGCAACTTAATAAGATTCTGGCTAAGTCTCGTGGCGTCCTCTGGGGAAAAGCCGGCAGGAAAGGTGTCTGTGATTTTTGAATCTTTGTGTCTCCACGCCATAGCAATAGGGATGGCCCGCCTGTCGATCAAGAAAAACTTTTCCTTCCAATGTTTCAGACCGGACAGAACCTCCTTGAAACACTTATATGAACCCTTACCCGTCCGGTTCTCAAATGAAAACCAATGTCCTTGTTTACAGTAGGTAAAAGCCCTAAGAGGGAAACCACAGGTTGTATGTTGAGGTTGTAACATCTAATCTCGAAAAGCATCACCGGTTCAATCCTAGCGGGACTAGGCGAGAAATGTGCACCCTAAAGTGTTTGATCACATTCAAGAGAAAAGTTGAGAAAGGAATTCTAACCCCTATTTCTAAGCGCTTAGGATAAATACCTATCTTATCCTCAGGAAGCGATCCATAGTCATATCATCCGGTGGTAACACCGGACGTAGATCATTGGGAATACCGTACTCGGCTACTATATTGTCTAACTCAGTTTTGTTAACTTAGAAGTGTATATGTGCATGTCAAACTTAGGAAATACTGGGTTGAGCGGTCTCTTCATTGGTTTCTTCCGTCGGCGGACGGACGTGTTTTCTCTAGCGGAATATTCCTTCGGTTCCAATATCGGCCATTTCTAAAAGATGCAAGACAATTTACATATATTAATGTAAAAAGAGCAAGACAAACCTTAAGAGAGAGAAGAGGACGTGGGAGATACAAAAGCAATTTTGTGTGTGTGAAATGTAAAACCAAATGAGGTAAAAGGGGCATATATATCTTGAGGAAACCCTAATGGCGTGAAAATGTCTAATCGGTCGAAATAGGGATGGCGTGGACTTCGTGGGCCGTCCACGACGAAGGTGAAACGACGGTGGCGGGAAAAGCCCAGACCACCGAGCCCGCATAACTTGACCCATTCTCGTAAGGTCCAACCATTGTGATTGATCCTATATGAACTTTTTCTCTCCTTAGCAGGCCGAATAATGTTAAGTGTTGCATCATCGGCTCTTCGCCAACAATACAACACTGGGGGGACATGTTGACGTATGTGTCCGGACGGACCGACATCCTGTCAAACCCATCATCCGGACGGTCATTCTAACGCCCGGTCAAGAATGACGACCACCGACCATGTCAGCAGATTTTAGGGGATTTCCTACCACGTGGCCTACTAGGTAGAGTGGCTATGGGCTGGAATAGTGGTGAGCGATAATAGAATAGTAACATGAATAGGAAGTTTGGGTAGTATAAATACCCCAACACATTTAATACTTTGCATTAAGTTTTCACACCTACATTCTTACCTCATTTATCACTGCATTTATTACCCTTTACTCATCCTCACGCCGGAGCTTGGTCTCGGGATAACACCCGAGGCGAGGCTAACGCGTCTGTACATTGTGCAGGAAATCTCCAACCCTTCAGCTGGACTCTGGAACCAGCCAGACAAGAAATTACTTCAACAGTCTTCGATGCCTTATTACAAGTGGTCTTAGTTGTAAGAGTAAATTGCAAAAATCGTCCTTGTGGTTCATTAAGTGCAAATATCGTCCGGATTGGCACTGTTACGTGCACTTTTGGTCCTTCAACAGTGAAATTTGGCAAACCACAAGGACGGTTTTTGCAATGATGGAGGACCAAAAGTGCACGTAACAATGCCAAATCCGGACGATATTTGAACTTAATGAACCACAAGGACGAAACGTGCAATTTGACCAAACCACAAGAACGATTTTTGCAATTTACTCTAGTTGTAATATAGTAATTAGCGGGTTTTTATTCTTTAGTTTACGAAATTATCAGCGTGACATTGATTGGCCAGTTGACCCATTAGTTTTGTATCTCTTGAACCTAGCCTAATAGATACAAAACCAATGGGCCAGCTGGACGATCTATGCCATGCTAATAGAAATATGTAATGTGGATAGCTAAGGTCGGTTTGCTTTTAGGCTATGCGCAGTGGAGGCGGTTGGGATTCGGTTGCCACCGTCGGTCGTGGTCGGTTGTCCCCCTGTGGAGTCCTCGGTCGTGCTCGGTTGGGGAGAGAAGGAAGACAAACTCGGTTGAGCACACAACCGAGTATAAACTCAAAGTTTACCATTTTTTTTTTCAAAACTTTACCACTTTTACAACATTATAAATACCAACCTCAAACACATTTTTAAACACACAATTCAAACAACTTCTTTGATAATCATCGTCACAAAGAAAACTCCCAACTCAAAACCCGACGATCCCAACTTCCCCAAAATTCCCGAACTTGAATTTCTCACGGAATCGAAAACGTTCAACTTAGATTATTAAGTTGCGGTTTTAATAAGTATTATAACGTCTACGTTTTATTAGTTTAAGTTTTTAATTATTGTTGTAATGTTAAGTATTTTTATTAATGAAGTTTAATTTTGTTTTTAATTTTTTTAATTATTAACAAAATAAAAAAAATAAATAAAAATAAAAATTTCGGTCATGCATGTGGCGCTTGGGTCGTCGGAGAAAGAAAGGCGATGTGACACCGACGAACCAGGCCGCCATCACATAATAAGATTATAGCTTGCTCATATAGCGATAGAAATATGTATAATTGATGGTTATAACACCGCAACAGTCACAACCCTTTTTTTTTTCCCTCAATAATTACTAACCAGGTCCACTAAAATATACCCTGACACATGTCATTTTCAAAAGTAAAAAACGAGAAAGAAAAAAGAAACGAGTTTCACCACGAGCACCACAACCATTGCCAACCCTGGTTGAGCTGCAATTGGTGACCACATCGAAGCCGACCACTAGAACCCCACCCCGAGGTCATCACGGATGCTCCTAAAGTTTGATATTGCGTTCATTCAAGCTTTATTATGATAGTTTTGCGTTTTTACAGAGATGGTTATGACCACTGGGGTGACAGGTTTTTATCTTGTCTAATTTCATTTACATTTTCTTTTCCAAAAGAACCGATCTTACATTTTTGCATGTATACCATCGATGAAAATTTGACATATATAACTATTGCATTTTCACCCTTTTATGTGATTCGTCCCAAAATGAACAGAGAACATCGCATAATCAAATGATGTGATAATTCAAGTTTGACATGTCAACTTTTGAACACATGGACTGTCTATTGTATAATACACAAACTTTAGGCAAGCCTAATAAAACATTTAAAGACTTTCGTAACCAAAAAAACAGTTACAAAAATTTTATGCCTATATCTACACATATTCATTTGTGTTCTCAACACTAAAAATAACATTTAATGGACTAGGTATATATCATCAATTACATTATCATGATAAATGCAATCGTACCACATCAATCTATTATAATTATTAATCCCACCTCCTCTGCATTAACTCTCATTTCCTAATAAAATATGCCAAATAAATTTTTAGCTAATTTTCCCAACTCGTATGAACAACTAAATATTGTCTAACATTAACATTAACATCTCAAACAAACCAATCCCAAAACTAAATAATATTCATTAAACTACAAAAACAAAAGTAAAAATTCATTACATTAATCACACGAATAGGCCGCTAGGGTTTTTTCTGGTTTTTCCTTGTTCAGATTACACATAAAAAGACAAGTCTTGAACTCACATATTCGTAAACCAACCAAGATATCCTATGACCGTTTCTGACAGCCATCAATATCCGCATTCGACCCGGCCATAAGAGTAACTAAAGATCATAAAAGCGCCCACAATAAACTTATGGGCTTTTAGGATTCAAATCAAGATAACACGTAAGCAACTCATGCAAATAATCCCAATTAGCACGTGCATCATTAATGTCACGTGCTTCCACCATTTCCTGCATTGATTTCCTAAAATCAAAATAAGGGTCTGGCGATACAGTCTGTATCGCCACCCCACCCCCATGAAACCCCTCCTCCGCCGCTTCCGCCGTGAACGACGTTGAAGCGGCGGAAGACGTCGAAGGAGAACTCGACTCGATTATCGAATTCGATCTCCCGGGTGACGAAAAGAAGAACCGGTTGGATGCAATGGCGGTGGAGAGATCGGCGGTGGTGTCGGTGGCGGATCCGTCGTCGGAATCTGAGTGAAGGTCGTAAAGGGTGTTGAAGGTTTTGACAGTGTCGGAGTGACGGCGGCGGTGACGGTGGTTGGACGGTGGTTGTGGTGGTGGTGGTGATTGGTGGCGTTTGAGTTTTGAGAAGCAGAGATTGAGATTCCGTTCAAAAGTGGTCGGCATTTTCTCGTCGGAATATGTTTCCGGTGGCTGAGTTGTTTGTGAGGGAGGGGATTTTGAGAGAGATAGTTGGGGTGAGTGAGATTTATGTGCACTTATTACAAGAGGTGTTTATATAATTTAGTTTAATAATAAAATATTGTTTTGTGAATATAAAGTCTTTATAATAATGAAAATAGTTAGTTGTAATAGTGTTACTTAAGTTGGTTAATAATAAATAAAAAAGTTGTATGTTAGTGAAATACGAAATGTGAACTCACGCGATCGCAATGGGATTCTTTTAGACGTGAATTTGGATAGTGACTATTTTCGCTAAATCTTTATAGCGACTTACTTGCTAAATGACACTTAAACCTTGAGACTATTTTCGCCAACTGACTTACTAAGAATCCACACTTAAACCTCGAGATTATTTTTGCTAACTGCGAAGTTGGCGATTAATGAGACAGCGTCTTGGTTTGAAGAGATCGTATGCTCATTTAATAGTATATAGGATAATTTCGCTATAAATCTTTGGTGTTTTATGAATAAGTTTCAAACATATTAAAAGCTTTTTAAGTTTTAATTTAATAATAATAGTTTTGTGTTTTATATTTACTAGTTATAATATCTGTGTATGTACGGGTTTTTACATATTTTGTTTTTTTAAAAATCGATTAATAATTTATTTCTTTACATTAGACACAAATATTTTTAAAATCACTCTCATTTTTTACTAAATTTTTTTCTTAATACTTTTGACAATTAAACCTTTATGTTTATTTTTTTCCTTGACTATATAAGAACGCTTTTTTAACTATTTCCAAATTCGAATATTTGAGTTTTTTAGTAAATATTTTAAAATAAAAATAATAATAAATAAATAAAATATTACCAAATAAAGTATGAATTAACTTTTTGAAATGAAAATTTTCCACTAAAATTTTGCTTTATTATATAAAAGGCGTGTTATTAGTAGGTTTACATTAAAACTTTTTTTTAATAATTTAATACAAGTATTATCATGAATTATTTAATATATTTGTAAAGTTTTATACATAATGGATATAAGTTTCTAGTTTAAAAAGTTTATAAAAAGATTATTAAGCGATTATATTCACACACATTAGATATATATATATATATATATATATATATATATATATATATATATATATATATATATATATATATATATATATATATTATAGACAAGATAATGCGATTTTATTTTTATTTTTACTTTTTATTTATTTTATTTATTTATTATTATTTTTTTTATCATTTTCCAACTATGTACTTTATTTTTTATAAGAATTTTATTTTGTCAAACTTTATAACATACTCTAATCTCAATAATACACTTCAAAATAGATGTATCAAATTTATACATTTTTATTTTTTACTTTTCAATTTTTTTTTAATTCAAGCACATATTTCATACTTTCTCTTATAATAATTTTTCTTCTCAAACTTTATAACCTTACCTCCTAATAATACATTTCAAAGCGAAAGAAATAAATCAAATAACCAAATAACACGAGTTATCACTATCTTTTATTGATAGGTATGAATAACTTCCTCATATTTTTAAGAGTTTGTCTAATGAATGTCCTTAGGCAAGGTTTAAGGTATTTAAAAATGAAAGTTTAAGTTTATAAAATTACAAATCAGATTTAATTATGATAATTTGTAAGTTTAATTAATGCGTATTAAATATATTTGCAATATAAAAAGAATGTTCATGCTTAATAAATATACTTTAACCAATGCTCTCCATGCACTGATTAGACAATCACAATTTTTAATAGTTGCATTAAAACCTAAATAAGTACATAGGGTATTTTTGGCAAAACCATTGTAAAATATATCTTTGTAGTTTATAAACCGAAATCAGAATCAAAAGCTAAAGTTGTTAAAATTAAATTCTGTCAGTATGTTATTTTTAATAATAGTGTTTAGTAAATTAATTATTAAATGTAATTATAAGATGTAAAATACATAAAAAGACAAATCTATAATCGTAAATAAATGTTTGGAGGGTATATTAGTAATTTAAAGTTTTAATGGGTCATGACATTTAAAAACTTCATTAATCATTTTCGTTTTGAAATTATTTGTTTGAAAAAAGAACATGAGTAATGATCCAAATGGCGCTATTTAGTTAATAGAAGATTATTTTAGAACATTAATAAATTTCCTTTTAAAAGTTCTCGCCAAAATGTTCCGATGAAAAGGAAATGAAAGTACGTTAACAACCACCCTTTTTAACTCTTTTGCTTACGAAACAAGTCTTTTCTGAAAAAAAAAAAGTTATTAAGCACGTTAATTGGAGCCACTTTTCAACGCCATATTTTACTCATAAGCCAATTTTTTCTCTTGTTATTAAATTATTTGGTAGATCTCTCTATGTTTTAGAGTTGAAATTTAAGATAGCAAAAAGCCAAAAACTACTGATTGATCATCTATTATAAGATTTGATGTGTGAATTGTGTAATATTACACTGATTATAAAACCAATGTTGCAAAATCGGTCAACTAGATCGATTAATCGCCGATTAATCGTTAATCGGCCGAAGCACTGTCGATTTTGAAAATCGATTGAAAAATCGCCTTAAAAATCAACACTAGCGATCAAAAAAAATCTACCGAATCTACCGATTAATCGGCCGAATCGGTCAAAACCCGCCAATCGGTCATTTTTAAAAATAATAATTTAGGCGATTCTACTTAATTTGGGGATCGTATATTTCGTTTATAACGCAAACGGGATCATAATCGAATTTGAGCCTTTTATTAAGGTGTGGAAACAAGCAGCTTGGAATCGGTGAAGATTTTAGTTTGGTCCGTAAATACCAAAAATTGCAGAAATACCAATCAGATTAATCCCGACTTGACCGACATTTCGCCATGGGGTGATCGACCGCCCGACTACCGATTCACGATTTTTACAACATTGATAAAAACACATGATACATGCTTAAACTTTCGATTCTCCTCTATCCTTTCATTCTAATACATCCAAATAGTTATTGCAACCCGTTATAGTTTGAGTAATTATCTTGCTTGTCAAAAAGAAAGGCGAAAAATAAAGTAAAGCGCTTGATGAAATGTTTCAGAGACCAACTTTACGAAGTATTTAAAAGGCTGTTGCCTATCCATTTCACTAGCTAGGCAGCGATTTCTTTAGTAACATATAAACAATAGTCCATAATAAAAAATAAAAAATAACGACCCACGGGCAGCGAACAAAACATGCATTTAGGGGTGTTCATCTTTTGTGTATTAAGTTCGGTTGACATCAAAGACAACACTAAGGAGTGTTGTTTGCGTCTCGGTTCGACCGACCCATGTAGGTGTGTCATGATCACGGTTTAACAATAATCATAATAAGAGTGTGGTAATCCTTTTTGATTCTCGGATTCACAATAGTTTGGGTTTGTCCATGTTTTCATTTGCTTGTGTTTCCTGTCTCAAAGGATGCGTTCGTCCAAGTTTATTTTCCAGTTTAATTTGTAAACCTATTGAGGGTGTTTGTTATGGTTAATTCTGTCAACTAAGGTGCGTTTGGTTTTTGCAATGGGTGGAAGCCCATATTAATAAGTGGGGTTGGGTTGGAATTATGTTTGGTGCTGCTTATTAAAATTATTTTGGTAAAAAGATAATATGTGTAATTATTTACGGATATCAGATTTATCGGACTAACATAGTTTATTTTGACTTATGTGTTCATTGGTGAAAGTTTTGGTTACTTTTGGGATTGCGACATTGGATTTGGATTATACATTAATACGGATTGTGATTTGACTTTTGGAAAATTATTGGACATATATCGATATCTCTTGGACATTTGACATTTAGGACTTATTGGACTTAAAAACGGGTACAATATATTAGACTCAATACGAATTTAATATATCTAATTCGTAACAGTTACACAATAAAGAAATAATGTCTAAAACCAATGAATACTTTTTATTAGTTTTTTATTGACTTGGGAAATTAATTTACAATAAAGTCTATTGACTGGAAAAGTGGTATAAATGGACGTGCCATGCCGAAGTTTATAAAAACATTCTAAACTTATACTTTTATTTCACAATCGTTGATTCTTATAAAACCCGATAAGAAATCTAAACATACGATTTATTAAATCGTGAAACCTTCATTGTTAACTAAGGTTTTATTATAAAACCTAAACGACTTTCTAAGCTATTTGGGATTATAGGGTAAATACCGAAACTTACCAATTGACTTACTTTATTGACATACTCTTTGTCATTACTTCATTGACTTCTTCCTTGTCATTATCTTCTCGACTTGAGTCATTGTCAATACTTTCACACGTGGGAGAGCCTTCATACATGGGGTGAGAATACATGCTCGCTTTTTTACTAAATGAAATGCTTGATTGATTTGAATATGCGAACGTTTACTTGGTTTGATGAAATGTGTGATTGGTTTGAATACGTTTTTATATGGACACAAGCACTTGAAAACTATTTTGAATGGACCTGGAAATGTTTTTGGTGGTTTTATGGAAGTTATTACATGGTTAGGCTAAGGTTAGTATCCCATTTTGCCCATTCATGGACTGTTAGTTCCTGCGGAAAGCGCGAGTGTCATAGATAGATCTACCGGGGGTGACTACCCCGTCCAGAGTTGGTAGCGCCAACTGGTAGGACGTATAGCATATCAGATATGGTGTTTAGGGATATACACCGTTAGGAGCTTGTTTTGGTGCTTATGCACTGTGTCGAGCGTCGATTGCATGACTTAGCCTGCGTAATAGATAAGCTTACGTGACACTATATTCGTTGTAGTATTTACATTTTTGATATGGTCCAAGTTGTTGTTTATGAGCTAATTTGCGGATAATTGTTTTGATACTATGAGTTAGGCAGGGTATGCCTTGGTTAAATTTGACTTGTTTGTGAGAAATGATTTTCACTTGAAAACCTTGTGGTCCACATTACTATTTTGTTGGCAAACTTTGTTTTCACGACATTGTGGGCGACACAATGATCACTAAGCTCTCTTTTGAACTCGTTATGCTTTAATGCGAACCTATGAACTCACCAACCTCGTGTGGACGCCTTTAGCACGTATTTTCATGTTCTTAAGGTGATAACTTACTTTTGGGCGCTTGCAATGGCATGACATGGTTATGGGAACAACATACCCGATATTTATTTGGGACCGTTCAAATTATTTCATTGGGCCTTATTTCCGCACTATTTTGATTTATGTAAACTAAATCCTTTTGAAATATATGATGTTTCTCTAAAGCGGATAAGGTAAGTCCGTTTTCTATACTTTGTGTTGTGATACCAATTTAGTAGCACCGTGTAGAAAACTAGAAGGGTTGAATAGTTTACCAATTAAAAACTTTGTTTTGAAACTTATTGAAAGATCAATTGATATTGATCTTAGATATGTTAATGAAATATGCAAGCAATATGTAAAGAGTAAATAAGAAAGAAATGATCAAACCACAACAAGTTGTTTATAGTGGTTCGGTCCACAAGGACTCTTTTCCTTGCTCTACTCCACTCTTCGAGTCTCACACTCGAGAGTTTAACTTCACTAGTCAACAAGCTCCTTTCACCGTGGAGAAAACCTTTACACTTCGCCACACTATTTCGACACTAAGCTAGATGTCGAGTTCTTTCCAAGGGTACAACTACTCCCACACAATGTATTTTGAGGACTAAAATACCAACCACTCACACTCACAAGATTATGATGGTTTAATACAACAATAAAGTATGAATCAACACAAGATCATACAACACTAAACAAACAAGACTTCCAACTTCTCGTTTGAAGCTTGAATGTGACTTGATCTTCTTTGCTACAAAGAGATCACTAATATGATATGAAACCGAGTTAGAAAGGTTAGAGAAGATATGTAAGAGAGTATGATAGAAAGGGATGAAAACTACTTGGTTTGGCTTTGCTATTTATAGCTAAAACCTTCAAGAACATTCACGGACCACGGACCCTTTAAAAGGGTTCCGCCTGGTTAATGGATTTTGGTGCCGCCAGTCCGCGACCAAGATATCAAGATCTTGCCAAAGTCAACCATATCTATGTAAGATTGTGTAAGATATGAAGAGTACAAATCCACACAAAATATCTAATAAAATCTTTCAATGATTTCCATGATGCATCACATGATGTCATGTGTTGTTTTTCTATTTTTAGAAATATGTAAATACATAAGTAATGTTCAGTTTTTAAGAAACTAAAACATTCTAAAAACTACTATCATACATTATGCTTAGACTCATATTAAGATATGATTAGTCACAATGTAAATGCTTAAATGATGAAGATATTATTTGAAAAAGCTTGTTTTAATATCTATTAAACTTGACAAGCTTTAAGCTTTTATACAAATTAAATTTACTTTTGTCGTTAACAAAACTTAGGTAAAGATCAAAAATATAAATAACGTTTAAAGATGATATTTGTATTAACAATCTCCCCCTTTTTGTTGAGGACAAAATATAAATTTTATTTTTATAAAAGATACAAAGTTTGTGCAAGAGTTATAAAAATATTAGTTTTAGAACTTGAAAAGGAAATGATAATGCAAGTGTATGATGTTTGAATTTTTCGTAAAGTCAAAGTATTCACTAGTTGATGCATGATGTTGACTTTTCGGAAAGTCAAAGTATGCGATTGACTTTTAAGAAAAGTCAAGTATTACCAATGAAGTATCATGTTTGACTTTTTCGGAAAGTCAATGTATGCAGTTGACTTTTTCAAAAGTCAAATATAAACAAGTTCTATATTTTCTCCCCCTTTTTATCTCAACAAAATGAAGAGGCGATGCGGAATGTTATGAGCCCGAGCCATTATCTCCCCCTTGATCAAAGCTCCCCCTAAATTGGGTGCTTAATGGGAAGATACATTGATTGTCAAAATAAAGCTACAAAAAAAAAATGTTAGTAATAATGATCATTCACAAGCATTTCCAAACATTATGTAAAAGCACCAACAATGTAAAAAACACCATTCATTAGTTAAATTTTTTCATGAATAAAGATCATGAAAAGAGAACACAATGATGTGTTTTATTACAAGAAAAAGAAAATAATCCTAAGAAAAGAAAAACTTAGAAATGCTAGTCTATGACCATCCTAATGAGATGGTGGATGAGAAAGAGCGTTGAGACGCTCAAGGATGTGATTGAGGATGAACCTCATTTCCTCTTGAAAGTCATGGACCATAACCCGGGTCCTTTCAATGGTTTGGGCCGTTTGCTCACAAGTTGAGCAACTATGCCTAGGAGGATAGTATGTTTGGTGAGGTTGTGGTGGTGGAATGGTAGATGTGTGGGTGTTGGTGGGGATGTTTGGGGTGGTCATGATGGAGGCTAGCAAAGCATTTTGCATTTGCATAGTCTCACTAAGGTGAGAATCCACCATGCCTTTGAATTGGTGGAGGTTGTGGAGTTCCGCAGATCTCTCTCTTGTGGGATTGGCATCCCATGCACTCCTTAATGTCCTCGAGATGAGGGACATTGATGTGGAGTGGATGGTCCCCATACAAAGGACCATGAATGTCTTTGTGAATGGGGTGAAAGAGAAGAGGTTTTGGCCCTAGGGGGCATTTGGGTCAAAAGATGACCTCGGTGACTCATGAGCAATTCGCTCAATTGTGCCAAAAGATGGCAATGGTGGTGGATGATTTGGCCTACTAGGCAAGTCATCTAAGTCCTCCAAGAAAGGATTTGGAGAAGTGGGTGGTGTTGAAAATAACTCCAAAGGGATGAGAGTTGGAGACTTTGGTGGTGAGGGTGTTTTGGATGTTTGGATGGGTGCCGGTGGAGGTGAAGTTGGTGTCTTTGTAGGTGGTGGAGTGGTGATCACAATGTGTGATTGAGTAGGTGTAGCCAAGGTAAGACTTGTATCATCTCGGATGGGAGATGAGATTGTGAGTGGAGAAGATTCGGATGAGGATCTTAAGTTTACGAAGCAACAAGGCCTTACGCTAATTCTAGCGGTGTTCTTGCAAGGTTTAGGAGAGGATTTTGTCATTTTGACTTGTGTTTTTCTTTGCTAGATGATGGTAAGAATGAAGAAGGTGTGAGGATGATCATGGTAAAACCCCTCAATGTATAGAAGTGAAAAATTATGGAGAAATGTGTTTGATTTGATGTTAAACCATTGAAGAGATGAGGTTCCTAATGATTTGGAAATGGGTTGAATGCTAGTCATATCACCCAAGTCAAGCCATTCAAGAGAGATGGAGTGAAGAAGAAAAGATTTGCAATAAATGTGTTCTAATGAGTAGAATTTCCTAACAATCGATTACCCAGTTTGAAGGTACCAAAATTTGGTTCCTTCCTTTATGCCAAAAGGCTCCTTGGGTGGATTTTTCAAATTTTGAATTTTGGTGGAAATGGTTTCTTATATGCCTAAGTGAATTATACTAGTTCTAATAAGTGTATAAACTAGTTAAGATTGACTTATAAACAATGGTTGGTAATTTGGAATCACGTAAGAGTCGAAATTCGAAAGTTACCCGGAGGATCCACGACACCAAAATTTACACGGCGGAACCCTTGAAAGGGTGCCTCGTCCGGTCACTTCACATACAAGTATGGCGGTACCATTTCACATAACGAGATGGTACCAAAACGTTGGTGCTGCGTCGATCCGTCGCAAAGGCGTAAAACTTCACGAGTATATTTTTAGGTGTCGGGGACTTTTCCGAAACCTGAAATTTTTCTCAAAACATGTGACACTAAACATTTCCAGTTAGGAAAAGTAAATAACACATGTACAAACATAGTGGAGCATAGATTTTGAGCAAGGCTTAGTGATTTTCACATTATAGTGAAAATGGGTAAAATTTGATAGCATACTTGTGCTATCTCCCTGCATAAGATTGTTAGCATACAATATTGTTTTAAGTTATATTATCATCCTACACAATAAAAACAACTAAATTGTATCAAACATTAACGATAATGTATTGTTCCAAACACTCCTTAATGGACCCTTATTTGTCCAACTTCTTGTAGATCTTGTTCATCATCCTACCAAGGCACTTGAACATTCCCTTAGTTTGCTTGAATTCCGCTGATTCCTTCTCGATCTCTGGAAGAGACGCATAATACTCATGAGGTGGAAGATGAGAGCTTGGAAGACCATCATCGGAGCTATTTGATGATGATGATGATGGAGTTGGAGGTTTTGCTCTTTTGCCTTTTGTCTTAGCAACTCGTGCATCACTTAAAGGTACACATATGTGAGGGATGAGCTCATAGTGAAGGTGCATCCCTTTTGGGCTTGGTGGAATTGGTGCAAAGTTTCTATAGAGAAGGGTGAGAAGCATCTCGTATGGAAGAGCAACCGATCCTTGAGCTGGAATATCAATCATTCTCTTAGCGATGTAGTAAGCTAAATTGAATGGTTGACGGGTGGACAAGTTGTAGAGCATGTGACAAAGGCAAGCGTTGATGTGATCCCTATTTCCTATGGTGCTAATGACGTTGGCTATAAGTATCTCCTCCCATTTCTTAAATTCGGGTTTAAGTTCATTTAGCTCCATTCCATATGGATCTCGGTTTACCTCCTTTCCCTTTCGGGTAACTCGGGTGGTATCACCCCTTGGGTTAAATAGGTGTCCACGGATAACATCCTTGTCGGCCAAACGAGTTTGGTAGGGAGGAGTGCGGTCATTGATTGCATCAAGAACGGTGAGTGACCACTTATCCGAGTAGACACAAGTCCCTCGGTTGGGAATTTCTAGCAATTGAGCAAAGTTGGCTAAGGTGATGGTGTAGTCGTTTTGATTGATTTTAAACCTAAGACAAAATTCATCATCGTCTTCATCACTAAAGCCGGTCACACTAGCATAGAACTCTAACACAAACCTAGGACAAATTGGTTCATCGATGTCAAGAAGACAATCGAATTGAATGGCGACTAGTTTTTCACGGAGATTGGTATTTTAAAGTAAGGATGAGTGAATGGTTCTACCCTCATGGAAATACCTTGATTCTAGACTCCTAAATATTTCTACTTGTTCTTTGGAAAGTCCTTTGGTTTTGTGATGTTTAGGAATATAGCCAAGGGTGTCTTTGTGATCATAGAATCTTGCGGCTACCATGGTTATTCCTAAGAGCAAGAATTAATATGTTAAAAATGAGAATAAATTTTAACGTTTTGGTTCTAGTGTGTGCCTATATGAAAACGATTTGGAGTTGCGGTTATCTCGACTCATTTTATGCACAAAAAATGGTTTTAGTGGGGTGTTTGGCAAATACCATGAGATAACCCAAATGCTCCTAATTCAATGTGGCTTCATTTGAATATACCCGGGAATGCATATTAGTTATGCAATAACTTTAGTATTCAAGAGCATGCAAGTGATGAAAATCTAACGTTTCTATTTGTATTAACAAAAAAAAAAAATTGTTTTCCTACAAGTGAGAAGCTTTTCAAATTTTTTGACATGGGGTGTTTGGTTATTTGAATAAGGCCTTATATTTATTATCTATTAATTAGTGGGAAGCATGATTTGTTTATGCAATATGATAATGTAGTACCTAATTTCAATGACTAGTTATGCATTTTGCCAATTGAATTTATATTTAGTATAAAAGCATACATAAAACCCCATGTAATGATTTGTAATAGTTTTGTGCATAAATAAGAATCTTAGATACAGAATTAAGAGATAAAATGTAGTTAGGATACTTACAATGATGTTATCTTGATGATTAGTGATTGGGAAGGTGTCGATAATGAGCTTGGTTTAATGTTTACACGTTTTGGTAAAGTGGGTTTTGAGGAAGAAGATGTTTTGTAGGTAGTAGTTTTGTACTCAGAGACACCACGGACCGACGGTACCAAAATTTTGGTTCCGTCCGTGTTGTCGTTGGTGCCGTGGCTGATGGCGTATACAAGACAAAATTGTTTTGTTTTGACTATTCTAATGTTTTGGGCTATGTTTATCCTACATGTTTGGTTCCATTAACCCTAAACCAAGTCTAATAAGATTAAAGGTTCTCGTTTAAGAGGCTTAGTTAAGATGTCGGCAATGTTGTCTTGAGGATACTTTCTCGATTGAGATGTTTCCTTTTGAACATTGTCGCGAAGAAAGTGATGACGGATTTCAATATGCTTTGTACGAGCATGTTGAGCGGGATTCTTCTTCGAGATCGATGGCTCCTTTGTTGTCATAAAGTATCACAATGTCTTTGAGATGAATTCGTAATCTACGAGCTTGCTTCATCCAAAGAGCTTGTTGACATGCTTTTCCTACCGAGACGTACTCGGCTTGATGGTTGAGATGGCTAAAGCCGTTTGCTTCTTTGCAAACCATGAGGTGAGACAATGTCCAACAAAAGTGCAAATAACACTTGTACTTTTTCTATCGACATAATCACCGGCATGATCCGAGTCGACATACACTATGGTTTCTACACCCGTTCCTTTGGGATACCATAATCCTAAACACGTTGTTCCCTTAATGTATCTAAAAATCCTTTTTAAGGCTTCTAAGGGTCCGTTTGGTTTGTAGATGGGTTTAAGATTAGGATTTAGATTTGGATTATGATTTGGATTTGGATTAGGATTTGGAGAGAGAAAATGTATTTTTTTAATAGTTTTTATAATACTATTATTATTAAAAATATAATATATAAAGCAATGAATAAAAAGCAAGTATTAATATGAGGTTGAAATGAGCACACATATTCATTTATATATAATACGAAGAAAAGACAAATCAAATAAAGCAAATCCTGGGCCCTTTGATGTCTTTTGTGGAACCCCACATACAAGGGCATGAGTCCCATTTTCAAAACCCAAATAGCCATAACAAACAGCTTTTTTTACTTTGGTAGCTAATCCCTAGACTAAAAACCTCATAACAAACAGCACCTAAGTGTGATGCCTTTGGGTTTTCTTGAAAGCGAGCACATAGACAAACACTAAACATAATGTCGGGTCTACTAGCCGTAAGATAGAGTAGCTACCAATCATTCCTCTATATTTAGTGTTATCTCTGGATTCACCTTCTTAGTCCTTGGTGAGTTTAGTGTCCGAGGACATGGGTGTTTTAGTTGGTTTGGAATCTTCAAGACCAAATTTCTTAAGCATATCTTTTATATATTTAGATTGATTAAAAATATGCCATCTTCTAGTTGTTTAATTTGAAGTCCTAGAAAAAATTTAATTCACCCATCATACTCATTTCAAACTCGCTGCATGATTTTAGAGAAATCATCACATAGCTCTTGACAAGTTGATCCGAATATAATGTCATCAACGTATATTTGAACAATGATAATTTGTGATTCCTTTTTCTTGGTAAAAAGATTATTATCTACTAATCCCATAGTGTATTTGTTATCAATAAGAAAAGTCTTAAGTCGGTCGTACCAAGCTTTTGGTGCTTGTTTAAGGCCGTATAATGCTTTCTTGAGTTTGAAGACATGATGTGGTTTCTCAAAGTCGGTAAAACCGGGAGGTTGAGCAACATACACTTCTTCGTTAATAAACCCATTAAGAAAAGCACTTTTAACATCCATTTGAAATAGTTTAAAGTCATAAGCACATGCATAAGCAAGTAATATTCTAATATATTCAAGTCTAGCTACCGGTGCATAAGTTTCATCATAGTCAATCCCCTCTTGTTGATTATAACCTTGTGCTAGCTTTGTTTCTAGATACTATACCATTTTCGTCCATTTTATTTCGAAAGACCCATTTCGTTCCAATTATAGTTTGATCTTTGGGTTTTGGAACTAATTTCCAAACATCATTCCTAACGAATTGGTTTAATTCTTCTTGCATGACAATTACCCATGATTCATCTTTTATTGCTTCATTTATGTTTTTCGGTTCAATGGTGGATACAAAACAAAAATAATTACTTTGATTTTGGGCTTGTGACCTTAAGGTTCTTTGATTAAGTTGTCCTATGACTTTGTCTAAAGGATGACTTTTAGATTCTTTGATGTTTACAATTTCCTTATTTAATGGTTCATCTTCCTTGTTATCATTAATTTGACTTTCAACTAAGTCATCATCTACCAAAGGTGATGTCTTAGAGGGAGGTGGACTTTCGTCAAATGTTATGTTCAACGATTCCTCGACTATCATTGTTTCTTTGTTTAGGACAATGTAAGCTTTACTAGTTTGAGAATAACCAAGAAATACACCTTCATAAGACTTTGGGTCAAACTTGGTGAGATAATCTTTAGTATTAAGAATAAAGCATTTACAACCAAAGACTCTAAAATATCCTAACGTTGGCTTTTTACCTTTATAAAGCTCATATGGTGTTTTGTTTAATAAAGGACGTATTAAGACTCTATTCAAAATATATGTAGAAGTGTCAAGCGTTACACCAAAACTTTTGAGGAATGTTTTGTTCGTTAAGCATTGTTCTACTCATTTCTTGAATTGTTCTATTTTACGTTCAACTACTCCATTTGATTGAGGTGTTCGTGGGCGGAAAAGTTATGTGTTATACCATTTGTATCACAAAAGTTTCCAAATTGAGTTTCGTTGTCAAATTCACGACCATGATCCGTTCGGATCGACACAATTTAACACCTAGTAGATTTTGAATTTTCTTGCTAAGAATTTCAAATTTATCAAAAGCTTCATTTTGGTTTTCAAAACAACGTCCAAGTAAACCTTGAGTAATCATCTACTATGACCAAAGTGTATAAGTTGCCTCGTAGATTCTTATAGCGGATGGTCCAAACAAGTCCATATGCAATAATTCTAGACACTTAGATGTGGACACCATATTTTTAGATTTGTGACTACTATGGGTTTGTTTACCAATTTTGCAAGCGTCGCAAAAGTGTTGGTCATATTTTAGTTTAGGTAAATTCCTAACTAGCTCTTTTGAAGATAGGTTTTGTATAAGTCTCATATTAGCGTGACCTAAGCGTCTATGCCAAAGAGATGAGCTATCATCTAACGTTGTTAGGAAAAGTTTGTCATTAGATGTTTTATCTATTTTCATGACGTATATGTTATTTTTCCTAACTCCTTTAGCTATGGTGATACAATCTTTTAGTATTTTACTACTATTTTCATCAAATAGTACTTTATACTTTTTATCACATAATTGGCTAATACTAAGTAGATTAAATCCTAACCTATCTACATGAGCAACATTTTCAATAGTTAGGGAGTTATGAGCAATCGTACCTTTGCCAATGATTTTGCTTTTGAGATTGCTACCAAAAGTGACATTACCTCCGTCATACTCTTGGTATGATGAGAAGAGATTTTTGTTGCCCGTCATGTGTCGTGAGCATCCACTATCTTTTATCCATTCATCGGGTTCCAATCCAACTTTCAAGCATACCTAAGAAGCAAATAACTCAAGCATTTGGTCCCCAATATCTCATGGGTCCGTTTGGGTTAAACATACCATTTATTTGATTCATGTATGAAAGCGATGGGTAAGAGTTCCATGACATGTAATCTGAGTTTGATATGGTCTAGGAAAGTTTTGATTCCAACCGTTGTGTTGGTAGTTGGGATGTGCGTTGTGGTTGCTTTTAGGAAAGGCGTTTGGCAAAGGTGTTTTATGTCGTTGTTGAGTAGTTTTTTTATCTAAATTCATTTTTTGCAAGTCATACTCGATGTAACAAGCGGTTTTAGTTTAACACTATCCTTGGTTTTCTTTGTTACTTTGACAAATTCACTACGGTCCGTATCGCAAACATTACATCTGCTTTGAAGTACCACGGCACCATTTGGTTCAACGGATGGAACCCTTATTTTGGGTTAAATGCAGTCCGTCTTTATCGCAGTTAGATTTTGATAGATTTGTTAGTCCTTTTCGGCCGTTTTGTTTTGACTCTTTGGAATTAATACCTCATTAAATCCTAGCCCATTCATATCCCCGGTGTTTTATGTATTTTAACTATTTCATCGACAAGTGCGATATTTTTGTTAAACCTTTTAAATTTAGAATTTTGTTCGATTAGAACATCTTGTGTAAGCTTTAGTTTTTCTATTTCAAGATTAAGCTCTTGACATGATTTACAACCATCGTCATTTGCTTTTCCTTTTTCAAGTCGTTTTGCTTTTTCTTTTAACTCATAAACTTCATTTTCCAAAAATTCCTTTTTGGTTTTTAAAAATTTATTTTTAGTTATGATTTTTAGACTTAGCTCACACAATTGATTATATTGTTTTTGAAAAGTGTCATCATCAATAGAAGAATAAGAAGAGTCGGAAAGTACCTCGTTTGACTCATGTGCCATTAGAGCGATCTCTTCCTTGCTTGATTCTTCACCGTCTTCACTATCACTCCAGCACCACTTACAAAAGCTCGTTGAGTTTTGCTTTTAGGTGGCTTGGGACATTCTCTATGAGATGACTTGCATCACCACATCCGAAACACTTTCTTTCACCTTTACCCTTTTGTCATCCCGATCTTTTTAGAATGGCTTCTTTTCTTCTCGAGGTTGTCTTACAAACTTTCCTCTTCTTCTAAAGAACTTCTTAAAATCTCTAACGCCATGACATACTCCTCATCTTCACTCTCGAGCAAGATTCGTCATCATCGCTGATTCCGCCTTTGCTTTTAGAGCAACGGTTTGATCTTCTCCTTCTTCCTTTGATGATCTCCGAATCTTTCTCCATTACCATTTCGTGAACTTTGAGGTTGCCGATTAGCTCGTCTAGTGACATTTTGAGAGATCTTTGATTCTTCAATAGCGGTCACTTTAGCTCTCCATTTGGGATGAAGTGCTCTAAGAAATTTCCTGACAAAGTTCTTACTACGAAAAGATTCATCAGGTGCTTTAAGTGATGTAATAATAGTATTGAAGTGAGCAAAGCCACAATCAATGGTTTCATCTTCAGGGATAACAAATTGTTCATATTGTTGAACAAGAAGATCAATTTTGTTATCCTTGACTTGTGAATTACCTTGATGTGTAACAATTAAAGATTTTAAGCTTTTATACAAATTAAATTTACTTTTGTCGTTAACAAAACTTAGGTAAAGATCAAAAATATAAATAACGTTTAAAGACGATATTTGTTTAACAACCCGTGACATAATTTTCAGCTGCGACCCATTTTTCAGGGTGTTACAACATACCCATTGCAACATTATGATCAAAACTCATACCCATCGCAACCATATGAAACTAAAACTTTTATTCATAAAATAAAAATATTACGATAAAAAAACACTCAACCATCGCAACTATATGAGCAAGCTTGTGTGTGACCGTCAAACACAACCTTGCCCATATGGTTGCGATGGGTAGGTGTTTTGTTCGTATGGTTGCGATGGGTATGTGTTTTGTTCATATGATTGCGATGGGTATGAGTTTTGATCATAAGGTTGCGATGGGGATGTGTTACAATATATGAATAAAATTTTTAGTTTTATATTAAAAAATGGCGTTTGTAGTTTTATGAATAAAATGATATCGTTTTTAGTTTATAAATGTTTGCTTTTTTATTTCCAAACGATTTTCCTATTTTGTAGAATTGCACGTCTTTGACCTCGTGGTTTAAGAGTGTGTTTTAAAAGTTTATTTTATTTATTATTTGTTTATTTAAAATATATATATATATATATATATATATATATATATATATATATATATATATATATATATATATATATATATATATATATATATATATATATATATATATATATATATATATCAAACTTCAACATTTTTATTAAATTGTATATACGTCAAAAGCATATCGATATTGGGCTCGTTTTGTTCATAATCTAGAGATCTTCGCAACGGTATATTTTATTAGCGAATTTGCTGAATATTTGCTAGATATTTAACGAATAAAGTTCGTTATATTAAAAAGTTATAAATATTAAAAAGGTCAAGGGTTAGTTTTGCACATTTTTATATTTTTATTTATTAAATGCATGTTTTGTTCGCTGCTCACGAAGTGGCCAAAGTAGTTATTTATTTATTTATTTATTTTCTTTTTTGGATCTGGATTGTTATTTATTTGTTACTAAAGAAATCGTTGCCTCTAGGCAGTAAACAAAGTGGCATTTTGCAAGATAACTCCTTCCCAAAGACCTATGCTTTAATTACAATGTACTATTGTACTTTAGGAAGTGTTTACGTAGTAGGGAGAACAATTCTTTTTTTTTATTGTCTAACAGGTGTCCTCAGAGCATTAGTTAAGGTGCATTAATTAATCCTGAATTTGTTTTTCAAAAAGAAAATGCATTAATATGCGTTTATTAAACTTATAATTTACCTTACGTAATTATGATTAATTTAATAAGCATAAAATTTTCTTATTTAATCATCTAAACCAGTGACTTGAAAGCACTAGTTAGACAAACCATTTCTTTTATGTTACGTAGAACAATTTTTTTAACACAAAGGACTTTCAATAAATCGAATGACGAATGAAAAACTCGAGTATCATATACAACAACAACAACAACAAACCCAATCCCGCCATGGCAAGCTATGGGAGAGGTAAAATGTAGATAGATCCTACATTTACCCCAGGATAAATCCGGGATTAGAGATACTGCTTCCAACGAGACCTTCGGCAAGTGCAGGTGTGCAAGAGAGAGAGGAAAGGAAAGAGAGCAAATAGGACAGTAAACAACAAGCAAAAGCATGCAAAAGAAAGCAGGTAAAACAAGCAAACAAAGCAGAAACAAAAGGGACCCGAAGAAAGGCAAGGAGGCAAGGGGACCCAGGCAAAAGACACAAAATCTAAGTGCAAAAAAAAAACGAAGAACCAAGGCACAACGAAAATCAGACTAACCTAAGGAAGCAACACAACGCAAAGCAAGCAACGCACAGGGCCTAAAGCTAAGGCAAGGCAAAAACGAGACACCAAAAAACACAACGCAAGGCACAAAAAAAGAAGGACAACCAAAGGGAGCGCACATAGCAAAACAAAGCAACGCATTGGACCTAAAGCTACAACAAAGCAAAAGGGAGGCACCAAAACCGAGAACGCAGAGGCAAGGCAGCAAAGAGACGTCTAAAAGCCTAACACCCAAAAAACAACCTAAACCCATTAAGAACCTATCCATGACTACCCGCAGATCCTAATTATATCGCTCCACCCTTTCCTATCTTAGGTCATATCCTCCGACAAGAGAAGCTCCTTCATGTCGAGCTTGAGTCTATCCGCCCACCTGAGTTAGGGTCTACACCCTTCTTCCCACTCCATCTATAGCTAGCTCTTCGACTCTTCTTACTGGCGCTGATTGTGGCCTCCTCCTGACATTGTTGAACCACCTCAACCTTCCTTCTCTCATCCTCGAAATAATATTCCCGACCTCAAGTTTTGCTCTGAAAACTCCGTTTGGGATCACGTCAAGCAAGTTTTTACCACACGTCCATCCAAGCATTCTTAGTTCTACCACCTCTACCTTGTTAGCGTGGGACTTGGAGATGGGCCAACACTCAGACCCGTACAACATAGCTGGTCTAATCGCCACCCTATAAAATTTCCCCTTTAACTTTAAGAGGACGTTCCTGTCACAAAGGACTCCCGACGCCGCCCTCTATTTTGCCCAACCAGCTCTGATTCGGTGGATTACGTCCTCATCTATCCTCTCTGATTTGTGAATCATCGATCCCGGATATCTAAAAAACTCCTTAGGCGGCAGGATCTGGTCATCTATACGAATATCCAATTCTTCGTGGTGACCTGACTTAATCCTCCCGAAATCACATCTCAGGTATTTAGTCTTCTTTCTGCTCACCCGAAGACCGTTGTTCTCAAGAGCCTCCCTCCAGTGCTCAAGTCTGTTGTTTAACCCTTTTGTCGATTCTGCCACCATCACAAAATCGTTAGCAAAGATCATGCTCCACGGTATGCCCCCTTGTACCCCTCGGGATAACTCATCTAGAATTAAGGCGAATAGGTAGGGACTAATGACAGATCCCTGGTGGAGCCCCATTTCCACCGAGAAAAACTCTGAAATCCCCACGGTGGACCGTACAAGGGTCTTGGCCCCCTCGTACATATCCTTAATGACTCTCACGTATCTCCTTGGGGTTCCCTTATCAATAAGAGTTCTCAAAATCAACTCGCGTGGGACACTATCATATGCCTTTTCAAGGTCAAGCAACGCCATATGCAGGTCCCTTTGTCTTTCTCCATACTTCTCCTTGAGACTTCTGAGAAGGTGAATAGCCTCAATCGATGACCTTCTTGGCATAAAACCAAATTGGTTCTCAGACACCCTCGTCTCCCTTCTCAACCTCCCCCCAATAACTCTCTCCCAAAGCTTCATGGTGTGGCTAAGAAGCTTGATACCCCTATAATTGCTACACACTTGCATATCCCCCTTGTTCTTGTAGATGGGGATGATTTCACTGAGTCTCCAATCTTCTGGCATCTTAGCCCCGGAGAATATCTTGTTGAAGAGGCAAGTCAGCCATTCTACCCCCTCATCACCCAGACACCTCCAAGCTTCTATGGGGATAAGGTCTGGCCCTACTGCTTTGTTTCTTCCCATCTTCTGAAGAGCCGCATTCACTTATGGTTGGCTAATCCTCGAATAGTAGCATTCTGGGCGTTCACTAGGGTTCTCTTCTTCCCTGCTTCCTTTAGAACTTCCTACGTTGAAAAGAGCGGAGAAATACTCTCCCTATCTTTTCCTAATACCCCTCTTCATCCACAATGGTCCGTCTGCCTTCATCTTTGATATATTTAATGTTTCCTAATCCCTTATTCTCCTCTATCAGGCTTTTGCAATTTTGAATATATCGTTAGCCCCCTCTTTGGAGTCCAATTTATTATACAAGTTTTTGAATGCCTTATCCATCGCCTAAGCAACTGCCTTTTTTGCTTCTCTTTTAGCTACTTTATACCTCTCTACTGCGGTGTTAACGTCAGCTTGTTGTCCCTCTCGACACGCAAGAAGCTCTCTGAACCTGGATTGTTTCACAGCAACTTTGAGTTGCACCTCCTTGCTAAACCACCAAGATTCCCTGTTAGACGGCTGGGTCCTTGCTGCTCCGCTAGCCACACCAAGGGAATCTTTTGCTGCGTCTTTAATGATGTCGGAAAGAGTGCTCCACATCTGGTCCGCGTCTAAAGTAGTTAAGTCCTCCGACCGGGTAGAAAGTTCCTCAGAGACTTTCACTAAACGACTCTGCCGCCTCACCGTTAAAATTATTTCATATAATCCTTGGCAACCTGATCGCTACTCTCCTCGGGTGTTGCCTCTTGAAAAGTGAATACTATGGAAAACTAGAAGGGGGGGTTGAATAGTTTTACCGATTAAAACTTGGTTTTAAACTATTTAGATCGACTTATGTCAATCTATTTAAACATGTGTGTTGGATGTTGATAGACAAGTATATATAAATATGTAATAAACAAATAAGGAGTAAGAAGCACAAAACCACAACGCGAGTATTTATAGTGGTTCCGCTACAAGGAAACCTTCCTTGCCCTACTCCACTCCCCGAGTCACCTACTCGAGAGTTCGTAAACACCACACGACACTAACTCCTTATGGCGGAGAAGCCTTCACAACGTTGCCTACTCTTTATCCGGTACTAGGCTAGACACCGGGTTCTTCCACGAGGTAGAACCAAACCTATCACAACGTCGCCTACCCTTTATCCGGTACTAGGCTAGATACCGAGTTGCATTACAATGGAGGAACTACTAACCAACACTACACAAATCCTATCTCTAAGGAGATCCACTCCTTATGACAACATCAACAAGGATATCAATATCCTTTGACCTAATACACATCTATCTTGTACATCGAACATACCATATCGAATGTACACCTTAGGAACCTTTCACTAATGCCTTTGACTCGACTTCTAGGCACCCTTCACTAATGCCTTTAGCCTTGACTTCTAAGCACCTTTCACTAGTGCTTTCAATATGGACGTTCGACACCTATCACTAATAACTTCATCTTGACCCTTTAAACATCTTTCACTAATGTCTTCGACACTACACTTCTAATGAAATGGAAGAAAACTATCAACAAGATAACCTCAGTAGTCTACATCCTCATTCTCAGCACTTAGAAACTTTCACAAACCTCTTTTAATCATCTCATCATAAGGAAAGCTCCTAGTGGTAAGTCATCCACCAAAGGACCACCCAAGAAACTTGCTCGTGTTGTTCACGAAATTTCTTCAACCGAATCATCTCCCGTTAAATCTACAAATGGTAGGATCCCCCTCCACCTATCAAACCAATCCCCAAAAGGATTGTTCCTACAAAACTACCAATGCCAAACACCACCATACCTCCTAAACCACACAACCTCATTTCCACTAAACCATCACCATTAGTGCATAAAGCCATATCATTCACCACCCTACTCTCATCTCCACATCCCTACAACTTAGAGGACTTACCTCCTAGGCAATCTGATCCTCCACCATTACCGACACACTCTTCAATAGAGAAGATTGTGCAACAAAACCAAGGTGTTGAATCAACACTTGCACCGGTATCCTCTTCTCCATTTCCCTCTAATGGTCCATTTTGGATTATGAGGAGACATCAAAGTCAACCACCCGACCACATGGAAGTTGACACTTCTCTACCTCCACCATCATCCTTTGTTGAGCCACCATTGAATGTGCCTCCACCAATCCCTCCCTCTTTTGAGGATTCTCAACCCGCTCCATTTTTACTACCACCTTTTCCAAGCCATGACAAGGATTGTTATCATTGTCAACACGTTGAAGGCTTGATACATGAACTACATGAAGAGCAATGTTTCATGTTTTATCACCTCCTCGAACGTTTCGATGAGGTCAACAAACCTAAACAACCGTAAGCTTAAGGATTAAAGTGGTGTCCTAGTCTTAAGCTTAACTTAGATATTTTAGGAATTACATTTCATGTTTAATTATTCTCTTAGTTTTAGAGATTTGTAGATAATTTCACGTAGTTTTATTGAATGAATTTACATGTTTTATGCCATATAATCTTGAGTATATGCTTGTTGCTTGAATACATATCTCACCTTGATGTTAACATCCTTTGTTACATCACCATTGCTGTATTCTGTTTTCAGACAGACGGATCCCTCGATTTTGCCTCAGATGATCCCTCCAAGGAGGAACTGTGGGATCCGTGCAATGTAAGACCCTGTTTCTACTAACTTGAGTCTTATTTGCGTGAAATTATGCATTATATACTTGTTTTCTAACTCTTGTTTTGTAGATTTTCAAATATACACATGAAGACTTTGACACCCTAAGCTAGGGGGAGTTTTGTGTCAAAGCGAGGGTACATTGCAAAATTATTTGCAATACACTTTAGGAATACGTTACATGACGTCCCTTTGCAAAATTACAATCAACAAGGGGGAGCATTATCGTCACAAAGACGAAACCATTTGAAAACATAGTTGCAATGCATTAGCTTAATAGTTTTCTTACTTGACGCCTCACAAAGGGATGGACTCACATGGGGAGTTAAGACGAGAACTCTTCCCGCCACTTGCTCTCTATATTTTTTTCTTATTACATATTATTCTTAAAACAATGTGTTAGTTTCTTTCCACGCTCTTTTGTTTCGACAAAGGGGAAAGAGTAAAACTCTAATTCAAACTTTTACAATTTTAGTTTTCCTTAAAATAATTTTATGTTTTGTCATCAACAAAAGTGGGGAGATTGTTAATACAAATAAGCCGTAAAAACGTTTATTTATATTTTACGATCTTCTAATGTTTTGTCGATAACAAACGTAAAGTCATTTTTACGAAACAAATAAAATACGTAAATAGTTTGAGTCAATAGTTTACCAACACACTTACGATTTCATATAAAACACTAAACAAGTAAGAGTGATTTTATAATTTAGTAATATATATGTAAAACAACTAGTGTTTACATACTGGGTAGATATATACATAATTAGTATGTATTATAATGGGTAGAAGTTTAAGTATTTGACCCATTGACCAAATACATTAAATGTAGTTGGGTAAAACCCAAAGTCCATGAACCATACCCATGGAGCCTAACCCATAACCCATTGCATGACATCATGCATAAGTCATAAATGGATATTATCCATGACCCATGATTTTAACCCATGACCCATGGACTAGATGCATTGCATCTTGTAGATACATTATATCTACTTGGATACCCATGGTCCAAAGTCTAAGACCCATGACCCATGACCCAAAATCCATGGGCAAAGAGGAGCGTCCCACGGATCCCCATGATTACACTGGACGGATCCCTCAAGTGAGGGATCCATGGAACAGTAGCACTTTATTACTTTATAAAATCAAAGTTTTTGAAATAAGTCCACATATAAGGGGAGCAAGCGGAGGCTCGAAAGCCGGAGCGCCTTTAGTGATGGAGGATTTGGCGGAGTTTTCGAAATTTTTGGCTTCCTCCAACATCTGCGGTGAGAGTTACGCCTCGATGGAGGTGCATATTCATATTCTCCACACGGGAAATGGGCAAGCAAATCAACTAAGGCTTTACTTTTCATTGCGTTGGGAGTTACACATTTCATGTCATAGCCTGCTAGAGTGAGGAACCGCCGAGCAGAACTAGTTCCTGGTCCCTCCAGCATCAGGTTGTTTTCATGAGTGCGAAGAAAGCGGACTCTTTTCAATAGAAAGGAAGAAAAATCAAAGAAATAAAAAATATAATGAAGCCGTAAATCACACCGCATAGATGAAATGGAACAATAAATGAAGAAAACCACGAATGGATAAACAATAATTCAAGCCTTTTGGAAGCTCGAAAAAGCGGAAAAGCGTAAATGAAGCTTTATCACTAACCTAAAAGGTTTGTGCATATTTTGAAAAACAACCTAAATCTAAGACTACCCATCAATCATCCAACACAACCAACTATTGAAAAGAGAAATGAATTACGAACTCGGTGAGTGAAATAATACGGCGATCCAAAATAATGGAATAAAAGACCTAGGATACCATATAATATTCATCTTTACCCGGTGATAAATAAAGCATCCGTGTCCCTTTTGATCTCTCGGAAATTTTATAAATCGGACTTTCTAGAGACCCCCAACGACCAATCTTCGCATGAATTGCTAAGGATCCAATAAGTCCAACATTTATTCCTTCAGATGTGTCAATTGGGCAAATCCGCCCATAGTGACTAGGATGAATATCTCGTATTGGAAAAGTAGCGGTTCATGCAATCAATCCCAGGCCCAAATAACTCAATTTTCTCCCATGAACTATTTGTGTCAATGATTAGTTCGATCAAAACTTGAGATAATGGGTGTAAGCGGAAAAAACTTTATAAGTATCTGTTAATGGAGTTGAATTTACCAAGTTATGAGGAGTTGGTGTCCAGTTATGCTTAAGTGCTGCATAGATATTTCCTCGAGCCATATTTTCTAAACGAACTAAGGCCAAAGAAAGATGTGATCAACAAAAAGCTGAATCAACTAGCTGACAGGATCAACTTTCTTCAAGACGGGATAAACGAGATGTTGAAAGAAAGGGAGCAAATCCAGGAGCTTCTCAAAGGAGATTTCCAAATGGAAATGGAGAAGACAACTAGAGAATATACTCACAAGTTTCTTCTCGACACTGTCCCTGGAGTGACAAGAGAGATGTTCAACAGACAACTCTATCCAAATCTCATGCAATTGGCTAAGCAAACTATAAGATCAACACCTCTAACCGTAACAATCAACCCAACTGATGCTATAGTTTTCTTCAATGTTGAATTGGTTTCGGCCAGTAACGCAATGTCAAAGCGATTCGCAACATTTACCTCGGCGAAGGTAAACATTTGAAGCATTCTTTGGAATACCAACTCAAACAAAGATGCAGAGTAGAAGGTGAAAGGCCTAAGCGCCCAAGGGCGATGAAGATAAGGATAAGGATAAGGAGCCTAAGCGTCCAAAGAAGTGCGGTGAACCCTCCTCTATGCCACCACCACCCCAAAGGACTCCAACAGAAGGCGATCTCTCCACGCTCTTCTCCGACAAACCTCGGGACTCGAGTCACCACCCGGATAGAAAAACCGGTGATCATTTGAATACTTTGGTGGTGACGATGAGGAAGTCCCCGAGCCTAACAACAACCCACCTCTCCCGACACAAAGAAACCAACATCCTCATCTAGGCCAAAGAAGAAGAAGAAGACGACTAAGGTGATGTCGTCTCATGGCTAGAGCGAAGATGACTCGAATATGACCGGTTTCTACACTTGTTGATGCTACTCCTCCCTACACGAAGGTCAAGATATGGTAGAAGGTCGAACATTGGATCATGCTAAATTACTTCAAGAAAAGTTTGGTGAAGAAAATGACCAAGTCGAGTTAAACCGGAGCGAATGATTCTTCAAAGTCAATACCCTCTTCACATCTATAACCCTTAGCCACCAGGCGTGACTTGTTTACGATCACGTTCCTTGACATCAATTTGTTTTCCAAATCCATTTTAGACCAATGGCGAAGACCCTGTTGGTCTTTCAACCAATTCCATACTTCAAGACGTTTAAGCGATTGAGTTCTTCTTGCATGGATTCAATCCGGTTGTCTTTGGTCATTCGTCTTTAATGTTTTTAGGTTGATTAGCGAGCGGTGAGTGCATAAATGTAATGTTCACCATACGTGAAGACGTTGTCTCGTTACAAGCGGTTGATTCGGGTTGCCAATAATATTCTCAAGAGGATGGTCTTTTGTCTAACGATGAGTGGAAGGTTGATGTTGATATACATTGTGCGAGTTGGGAGGATTCAAATGGTTTGTAGATGATTCCGCAACATCAGTGCAAAGCAGAGTCATTAACAAGCGGGTTAAAAACGCATTTGGATCAAAATCTGCGGTGGGGCACTTCATTGTTTAGGACATCATCGGTGGTTACGCTTCATTGGATCTGGTTGTTCAACTGTTGTTGTAGAGTCAATCGGTGGTGCTTCTTCAGCGATAGTTGTTGTAGCAGTGTATCGGTATTGGAATATGATCAGTTGAGTGCTGAAGCATTGGGTACACCGAGCACGATCATCAATATCATCACTAAACAACAGACAAATAGCTTTTCCATTTTTGACGAGTAAGCAGGGGCTTGGTTGTTTGATGATGGGGTTTGAGGGAAGTTTAAGCGGTTATGACGGGTTCCAAGTCATTATGCTCGAAGCCATCTCTCAGATGCTCATCGAAATTTGCATGAATCGTTTCCATAACTTGCTTTATCTGAAGATTCGGATCCTGAAACCTTAGAATTTTCACAATATCCTATAAAGACTCAATGTCGGTTGGCTTTGAGCTTACCAAAGTCATCACGATCATTATTCGAGATAACAAAGGATCCAAATACATGAAAGTGTTTGAGGTTCGGTTTATGGTTGTGGATAAGCTCATAAGGTGTTTTGTTGTGGCGCTTGGTAATCATTGGCGATTACGAGTGTAGCATGCATGTTGACACGGCTTGACCCATAAGTGTCGAAAGTTTAGCATTAATTAACATCGTTCTTGCGGCTTCCACTAACGTGCGGTTTCATCTTTCAACAACTCCGTTTTGTTACGGTGTACGTGCAATAGATGTTTGATGCTCAATTCCCACTTTCTCATAAAATGCACGAAGACTTTGATTCACAAATTCGGTTCGTATGCATTACGATTTGTCGACTATGTTCGAGTGAACTTGAATTTTCGTGAGAAAGGTAATGATCATCTGTAGCTTGATCTTTACTTGAAGAAAGTAGACCAAGTCCATCTTGGTAGTCATCGACAATTACAAAGATGTAGCGTTTTCCATTAATCGTTTGCACGCGCATCGGGCCACACAAATCCATGTGAAAAGATGAAGCACATCTTGAGAGTGTTCCATCTTTGAAGGAAAGTGAACACGAGTGCTTTTCCCTTGTTCACACGCTAAGCATAGGTGATCTTTAGAATATCGGAATCTCGGGAGACCTTGACTAGTTTGTATCGAGCAAGGTTAGTTATGGTTTGAAAGTTTAAATGTGAGAGACGATTGCCATAGCCAAGATTTTGTTGATGTTGCCTTTGAAAGTAGCGGATGGGAGATGAAGCAATCATGTCTTGCATGGATATAGTGTAGAGACTTGAATTGCAAGTGCGGACATAAGATCGTTTCCTTGTAGATCACGAATGAAACAAGTTTTCACCGAAAAGCAACTTCCAAATCTCCATCACAAAATTAACCTCTCGAGAAGAGATTGTGACGAGGCCTTCCACATAATAAACCCACTAATTTTGATGTTGCCATTGATGTAATCTCCGTAGCCCATGATAGCTGCGAAGTGATCATTCCCGAATCTAACATTGCCAATGAACTTTGCAATAAAGTTTGATAACAGTTTGAGATTGCCTGTCATATGTCGGGAACATCCGCTATCAACAACCCAAAGGATGATCTGTATCACTTGCATTACACACAGATGACACAGATGGAGTAGATGTGGAACCCAAAGAGTTAGAGGGTTCCGAAGCAGTTATAGGAGAAATACACACATCAATGATTTTAGGTATCCATTTAAATCCTAGTGTATTATGTATCCATTTCTGCCAACTCCAACTAGTGTTTGCTTTAGTCTTAGTGAATGCACCAGGTGGTACAACGTTCCTTGGAGGTGATAATGGAGCTACAGGGACATCAATGCGTTTCTTAGAATCTAAAGAGGGTGGTTTACCAAGCACAGACTTAGAAGCTTTAGTGGGCCTAGAGGTATTCCGTTTCTTAGGATTCCGTAAGCGAGACAAGATAGTTTAGCAACACATTTGTCATGACAATCGAAAGCATACTTTGATGACATATAACACAAGAAGCTTCAAACTTAACATCAAAAGTACTTAAAGGTTCGACATTCGTTACAACACTTTTTCCATTACATTTGTCGACGCAATATCTAAAGTGGGTGCAACTTGAATCTTATTCAAAGTCCTAGGGTATTCTTCTACTTGACATTCTTTATTGTTCTTTTCTTAGGTCGCAACTTCCTATTCTTCCTTGTATTGCTCTAGGTTTGTGAAGTGCGGACGTTGAGAAAAGAGGCAAGCTATTCTTGTTTCGATAAAGGAAGCACATTAGTATCTTGTGATTTGTCGGTAGGCATTCTAGTGTCACTTTTTCTAAGTGTTCTGGTGCAAGATTCTTAATGTTGCTAATCGAACATGTTCATACTTTCTAACTTCTCTTTTAACTCAATGAGCGATGTGCAACAAATCTTGATTTTGAGCGAAGATTTCGAGAAAAATTCATGACTTCTTTAGTGTGTGCAAGATAATGATCAAGTTCGTTTGATGCTTCATCACGAGTCTGTTTGAGTAAATCAAATATGACACCATATTCCTTTTAACTTTTGCAAGTTCTTGTTCATATTTTGAGATTTGACATTTCAAAGGCGTTTTGATCATCCGGTTGCTCAATTTTAGGATCTAAAGATTTTGAGCATAGCTGGGTGATTTTGTTTTGCGAACAAGTTCACGATTTTGACAATCTTTTGACACAATTGAAGGCGACGTTTTGCATTTGAAAGTTCATTTAACAATCGTTTATTTTCAACTTTTAAAGACTCGGTCTGAAGCACATTATCAGTATTCTCAACAATTATATCAGAATCAACGGAATCAACAGAGATATAATCAAATGCATATGACAAAGAATGCAATAACACAACATTATGGATATCAGCACAGATAACATCTTCCAAGAGTCGATCAACATCTTTTCGTAACATTTTCTTTTTACGTTTTGTATTTGAAATTGAGGTTTCTGTTTGTTCGAAAACTCTTTTCATAAGTCAAGCTCCTTGTGAAAATCCCTTTCCCAATATATAGCACAAATTTTCAAATTTCGGACATGAGGTAAAATTCTTTTAGAAAAATATCTCTTTGTGCAGCAAGAAGCGATTGAAAATGTTCAATTTTATTTCGAATGAAATTCAATTTCACGTTCAAAAGTTTGATGTTCGAAATGAATGTTTCAAAATATTTTATAACTTTACATTGTTCGGCTAATGGTTTTATTTCACTAAGTGAAGGTAAAGGACCATTAATTTGTACATTATTGGAAAGGGACCCTCGAGTAGGTGTGATAACCCGAGGTGTGTTAGAAAAATCCTTTTGTGCAACGAAAGTGACTTTTGAATAGTTAAATGGTTTGTTATAAACAACCTTTCGAATTTTGATTGACTCTCGTCTTACGCATCTAATTCCTCTTGGCGGTTATATTCAACGACACTCATAATTGAATCATCAACTCTAGGTTCTTGCTGTAAACTTGAGTTTGGTTTGAATGCTCGTTTGAAAACTTAGGTTTGTGTCGGCAAGATTCGGTCCATATCCATTTGGATTTGGTTTAAAAGTAAACTTTTGAATCGTTGTGATTGATTCACCATGTTTATAAACAGTTGAAACTCTTTGATTTTGTTTTGTAAGTCGACAATTTCCTCAAGATAGTCATCTATTCGTTTCGTGGAATGCTTTTTGCACTCGAGAAAACTATTTTGACAAGTTAACAACTCGGACTTGGATTTTGAGTTTCAAGGTAAGGCGTTAAGTTTTGTTTATGATCAACGTTTGGTTGTTCTATTTGAGACAACAAAGCATTCTTGGATGCGGCTAGATCACGTGTCTGTCGTTCTAATGATTTTTCGTTTTGGTGTGATTTAGCAAAAGCGACTTCAAAACCTTGTTCACGTTTTCTTGAGTTTTAAAATAATTGAGTTGCCGTGTTAAGCATTAAATATCACAGTTAGCGATTGCATTTCTTGTGTAATTGCTTATTCAATGCACAACATTCTTCCATTCGAGGATTGTTGGTCTTTAGTAAGAGATCAACATCTGGATTAGGCAAAGGTTCGGCGTGTTCAATGTGAGTCACAACATGATCACTATTTAGATCCTCAAGTATAACCACGAGTCAATTTGAGTATCAAAGGTAACCATAAGGTCATCTTGATCATCAAATGTAACTCACGGGTCTAGTTGAGAATCGTCGAGAATGAGATGTGGACGGCTCATGTTGAACATTCGAGCCTCGTCGGATCGGATGTTGGTGAGATATAAGATCGATGATGAATATGGTTTGTTGGGCACTGAGACAAGCCATCGATGTCATACTTGGGCTGTGTCACTCATGTCGAGAGCTTGCATTTGTACCATCAACATCAACTGCTGCATTAGCTGCAAGTCCTTCATATCATCATCGGTATGCATCGCCATAAAGCTACATTCTTTGGTTGTGAGGTTCCACCGACTTCATCCTTAAGAGCCAAAAGTAAAGCCTCCTTGTGATAAACCGCGCCTCTAGTCCTCGGCTTTGGGCATGTAATAGCCAGTGACCCTTTTCATTCTGAGTTGTAGCAACGAAGACCATTCATCCCATTAAGGCATTCCCTGTTCAACCACTTGAGGTCTCTGTTGTTGTGGAGCACCCATGTTATTCCTTCCCATAGCATTAAACCCTTGACCACCTCCCATCCGGCGACCATAACCACGATTCGAACTTCAACACGTCCATTATTCGTGACTGATTCCTTGTGTTTGATGAGGAGCGAATGCGATTGTTGGATTTGTTTGTATACCGGCGAAGGCTTTAGCAATCATAACAAATCCTTGTTGCAATGCATCGAAAGCATCGAGTCCTCATTAGCTTCCTTGTAAAGTGCTTGATCATTGTTGTTGTATGGAACCAATTGAGTTTGTTGAGATTGTTGCCGTGTGGATCATATGGTGTAATTGTTGCGGTTGGTTGAGGAGCGGGTTGAGGAGGATAACTAGTTTGAGCCCAAAGCAAGTTGTTGATTGTCCGGGAGTAGCGGTGGGGGCGGGAGTCCACGGATAGTCCTTTCTTTGTCAACTTCTTTTGGTGGGGCTTCAAATAGTCGTACAACAATCCGTATGTAGCATGATGGAGATTTTTAGTTTGACGGATAAAATGACATACTTTTCCCAATCGGGACCAAGACTACTTAGAAACTTAGTGTTGTTGCAATTCTTGGCATAATGATGTTATGTTTGTCCAATTCATTGATGATGTCGGAGAATCGATGATGATATGACTCTAATGTCTCTCTGGTTCAATCATGAAGTGTTCATAAGCCAAGTAGATTTTGGATTCCATGTCTTGATTGAGTTATGTACCTTCCATGAGAAGATAAATATGTTCCCACATTGCTTTTGCGATCTTTTGAGCATCAACACTTTGAAGGATTGGATTGGGTAATCCTAAAAGGATGTATTGCATGCTTCGAAATGTAGAAGTTCATCACCAGAAAGGTCAGCGACAGTTGCAATGTTTGTGAGATCATCTCTTGGTGGAATAGCATTTGGATCTCCGGGTGTAACGACAATAGGCATCTGAAATGGTCCTTCCAAGATGACCTTCTTTAAGAATTTTCCATGTGGCTTCTTTAGATCACAAAACCTAAAGAACCTAATCACCCATTGATCATAGTTTCGGGAGTGAGCATTGGAGGTCTATCAAGTGATCACGCCTCATGAATGGATTGTTGGCTACTTAAAGCTTCACATCTTTGCAAACCAAGACGGTTCCTTCATAGTATTCCCGGATGGATGTTGATTGTAAAGTTTGTGTAAGGTTGACTTGAAGACTAGGTGGTCGTTGAACCATTTGAGGTGGAATTGCTCCTTGTTGGGGATAATGTTGTTGGTTAAATTGTTGTTGATAAATTTGTTGTTGTTGATTGAATTGTTGATGTTGTGGGTGAGTTGTTGTTCTTTGTTGTTGATTATCGTATAAGAAAAGTAGTTAGAGTATGGAGGTTGAGACATGTTGAAAACTTGTGTTGTAAAATGGATCTTTGTAGTCGAATGAAACGTTGTTGATGAAGTGTCCTTAGGCGTAGAAACCAAGTTTAGGCAAAGTAATGCTTAGGCGTAAAACCCCAAACTTGGCGTAAAAGAAATAGTTACGGCGTAAGAATTGAAAAACACTAAGATTAGGCGAACCGAAAGTTAGGCGTAGAAAACTTATCGTGGGATTAGCTTATGCGTAAGACAAGGCTTAGGCGTAAGAAAAATCTTAGGCGTAAAGAGTTCTACGCATAAGTTTGAGCTTATGCGTAAAATTAGGTTTTGCCCAAAAATCCTTTACACTAATCTCGATGTAAAAGATATCCAAAGTCGAAGTGTTTTCGAGGCTTGTCCAAGCAAGAAAACACTTGAGTAAACCAAGAAAATCAAGATCAAGCCACGGTTTCTTCTGGCGTAACTCTAGGGTTTTGTTACGCATACAACTTAACCAAAGCGGTTTTTGCCCAAAGTGATTCTAAGCCGATTTTGTGATGAAACGACTTCAATATCACCAAAATAACACAAAAGTGTGAAACTTGATGATCCAAAGCTTATAAACACCTTACGCGTAGAAATGAACACACGTATAAAACCAAGCTTAAAAACAATGAATTACACGTAAAGTTTGAAACGTTTTGCCAAAAACTGAAATTTTAACACCTAAAAACTTTGAAAGTACAAGAATCTTGGATTGTAAAGTGTAAAAAATGAGTTTTTAAGCGTGTAAAAGTTTGTAGTCCGAGACTTACGCGTAAAACCAAAAACTTCAAAAACAAAAACCTTTTCACCCAACTATTTGGCGATTGATACCACTGTTAGGTTCCCATATTAGTAACAAAGCCTCAATATGAAGAAATAGAAAAGAATAGATCGGTTGAACAAATAACCAAACACAAGTATGAATATTAGAAGAGTTTATGCTTAGAGTGAAAGAGATAAATGAACAACCAACCATCAAGTGAGGGTTTACAAGGATTATTTATAGGGGGAACTAGGGCAACACACCAAGTTCCCATCCTTTCCTTATTGGGCTTTGGATAGGCTCATGGGCTTTCTACATGAGCCTAACCTTGATTACTAACATAAAAGCCATACTTAAGCTAACTATTACATATTAATTACTAACACTTGAATTCTAGTTTAGGAGTGATTCCAACAACGGTCTCCCCATCAATAACCAACATAATCGCCATGATCCTATAGCTTCTCCGGATCACTTGCAATACATTATCCTTGAGACCCGCCGCCAAAATAACTCTAACTCCGTTTCTCGCAGTCCTAGAGCCCGAGTACCGTAGCTTGAATCCGTTAGCCTGCCTCGTGTTGGATCCCTTCCATTTAGTCTCCTGGAAGCACGCTATGTCTACCTTATGTCTCCTCAACACATCAGCAAGCTCAAAGAGCTTACCGGTCAAAGACCCAACGTTCCAACTACCCACCTTATACCCGCCTACCTCGCCTACCACGCCTACTTCGCCTAATCCGCTAACCCCACCTACTCCACCCACCCCACCCAAAACTCGAGTATCATATAATTAGTGTATTTCTTTTTATAACAATGATGACGTATGAGAAACTCAAAAGGTTTAAGATTTTATGCTCATCGCTACACAGATCTACCGGAATAATCTTGTATCTTTTTCTTAATAGTAGCGATATCACTTTAAAGTTATTTGCACCAAACAAAAATGAAAAATCTCAAGTAAGGCGTTGAATAGAAGACTTGCATATGTTTTAGAAAAAATGGCAAAAATAACCAATTTTACAAACATATTTAATCAAATACCCAATTCTTATCTAAAATGCCAAACAACCATGAAACTAGCATGACCTTGCTAGTTTTCGAAAAATTAGCAAATTTTTAGAAAAATAGGCACGATCTAGCGATTTGCCAAAACATTAGCAAGGTCTTGTGATTTTTTTAAAATTGGCAAAATGTAGCAAGACGTTGCTAGTTTCATAAGTAGTTTGTATTAGGGCTGAGCATCGGGTCGGAGCCCGACCCGACCCGTCCCGACTAAACCGACTCCCGAAAGTCATGTAATTTCTAACCCGAGTCCCGACCCAAGAAGTATTCGGTTGATCGGTTTCGGGCTAGTTTGGCTTGGTTGATCGGTTTTTGGCTCGTCCCGACCCGTCCCGACCCGATTACCGAAATTGTTGAAATGGTAAACCGAGTCCCGACCCGAGAAGGTGCTAGTCGGTATCGGGCTGATCGGGTTCTGTTGGGCTCGGGTAAGCGAGTCTCGGGCGGTTTTGCTCACCCTTAGTTTATATATGCATAAATGACTTGTAATAATGTCGTTTTGTTTTCAGTTTTGTTCACTCATCTATTATGTTTTCTAGACCAAAAGCGATAGTTATAATATTGAGAGACATATCACAAGTCCAATGTTTGAATGACTTCGACAGCAAGATATATGTGTTATGACAGGAATCCAGTAGGTAAATTAGTCAAGTGTCTCGCAAGTGAGCTCGTAAGAACAACCCTTGTCTCATTATATATACCACCTTTATTAGGGAAGGTAAAACATCATAAAATTATCCCTAACATCCCGAGCTAACATATTCAATTACATCACTTGTATCTAACTAAGGTTTTATATATGCATATAAAACTTTCCTCATGCATGGTTCTCTCTTATGGACTACTTTCATATACAAATCCAAACCCTGAGAGTGTGCTTCATCATCAAGCTCTACACGTTATTCACTTAAGTTATTCAGGAAGGATGTGTTTTAACTCAGATATACGCGGTTTAACCTGGATATCTCGATGATCGTTTTCTACCATTTTTTTTGCTACCCTAAAGATAGTAAGATATGTGCTTAATAATGTCTGAACATGATACTCTCTCCATCTCATAAAAAGTGTCCACCTTACTATTTATATTTGTTTAAAAATAATTTTTCAGATTTTATATATGAACAAAGGACAGTAATTATGATTGGTTTTTCTCTAAAAGGTGAAGATCGGTGGGATCACCATGGTCCCATGCATCCTATGGATGCCAACCGGATCCTCCTTGTTGAATATAAGCTTTATCAACTTAAAGGGCTAATAGAGGCATTTCTCTAAAGTTAGAGGTCTAATCGTGTGTTATAACTTGAAGTGCATCTTTGATAGTTGGTCTTCTCATTATCTCTCTCACAACTCATAATATCGTGTGTGAAATATTGTGTATCTCTCTCAAAGGTGATTGTTAGTTGTGAGAAACCCTTGATTGTTTTATATTTCTAAGTTTTACGTATTGTAAACCATACTTGCTATATTAGCAATTGATTCATATAATAAAAGAGTGAGCCAAGGGAGGTTGGTGGGTTCATTCTAAATCATTTTACAAGTGAATTAGCTTTGGTTTATATGTTTTACATGGTATCGAGCAGTTGCTCTATACCAAAGCTTGAAAACGTTTTTTTAAAAATTAGGGTTTCCTTCATTTTTGGGGGTTCTTGATCTATTGTTTAGATCTTGTTGTTTTGGGGTTTATTCCGGTGGTTTTGTGTTTGGATTGATAAGATCTGGAGAGTAATTTGTATTTCTCAAAAATTAGGGTTTCTAATTTTTGGGGGTTTTTCGATTCTGTTGATTACTGGTTCAATTGATAACAAATCTTGTGATCTTGTTATTCAATTGAGTCTCGGAGTATTGTTTCTTGTTTTAATTAGGGTTTTTCTGTATCAAACCCTAATTCAGGTTGTATTTTTGGTTTTCATTGTGTTCTTGTTTATGTTTATTGTTATTACTTGGTTATTGATTGTGTTTATTTCTGTTTCTCTTATTCTTGGTTTATTTTCTTGTTCTCAGGTGTTTGTTTCCGCTGCATTGGTTTCTCTTTTAGATCTTCTTGATCTGGTTGGAAGCTTGCGTGGTTGTAACACCTCTCAAGCCTTCTCTTTAGATTTTTTTTTCGTTAAGTTTGTTGGTTAGGTTGTTTGGAGGTTGAGTAGTTTAAGGGATTGTTTGTTGGAGTTGTTGATATTGTTTGGTGGTTATTTGTGATTGAGGAGTTACAAGGTGTTGTTGATTCTTTTGTTTTTTTCTAGTTTTTGCTAGTGCTTTTATTTTCTATTGTTTGATCATCATGGTTGATGGTCCTGATGATAGGGGCAAGGGCCCAGAAGGGGGTAGTAGTGAGTTAAAACTTGATATATACGACCCTTTATACTTGCACCCACAAGACATTGGTGCTCGATTGATTACCTTCAAACTTGAAGGACTAAGAACTATAAGGTGCAGTGCTGCTGCTTTGCGATTGGCTTTACATACTAGAAATAAGCTTGGGTTTATTAATGGGAAATGTGTTAGAGATACCACTGATGTTCTTCGTCAGACTCAGTGGGATAAATGTAACTCTGTTGTGTTATCTTGGATTCTTGGTTGTATTTCACAAGACCTCTATAAAGGTCAGTGTTTTCTGTTAATGCTAAGTCTGTTTGGGATGAGTTAAATGAGACATACAATAAGGAAGATGGTTACGTGATTTATAACTTGCATCATAAGATTCACACTCTAACTTTCGATCGGTATGAGTTTATCGAATACTATCATGAATTTAATGCTTTGTGGAGGCGGTTTGACTCTCTTGTTGATCTGCTGCATGTGTTTGTGACCTTGCTCCCACTCGAAAAAGCATTTAGACCTTTTAAGGCTAATGCAATTTCTTATGGGTTTAGATGATGGGTTCGATTACGTGAGAAGTCTTATTCTTACTCACGATCCTTTGCACGATGTTAAGTGCTTTTGCTACTTTGTCTAGAGATGAATCTCAGGAATAGTAATGTGACTAATAAAGCTGTTAAAAATGGTGTTGCGACCTTTGCGCGCTAAGCCTAATAATGTCAATTCTCAAAACAATAAGCTGGACCTCTAATAGAAACAATAATAATAACAATAGAAGGTTTGGCGGGTGTCTAATCTTGTCGTAAACATTGTAATATGATTGGTCACACTATTGATAGATGTTTTGAGTTGGTTGGATATCCTCTGGTTTTGTTAAAAAGGAAATGTGAATCAAAATAGTGCTAATAATGTGGTGATACTAGTAAGAGTAATACTCATACTCTTACTAGTGATCGATATCGAGATAATGAATTTACTCGATGAGTACGGTGATGCTAGCAAGTCTCATGCTAGTGTTGCAGGTACAATTATTACTTCTAATTGTGTTATTAGTTTCTTCTGTTGTAGATTTTTTAATTTTAACTCTAATATAAGTACATATAGTACTTATATTGGGTGGATTATTGATTCAGGAGCAAGTCAACACATAACTTTTTCTACTACACATCTTTTTGATATAATGGATGTTTCACATTTAAACTTAACTGTTGCACATCCAAATGGGACTGTTGCTTTAGTCAAACAAATTGGCAGTTTTAAATTTGGTAATGATTTAATTCTTAAAGATGTGTTGGTTGTTCACGGTTATCATGTCGGTTTAATGTCATTCATAAATTGTCTAAGGATAATAATGTGGTTGTTAGTTTTAATAATTCTATATGTAAAATTCGAGTTTAACTCAAAAGTTCTGATGGGGATGGTAGTGAGAGAGGTGGTCTTTACTTTCTTGATGAAGGTAAGAGAGTTAGTAATAGTAACATTAAGAGTTGTGTCTTATCTAATTGTATATGGCATATGAGACTTGGACATCCTCGACCAAGTCTTAAGCGTGCTTAAAAATAGAATTAGTGATATTAAAACTACAGTTCTAGTCCTTGTGAAATTTGTCATAAAGCTAAACAAGTTAGAGTCTTTTCCTCTAAGTGATCATAAGACTAAATTTCTGGGTGATGTAGTTCATCTGGATGTGTGGGGTCCTTATAGAGTGACTAGCAGGGATGGTTTTAAATATTTTTTGACTATTGTTGATGATTACACCAGGGCTGTGTGGGTATTTCTTATAAAAAATAAAGGTGAAGTTTATGATAATATTGTTAACTTTGTTAATCTCATTAAAACTCAATTTGAAAAAACTGTTAAAGTTTTTAGAAGTGACAATGGCACTGAATTTGTAAACAAAAGATTGGACAGTTTTTTTCTTAATAATGGGATACTTCATCAAACTTCTTGTCCTTACACACCCCAACAAAATGGTGTTGTTGAAAGAAAACATAGACACTTGTTAAATACTGCTAGAGCCCTCATGTTTCAGGGGGGGTTACCTTTGAACATGTGGTGCAGTCAATCCTAAGCGCTACATATTTGATTAACGGGTTACCTCTTCTTTGTGTTGTCGGGAAAAGTCCTTATGAAATGGTTTATAAAGTTGTGCCTAATTTGTCAAATTTAAGGTGCTTTGGTTGCTTATGTTTTTCAACTGTGTTGAATGAATCTGATAAGTTTAGTTCTAGATCTGACAAATGTGTGTTTGTTGGATATGCTTTTGATAAAAAAGGATATAAATTGTTTAATCTTGAACAAAAGAAATTTATTTTTTCTAGAGATGTAAAGTTTTATGAAACAGTGTTTCCTTTTAAAAATAATTCTTTTTCTAAAGATTTTGTGTTTGAAGAACAAAACTTGAATAATCTCAATTTTTATGATCAACATAATGAGAGCAGCCAAAGTAATCTTGAATCTGATGAGCCCTATGATGAAAATAGAGATAGTGCAGACAATAGTGATAAGTGCGTGTGCGATAATGATACTCTAGTGTCGACCTTTGTAGATAAAACTACTCTAGAAAACATTTCTAACTACGATGCGTGAGGAGGCAGAAAATCAGGAGGCTATTTGATGCAGAAAGTGAGAATTTTTAGGTAGTTCATCTAGTAGGAAGGACACTAAGTCTAAGTATACAAATTGAAACACTTGTTTACGATGGTATCTGATATTATTAATGATGATGAAAGTTATGAATCGAGGGTGAAGATTTAAATTTGTTTGGGCAAATATTTGAGTCTCTGAACCGTGATGGGTCAAACTGTTAGGAGAACTAGTAGGATGACTGCTTTACCATCTAAATATAAAGATTATGTGTTGGATAAAAAACATAAGTATAGCATTGATAAAGTTGTCAATTATTCTGGTCTGAATATAGAAAATTTTGTTTTTATATCATGCTTGAATAAAATTCATGAACCTACTACTTATGAGGAAGCTATTAAGGATGTTAGATGGATAGAAGCTATGAATAAAGAGATAGAAGCTTTAAATAGAAATGGAACTTGGGAAGTTGTTGAGTTACCTGTTGGCAGGAAAGCCATTGGGTATAAGTGGATTTTTAAAGTAAAGTATAAAGCTAATGGTGAGGTTGAAAGATTTAAGGCAAGACTTGTTGCTAAAGGGTATAATCGAGAGAGGAATAGATTATGATGAGACTTTTTCACTGTAGTGAAAATTGTCACCATCGAGATGTGTTCTTAGTATTGCGATTAGTAATAAGTGGTCTTTATTTCAACTTGACATTAACAATGCTTTTTATATGGTGATTTAGAAGAGGATGTTTATATGTCCTTACGAAGGGTTTTCGATAAGGATGATAAAAGGGTGTGCAAGTTAATCAAGTCTTTGTATGGTTTAAAGCAGGCTCCTAGAAAGTGGAATGAAAAACTTACTTGAGTTCTTAAAGAAAATGAGTTTGTTCAAAGTCAAATGATTTTCTATGTTTGTTAAACATAAGAAAGATGTGTTGTTAGTTCTTTTAGTATATGTTGATGACATAATAATCACTTTGGAAACAATATTGATGAGATTGAAAAGTTCAAAAGGTTTTGAGTTCTAAATTTTGATAAAAGATTTGGGTAAACTTAAATATTTTTTGGGAATTGAAGTTTTAGATATAGACAATGGTTTATGTTTAACTCAGAGGAAATATTGTACTGAATTGCTAAATGAGTTTGGTATGTTGGGTTGTAAACCTTGTAGCACACCTATTGAAGTTAATCCTGATAATAAGAAACTAGTTTCTAAATTTGGTGATGATGAGCCTTTATCTGGTATTACTCATTATCAAAAGTTGGTTGGGAAACTAATATATCTGACTTTAACTAGACCAGATATTTCATATGTTGTGCATTGCTTAAGTCAGGTAATGCATAAACCTATGAAGTCTCATTTAAGACTTGCATTCAGAGTTTTGAGGTATCTTAAGAATGAGTCTGGTCTAGGAATTACTTTTGTGAATGGTTGTGATGTTGGATTGAAAGTTTTTGTTGATTCAGATTGGGCTAAATGCAAAGTAACTAGAAGGTCTATTCTTGGTTATTACATTTTTGAAACAACTTGGTTTCTTGGAAAAGCAAGAAACAAAATTTGTTTTAGCTAGGTCCTCTTGAGGTGAGTTCGAGCCATGTGTAATGTGTGTTGTGAAGTTATGTGGATTGCTAAAGTATTAGCGGATCGCATGTTGATGTTGTTTACCTATTGAAATGTGGTGTGATAATAGTTACGCTATGCAAATAGCGATTAATCTGTGTTACATGAAAAAGTAAACATTTTGAAATTGATCTCTATTTTCTAAGAGAAAAAGTTGCTACGGTTTCTTGAAGCCTAAGAAAGTCAAGTCGAGGATAACATTCTCGATATATTTACTAAGGGACTTGGTATTTACGATCATAACATGTTTTGCAAAAGTCTTGGGTTGTTAAATGTTTTGCGGGGTTCTATATCCGATCTTGAGGTGCGAAAGGCTAATCTTATGGGGAGTGCAGCTTGGCTAGTGTTGATAAAGAAGTCTTGAGTGGCTAAAGCTTATGGGGGAGTGTTGAATATAAGCTTTATCAACTTAAAGGGCTAATAGAGGCATTTCTCTAAAGTTAGAGGTCGAAGTTGTACCGTGTTATAACTTCAAGGGAGTAAAGTGCATCTTTGATAGTCAAGAGTATATAATTTGGTCTTCTCATTATCTCTCCTCACTCATAATACTCATATCTCTCAAAGTTCGGTGATTGTTAGTGTGAAATATTGTTTTGTATTTCTCAGATTGTAAAGTTACTTGGTGATTGTTCAGTTGTGAGGAAACATTCCTTGATTGCTTTGGTTTATATTTCTTGAGTTCCCATTCTTGTATTGTAAACTAATACTTGCTATCTCCAGTGAGCCCTCGTTGACCGGGTTAATCTGATTCATATAATAGTGCCACGGAAAGAGTGAGCCTAAAAGGGAGGTTGGTGGGTTCAAAATTTCTAATTTCTCATTTCTATTTTTTTTAACTATAAAGTGATTTTAACAATCAAAACTAGCTTTGGTTTATATGTTTTTTTCTATTAAAGGAAGTCTTAAAATTTTAAGACCAAAACATTACTATAAAAGGAAAAGTAGAAAATGAATGTAAAATCGAAAATTTAAGTCTCATTAGAACATATATGTAACTGCGATAATGATACATTTTAATAGAATTGTTTATAAGAAAAGCTCACTATAGTTAAACCACCAATTTAATTCTAAATTTGAAAAATAAAAATGTTTACCATTTACACTATTAATAATTTAGACTATCTACTTTGAAAACATTTATCTACTACTTTATAATAAGGAAGTTTAAAATAAAAACATTTGCTTTCATGTAAAAATAGTTATCAGTCTGCACCGCATCTTGCATCTCCTTCTATATTTATTCATTTTCTTATAGATACTTTTTAGAGACGAATGAGTAACTTTCTGTCAAAATAAAGTGCTTTGGTATCTTCTCGTGAATAATGATGGGTATGAGTTTGATAGTAGTGGTGGGTCCATCACCTATGAAAGATCCATACCTAGCCTCATTGATATATATGGAGTATGGATTATATCTATCATTCATTACCATAGTAGTAGGCCCCCTTATCTTAAACAAACACCTTTAATCACTTTCATAACCACTGCCAAACATTGACATTGGTTATCTTTTGACATCGTTCGTCTTTATATATAATCATAGAGTATACGACTCCCATGAATCCACTACGCCCATTATCATCCCAAACACCGAGGTTATGACATGAGAAGAAACTAGAAAACTAATGTGTCAAAGGAATCTAAATGATCGAAAAAGGACGTGACCCGTCTTGTCTCATTTTTACCACCCTCACTTTAGCCCGTTGTTGAGGCGTAGAACGAACCGAACGTTCGTTGAACGTTTCACGAACAGTTCGGTAAAGATTCGTTATGTTCGTTTATTTATTAAATGAACGAATACGAACAATATTTTACGATCGTTTAGTTAAATAATTGAACATGAACAAAAGTCACGACCGTTTATTTATATCCGTTAATGTCCGATTATGCGTTCGTTAACGTTCGTTTATGTTCATTTATTTATTTATGTTTGTATATCATATTTTTTAATTGTATAATTTTAAAATTAGTTTGTCTAAACAAAAAAAACACTTTTAAACAATATTAGATGCATAATTTAATAAAGTTTATGTTTGTTTGTATGTGTTTATTTATGTTTCGATCGTTTATGTCCGTTTAGCGTTTGTTTAGTGTCTTAATGAACGAACATAAACGAACATGAACAACTCATTTTCTTAATAAACGAACGTGAACAAGAAATTTCGTCCGTTTAAACGTTCGTGTTCGTTTATTGTCCGGTTAAAATTAAATGAACGAACGTGAACGAGGTTCCGATTCGTGTTCGTCCGGATTCGTTCTGACCTCACCATTGTATTTCACACTACAACACAATTTTTATCAATTTTTTGTTATGTATTTTTTAACAGTTAATACTTTTGACATATTAAACTTTATATTTTATATTTCGTATTTTCGATTCTATAATTTTATAACAAAAACATTGTCAGAAAAATTCTTAAAAAAACAAAAAAAAAACAAAGGGAGTATCGGTGGTGTTTTAAGAGGGTATCAATAACCCATCCTATAATTGTCTTCTAAGTTCTGGCCCTTATCTTTATTTGCATTAAAATCCCTTGAGAAAGACAGTGTTGTCATTTATGGCCCTTCGGGATTCCATGCTTAATGGAAACAAAATTGAGAAGCCATTTTCGTCATTTCGTGTAAGAAAAAAATTATGTATTTTTGTGATAATTACTTCCAATAATTTATAGTGTCAGGATGATTCTATCATTTGTTTTTGTAACATCCACGGATCCACCAATTTTGTTCTTGGTTTTTCATGCAATATGAATACACTTTTTGTCCTTTCTTATTTTAAAATTTATTTTTTACTTGTGGCATTTGTTTTAGGTTAATAAAACCCAAAAAAATGGATTGCACCAACCTTGGATAAAATGAGCAGACAGATATTGTTTTGATAGAAATCAACATTTTTATTTCTAACTAGTAACAAGAAGTTTCAAGCAATATGTGCGCATTACCTATTTAAAAATCATTAGAAACTTTTATTTGCATTGATTTGGTTCATAACTATTTATACATTAAAAATATTCTTTATATTTCAAGAAGATCGACTACATTATCGAGCTTCTAAAAATAATTCGGCCTTTTTGAGTTCAAATATATAAATCAAATAAAGAAAATATCAACATTGAGATACAAAGAATAAAATTAATTGTGACTACAATAATATATTTATTATTAGAGTAAGTTACATGGATGGTCCATCTGGTTTGTCCAAAATTGCATCTATCGTCCTTGATAGTTCAATATTGCATTCACAATCCTTAACTTTGAAAAAATAACACCTATAGTCCTATTTTAACCGGTTGTTAATATGCTCTGTTAAATCTCACACGTACCTTGCATATGAGAGTAATATTGCCATTTTAACTCTAATATTTCCTAATTGGTCCCATTGTGAATAAAAAAGATTATTTACAAAAACTAAAATAAATCCATTATATCTCTCATCGCATATTTTATTCCTTACACAACTACCTCCATATACTAATCTCATTTGTTCATCTCCACCATCACTAAGGAGCCGTTTGGTAGGGTCCTATGGGAATAAAGGTATGGCTTTCAGAATGATATATTATGTTTGTTTTATATAAATTGGTTTGAGAAACCCACCAACAAAGGTTTACTCATATCTCATTAATATGGGTGGTTTTATGATACCATTCCTAGTTGTCTCGAATTTGATGAAAATTTTGGCTTCTTTCATAAATAATTACATCAAATCTTTTATATTAGAGCCTTTTTATATTATTATATTTATATTTGATAGTGATATCCATTTTCTTAATATTGGACCAAACAACACTTTTAGAGTAATCAAATCTATTTCTATTCCAACTTATACCTATACTTATACCAATTGTGATTCATGACAATAAACCAAACACCTCCTAAAGTCTTTTTCTATAAACTCCACCACTATAGCTTTTACCAAGAAGACACAAGCCACATTCATAAATCATGGAGGAAAAAAAAACATCACATCCTAAGTCATCCTCTCAAATGGTAGTGTCACTAGTGCGTTCGTTATGGTGCTAGTTAGAGTTGGAGTGGCGGATGGTTGGGTTGGCAGCGGATGAGTTTAGTGTATAAAAGATGAATGTTTATATTTTACTTGAAATAACCAGTATCATAACCACCATTATAATTGTGTATGTGAGAACAAGAAATAATGGTAGGATGTAAAATGACATGTTTGTCATGTGCTCAACACATGAGTGTACTTGACGGTCTAATTTAACGTCTGTTAGTCAAAGGACTGTTGGTGTTATTAGTTTCAGAGTTAGGGACTATGGATGCAACTAAAAACTTTGAAGGACTTTAGATGCTATTTTGGTATGACCACAAGGATGATCCATGTAATTTCCTTTTATTGAAAAGGAAGTCGATAGGCAAGATCCGTGGTCAAGTACGATAGAGGATCCCACAAAATTATTGTGTTAAAACAATAATTCAATTACAAAGTGAACCTAAATTATTATACAAAAAATCAGCAACAGTTGCATAAATATAAAAGATTGTCGAATATTATATGTATTAACTGACAGTTTTATTTTTAGTTACTTTTTTATTTTTTATATCAAAATGTGCATAAGATCTTCCTGTAGTCCAAAAACCTTTTTAATCATATCCATTTTAGTTTTCCTATGTTTCATATGTGATAAATGATAAAATTTTAAAGCTATATATGGTGACATAAAAAAATAGTGTTATACACTTATGTCAAAAAAACGACACTGAAGCTAACATTATAGGTCACTCAAATAATAGGCCATTCACGTAATAGATTTAGTTATGTCTAAATTTCAATGTTATGATGATGTACAAAACTACAAATTGTGGTGTTATTAATATAATTCATTCTTTGCACTAAAATAATAAAAGTAATAAGCCATTTAAGTATGTGTTTGTTTTCGATTACATTAACTCACTCAAATTTATTTCGAAAATTATATCAAACCGGAAGAATGAACTTAAAACTAACATACTAAAATAATATGGATAGGCAACTAGACCTGAAATTATATGTCTAAATCACATTCATGCTATAGAACAACATCTAATTTAAAGGTTTTGTTGACATTTCACGCATTTTTTTTGTTAGTATTATTTTAAGAATTTTGCTAGACCCACAAAGGATCTTTCACTAAAAAACATTAGCGGTGAGGTGTCGTGACGGTTATTTTGTGGGATCGCGTCACAAAACCAATCCTCACGACACCTCACGGTGATTGTTTAGTGATGAATCCTTTAATGACGATCATCGTTCTTATTTTAATATGCTAGATTTTGGTTTGTCATTTCCTTTGGTATAGTTTTCAAGAATTAATTTGACCGGAATTAATGTAAACGAAGACAAACATATAGTTTAGTGATCTGTAAGTTGGTTTCTATAAATGAATGACCTATATGTAAAAAGCTAAAAACTTGAGCGGCCTCTGAATACATTATCTCTTACATTTTTTTATAAGCACTCATAATAATGAAACCACGACTCTTTAAAACACACTTAAGACACACACTTACACATCTAACACACTAAAAAGTGAGGCAGTCCTAGTAACCCTACCAACAACACTTACCAGTACACTGACTGAGGTGGGGTCACATGACATTCGGTGTCATGCAATTACACTGAGAATGCCATTATGATACTATGTGCTCTTATACGGTTAGTTTATCAATGATAAAATTAAATTTATTTATTACTTGCTCATTTAAAATAAATTATTTGCTATATTTTTTTTATACTTTTAATGTCAAATTTATAAAGATAATAGATCATCAGATCGAAGCTTTTTTTGCTTTCGTTTAAATAGGTTGGTTAAGGGTTACCTTTAGGCTTTAACACACCCTATACAAGCTGTTTTTCTTTGAATAAATACAGATGTACAGATAACCGTGATATCCTATATATACATGTTTTAACTAGTTTAAAAGGCTATATAGCTTCTTCACAGGAGTCGAACAAGAACATTTACATAAACGTGACACCTATAAAATTGGTTAACACATAGGAAATCTTATATATAAACCGTACGAACCCATAAACATGGATGGAGCACGGACCAAATATGATCGGATGCACAAAATATTTTGAACCGTAATACTGGAAATACATTTCGAAAGATCGGATGCATTTAAAAAAGACAATGTTTTTTTCAAAAATTAACATTATATCGAAAAAATCCATGAAATTTCCGAACATGGCACAAACCCCTACTGTCCCCCGCCCATAAATGCACTTAAGCAAAGGGCTCACCGTTTAGATTTTTATAAACATACTTAAATGCAATGGCATAACTACCAACTTTTAATATATGTTTGTTAAATGGACACGTCGACTACTTAGATGACACGAACAATGTCATATTCTCCTTAACATCGTATGTTATTTATCCTCCTAGCCACAATAACCCGTAATTGGAATTCGCTAGTCATCCAAAAGTATATGCGGTAATTGAGAAGGCAAATATTTAACATACGGCTTAATAATAATATTTCCGTGACCGTTCAAACTTCAAACCATTAATACTCACAAAATACGTACCAACTAAGGTTGGTTTAGACGTGAAACCTCTTTGTAAGAGCATCAATGCTGTACGATACAAACGATCAAATTGCAAGAAAGAAAATAAAAACGTTGTCAAATGACAGTAGATAAAGCGTGTTGCACTGTTGCTAGTCATAGAAAACAAAATTAATAATGTTAAATTTATTTTATATAGACCAAAGACTTTTCTATAAACAAAAAATCCTACTTATAAGAGAGAGCACGTGCGGTGGACGAGGGTTGTTTGGATTGCCGTATCGACCCAGCCAGATTGGAACTCAGCTTCAACATGTGTCATGTCTCTTTGAATCAAGATCAACTCTCAACAAAAATAATGGACTATAATTTAAAAATATGAAATTTATTAAAATGCCTTGTTAGATAAAATTAATCAAGATTGGTTAATGGATTGTTCATTTCTCCATTACTTCGTCGTATGTGTATATTTTTTTAAATTAAAATGAAAGGTTTGACAAACGTGATTATATCTATAACTAGAAAGAGACGTGAAAGATATGTAATTATAGTAAAATTTTATCTTTCTTTCAGATGCAAGAGTTTTTTTTTTTTTTTTTTTTTTTTTCCTTCTTTTTAGTACACATTTATTAGAAGTGGCAAAGCAGGTGGGTCAATGGATTCGGGTCACTAATCCAAGCAGGGCACTAAACAAGAATTTCGTGTTATCTGAATCATTATATAAAAGACCCGAAACGACAAAAAAAAATTCTTAAATATAACACCTCATTTATTTATATATAAATAACAAATTGCCACCTCAAACATTTGTGACCTAGTATTACAGTAGGGTGAAAGCAATAGAATGAAATGGCCAGGAACTGCAGAGCTCGAGCTCGACTCGTTTATATATAAAAAGCTTGAGCTCGGGTTCAAGCTCGTTTCGAGCCTTACATTTTGAGCTCGAGCTCGACTAATTTATATGATGTTTAAAGAAAACAAAGTTCAAATAGAGCTCGGCTTGTTAATTAAATAAGGCTCGAACTCGTTTACTACTTTTAGGCTCGTTTATATGTATAGAAAACATATATATGTATATATATTTCTAGGGCTCGTTTAGGCTCGCGAGCCTACTCGAGCTTTTTGTATAGAGCTCGGGCTCGGGCTCGAGCTCGAGCTCGATTATTAAATGAGCCCAAACTTAAGCTTGATCCCGAGCTTTTACAGATCCGATCCCGAGCTTTTCACGAGCAGCTCGACTCATTTCCACCCCTAATTACAAGTCTCAACTCAACTGGTACTTAAACACACATACTTTCGACTAATGGGTTACTCACACGCAATTACATATAGGAAAATAATTTGGAGGCCTAAATGTGTGCCTAATTTTAGGCCTAAAAGGATGTGGAAGTGTTTTATTGGTTTGTGATGTAGCGGGCCCATCTACTGTCATCAATAGAATGATGCCGCATAAAATTAGTCATATAATTAAGCACATGAATTAGGCATGTCAATCAATACTTAGGGATGGCAATGGGTGGGTTGAGGCGGGTTTTAGTGAACCCGTGCCGCACCGCTTATAATATCCAAACCCGAACCCGCCTAATACCGATGGGTACCGATTATTATTATCCATCGGGTTATCGGTTTTCCATGGTATCGGTTATCCCAATTAAAATCATCATTATACAATTCAACCTAAAAAAAACCAAAACACCCAAATATATTCAAAGTTTTTAGAATTTAAAGAAAACGACTTCAATATTCGTAATGTTTGAAGATTAAAGAGTTAATGTGTCATGTATGTGAGAATTAAAGCGTCAAACGTAGTGTTAATTAAATAATTTGTAATTACCAAGATATATGCTATTAAGGAGTAGAGTATAAAAGAAATTGTACAAGGTTAAGAGCTCAAAACTTATTAGGACCTTATATAAATTAGCAAAAAAAACGGGTACAAATTTGGGTATCTGCAGTGCGGATGCAGTGCGGAGTAAGCAGGCGGGTATTACTGAAACCGTGCAGAAAAGAAAAGAATATATCTACCCGAACCCGTATCCAAACCCGCCCCCAAACCCGACCCAACCGGTTCGGGTTTTGATTTTCCCTATCGGTTTCGGGTGCTTTTGCCATCCCTATCAATACTCTTACATATATTAAATGCTATCTTGGTTTTCCAAAGCTATCATAGTTAACCTACTGCCTACATATCTATTAGTAGCAATAATATCATTTCATATAAGCCGTTTATTTGGAAAATGATAAATGGACCTAACTAAAGAGGCTTAAAGAAGGCCAATCGATAAATGTATTGCAAGAAATCTTGCATAATACGTTTACGATTAAATCTTTTGCGCTATTTATTAGGCCTACGTATCATCACTCCGTTTATATTGTTCGGCTAAAACAAGATATATGATACACACTTAACTATTTTTAACAGATATGCTGTTAGTAGATATTTTTGTTGGTAAAAAAATATAGTAAAACATACCTCGATCCACAATTATTCCATGTGGGCCAAACAATTATGTAGGCACTGTAAAACGTGAATCCAATAGCTTTTTCCCATTTGGGCTTGTGGTTTTGTGAGCTCTGAACTGGATGGGCCTTTACACTATTGGCCTGCTAGCTTGTAAATGTTTGGTATTCTTAACGTATTTGGATTTCGATCTATGATACGTAACAAGAATTAGGGGTGTTCATGGTTTGGGTAATTCTCAAATAAATCGAAAACCGAAATTGAAAATAACTGAACCGAACTTGAACCAAACTGAATTTTCCAAAACCGAATTGAATCGAATTAAATATTCGGTTCTCAGTTCGGTTATAATTCTAGCAATCTAAACCGAAAACCGAATTCAAATAAGTATAAAATTTTTTATATATTTATATATAAAAAAATATTAAAACTCCTTTATACTATAAATATAACATTTTTTTAAGCTTTTTTTGGCTAAAAATCTATATAAATAAATGGGTGATTTGCACATTTTTATAATTGATTGGCACACTCAAGTTTCAAGTGTTTTGACATTTATACCCTTACAGAATGAAAATAAGTAGAAGTGATGTGAGAATATAAATTTCAAAACACTCAAAATTTAAGTGTGTCAATAAATTATGGAAGTGTGCAAATCACCTCCCATAAATAAATGGATAAATAATTAAAATTATATAATTCAGGTTATTCGGTTTGGTTTTCGGTTATGGAAGTTCGGGTTTTTGGTTATTCGGTTCGGTTTTCAGTTTGATTCTCGGTTATATCCAGAATTTTTTTTAACCAAACTAACCGGACCGAATAAACCGAACAACCAGATAATCGAACTGATGAACACACCTAACAAGAATCTTATCCAAGATACAAAAATGAAGTAGAAAGTTGCGAGCAAAACTGTAATCATATGATTTTGAGCTAATTGGCAACTACTCATTACACGACTTTTGAAAAATCACCGTACTGAAAGAGTAATCATAAATTCATAATCGAATTTAGATTTATAGCGCCGACTAACTACTCGTATAACACATGCATATAGAAAAGAATTCTAAAACAAGAACGGAAGATTCATGATGTATTACAAAAATGCAGTTAGAAAACCATGTAAGTTCGTTTGTTATTATTCGACTTGCAAAGCTTTAATGCTTTGTCTTTTTCTTTACAAAACTAATGATCAACATACAATAAGAAATAAGATATGATAGTTTGTAAAATCAATCACTTTATGCTATAATGAAAAGATTATCTTGTTAACATCATAAAAAACACTTGTAAAAAATATACCTCTCAGTGCTATTCAGTGCCTAACTAATAATCATTAGGCATCAGTATCAACTCAATTAATTTTAAACTTCAAGATTTTCTCAAGTGAGTAATAAACATAATTGGTTATGTTATTTTAAAAAAAAGGAAAAAGAAAAAAGAAGAAGAAAAAAAAAAGGTCTCCCGGTAGACATCACAATTTTGTTTGTGAAATAACATAACCGATTATGTTCATACCAAAAGAATCTCAATCTTTAATTTTATCAAACAACACACTATCAATTAAATAAGATATATGCTAAGCCCCTTTCAAGGTTAAAAAAAAAAAAAAAAAAAAAAAAAAAAAAAGCTTGCAAAATCCCATTTGTTTACATTTGCTCAATCTTTATGCCAACTTTTACAATGCTCGATATTTTAGCTATTAAAGAATCATAATTATTTTCCCAGACGCTTGACCTTATCTATGAAAGATTGAAAATTGAAAAGTACAATTACTCACGGACACAACCCAAAGTCCAAATGACATTTCAACTAGACAACACAGGACCACTTTACCAATAATTTCAATTCAACAAACCCTACTAGCAAGAGTACTAGCCATCGAACCACGGTCCCGGGGGATCAAGTCGATTAGAGAGAGTTTTAAGATGTATTTAGTGTTTGAAAAAGAAAGAAACACTTATATTACTTGACGTGAAAGAAGGCTAGACACGACTAAAACGAGAGAGAAAGATGGTGAAATCACTTCTTTCATCTCGACACGTAAAGTTGAAAACAAATCCTTGAAATGGAAGCCATCAGACAATAAGGTCTAACTTTATCAAACAATTAAATAGGGGAAGAAAAGCATATACAAGATAAAATCGGATAATTCATCTAAATCCTGCGAAAAAGTTGACACGGACCAAGCGCACTAAACTAACAAAATGAATGGCAAGTGACATCTACAGGATGCCCTTTGATGTTGATCTTTGATGTTGAATATTACATAAAAAAATCAAAACCAAAAATCATAACAATCTGATGTTTTACACTCACTCAATGGCCATTGTTCTTGTGAGAACTATTTCTCCAAATCCATTTATAATATGTTTTGTATTGCGTTTAAAGTGAATATGTAATATAGAATAATGAGAAGCTAACTAGCCGTGTTTCTTTATTTCAAAGAAGTGATAATATATACTGGTAATTTATTGATTTGCATGTAACATGACCTATAGATAATCAGATAAACTACTCAGGTTTGGTGCATAGTCGTTGTCAAGTATAGCCTAAGTAAGCAATTATCAATATCACTATACCCAAAAAAATAGAACTATCTAGGACTGAAAAAGATAGTGGGGTATATGATAATCACTTCCTAAAGCCAATTGCAAACACTAGAAGTTAACTATCTGAGATTAAAAAATATTAAAGAGTATATGATCATCACTTTCAAAAGCCAACTGCAAACAACCCCTTATTCTGGGATTATCATACTACCACAACCGTAAGGCATTTTTTTCTTACCCGAATCCAACCACCATTCAGAATTTAGTTGTACAGCTTAAGTTGATCTTTTGGGTGGTGGCAAACAATTTGGTACAACAGAGAATCCCTTTTGTGGTTCTAAATGTAGTTAAAGGCTAAAGCTTTTTAAGAAGGTGAGAGTACCAATAAACCAACGAAAAGGAACCCATACCTCCATGTGCATACTTTTAGGAGCACAAAAGCCGGGAAGTTGTCGAAAACAGTACTAGAAATGTAAGGATATCTCAGAAGTAGTGAGTGCGGGTCGAGTGACAATCCCACATTAAATCATCAGAAAAGTTAAACAAGAAACGTCTATACCTCCATGTGCAAACTTGATAGGAGCACAAAAGCTGGGAAGTTGTCGAAAACAGTACTAATAATGTAAGGTTATCTCAGAACGCAGTAAGTGCGGGTCGAGTGACTGTCCCACATTAATTCATTAATTCATCAGAAAAGTTCAAACAAGAAACGTCTATGTTTTTGGACTCTAGAGTAACAGAAGAGTCTATGTTATACTATATATTTCACTCATATAGAATAAACAAAACATAGTCAGTTACTAACAAAATATAAAATATATATGCAAACATAAGTGAAAGAATAATGTTGATGAACAAGACTACAAGAGCACAACAAAAGTAGAAGCTCAGATTCAGACAATATAAACAATAAGAGAAAAAATTATGTAAACTGAACTAGGGTCGCCTTTTCGACCAATTTACCTATAAATAAACCTATTTGCATTATGTTTTTTTTAACAGATTCATGGATTAAGCCTTGAAACTCGTCTAACTAGTCAAACGAACTGAAAGTGATCCGAAGTAAATTCAAATGTAAAAAACCTCCTACATCACACTCTAGAAAAATGCAAGAAATGTTTTTAATAATGTAGTGTTTTGTAATCACACTTAAAGCGATATTATTAATGAAATTTCGAAAACCAAAAACCAGTGTTCGCAGGTCAAAAACATGCATTGACCCGCCTACCATGCCACCAATTTTAAGCCAAATCTACAACAAAATGTTAATATTTTCTCTGACCTATCATTACACCAAACGTTAAGATCCCAGGCTAAATTTTTTTCAAGATATAACAGAGGATCTTTTTTACAATTGTCATGTTCAGATTCTAACCGTTTAATCACAATATACATTAGTGATTGTATCATGAACAAGTTTCTACTTACTTGAAGTAGAAAACATAACTCATTGTGCAATTATTGCAACCTACTCTAAACAGAGATTCTCTAAATAGAGGGAATAAATGCTCTAGCTACTTTATGAATAGAAATTACATGCGTGCAGGAGCCCCAAGGACAGGAAGCATCAGTAGCAGTAAACTAGTAGCATCCAAAACACTTAAAAACAATAATGAACTGTAACTATGCAAGTATTGTCAAAATCTAACAAAAGGTGGGACAAAAACAAAAACAGCAGGCCTGGGGCAGAGGCAAGAGGTGCCCTAACATCCAAAAACAAACCTATCATTATCCCAAAACCTATAAGCATTTTACTAAAATGCTGGGAGGGGTAAGAGGGTACCTGCTAGCTTTCTCTACCATCACTGGACCCCCTTACTTAGGCCACTTAACAGTCTAACATTTCCCTTATTTGTCTTACCTTATGCAAGGAGAAATGAGTATGTGGTCATGGCCTAATTTATTTACTAAATACTGATAGAAGGGAGATGAAAATTACACAATCAAGAATGAAGAGATTAGCTAATTGGAATTGTTATAAGCATATATCTTGCCGGGCAATAAGAGAACTTAGGCCAGACGACCTTCACTTTTTCGTATTAGATATCCAATCAGGATCAAGTTTCTGTAGCTCGATATCGGAAACATAGTACTATTAGCATTACTAAATGTATATACCACCAGGATCAAATTTTGGATACCTGGTACTGAGAAAACCTAATAATAATTGCTATAACATTAATGAAAGCACCTAACAATATTTTATATGGCAGCAGTGACTGCATAGTAGATGGGAGGTCATGCAGCAAAGATAACCCTATAGCGTGGCACAATTTATTTGACACGCTAAAAGTTTCTCAATAAGGACAAAAGGCATCCACCATTACCATTTAAGCAACAAGAGCCAATAGGTTTAATCCAAGACAAGCCTCAAACATTCGCTGCCGATTTAGGTGCGTAGCTCGGTTGGTAATGGGTGGGGGCATCTTTGCCACCTAACAAGCACAAGGTCCAGTGTTCAATCCTAATCACCCCCACAGCCACAACCGCTGAGTGAATCATGGATGCCCCCCACATTATGGATAGGGCGATAGGCAGCCAATCGTGGGTCGGATGGGGTTTTCGGATATCAATGTTTTGCCCCCTAACTCAACAAGATGTGCAACTCAAGTTTTTTCAGGGGAGATATATGTTGACACGCAAGAGCATGCCACTAGAGTTGCAAATAAGTACTTCCTATTGTTATATCCAAAACGACCGGGATATATATGATGTAATACAGCGCGGCTAAGAGGATTGAGATTTGAAAAGTGTTACTACACAAACTTAAACATATAACGACGAACAATGAAACAGGAAGATGCCTATTGATAACTGATACCACCACTAGAAACAGATGATAACCAACTATAACAAACTACTATCCATCAAGACCAGGAAGAACGCTATTGCAGATAAACGCTAACTCAGCAATTGAAGTGGTCATAGTGTACACACGTTTTGCTATTGGGATTAGAGAAGAAATAAACAATCCTTCTAACTCTACAAAGTAAAAGTTGATCAAAACAACAGTTCCTTTAACATATGACCCGACCATGTAAACCAGTCACTTAGTACACTAAACCTTGTAAGGACCTGAGGTATGGGCGGCAAAGGCCCTCCATAGTCCATATCAGAGCGACAAACCACCCCCTCCATTCTTTTGCCACTAAATTTGCCCCCCTAGCGGCAAACACATAAAAGCACCCCTTTTTCAACTTTTTTAATGTTTATTGTGTGTTGGGTATTTTTGCAAACTTTTTGGGCAAGCCAATGAAAGGGAGGAAGCCGACGTGGTCACTCAAAACGAACTATAACTCACTCACTTGAAACAATTAAACAGTCACAACTCAATTAAACACAATCACAAAACAACCTAAAACGCGCCCAATCTTATTTAAACACATTCATAAATCATAACAATTAACCAAAACTAAAAACACGAAAACATCACAAAACACATTATTATCCATATCCATACAATAATCACTGTACCAACACAACATTACCATTACCACTCCCCCACACCCCCTCATCAACAAACGCTTCTTTCGGAACCGTAACAACCAACTCCCCCCCTCCAAAACTCGCAGTCGCCAACTCCGGAACCGTATACTCCGGCAACCTAAACCTCCACAGCTCATCAACTTCCATCTCACCATCACCCCCACCACCACACCTCACCACAACTTTAATCACACCAGCACATATCTCAACAGTATGAGCACTTATATCTGTACTACTAATATCATCATCAGTGACCACTATAAATCTCAACGAATCTGATGTCTCGTATATTGACACGTCAGCGTCTGGTAGAAATGGGAGTTCCAGAACTTTCTCGAAGATGTGTGGGAGGCGGCGGAGTTTTTTGGTGCGGTGGGTGGTGGTGGTTGTGTGACGGACGGTGGTGTTGTGTGTGTGTGGTGATGGGTGGATTTTCATTTTGGGGGTGTTTGGGATTGAGTTTTGGGGTTAGGGTATACGTATAGATGTGTGTGTATGTATAGGTTTGGTTTTTGGTTTTGGGATTTGGTTGGAAGTGGGGAGTGGAGGAAGGTAATAACCGACTTTTTTGAATCATTTTCAGGAGATTGATTAAGAAGCATGATTAGGATTAGGGGGTGTTTGTTTAAATTTATTCATAATCTTATTTTAATTTTATAGCTTATTTTGTAACTTATAGGATTATATAAGCTTGTTGATAACGAGTTTATGTAAGCATGTAATCTTCAATAAGTCAAAAAAACTGGTGTTTACGAAATATAAGCTACGTTCATAAGTCATAAATCAGCTTAGACAAACTCTTCAGATAGTGTTGTGTTTGATTTCGACTTGACTACTAAAAGTTAGATCATAAGCGAACATAAAATATAATCGACTTTAGTTTGAAGTTGCTTTGAATAATCGACGTATCAAGTTTTACTTGACTCGCTTTGGAGTTATTTAGATGTAAGAGAGTAAAAGTGTAATGATCCAGATATGAGTATGTCATATCAACTATTATTATATATCTTAAAAGCGGAGACGTCAACTTTGCAAAAGCGTCATTAAATGTAAACTTTCCCAACTCGACAAAAACAAATCAGCGAGGTTCAGTGGTGACTGCAAAATAAGTCCTGCATCATTAATTGCTAACTATAGCAATCGGCAAAAATAGTCCCTAAGGTTTAAGCGATGTTGCAAGGTAAGTCATGTAGAATAAGGTTTAAGTGTCGTTCTGAAGTAAGTCGCTGAAGCCAATCCATTGCATCAGCGGTTCTACACTCGTTGATACTAAAAAAGAAACATCAAAAGTTAAAAACATATACCATTAAGATTTTTGTTAAAAGTGAATTTTTAACCCACATGTGCAACTTTGATCTCAACATGGAATCCTACTAGAGTAGTTCGACTTTGAGATTGATTGAAACTGATTCAGCTTCTAGTACTTCTTGAATTCATCTTTAAGTAGCTTACGAGATTTCGTGACTCGTTATTGACTATGCTTACACATTGTATCAAACAAACTATGCTTACAACTTGTATAAACCAAATTGTAACTTAAATGTGTAAGAAAATTCGCTAAAAGTAAAAGATGTTCTTGAGACTAGCATCGTGCGTGCGCAAAGTAGTGGTAAGTCAATCATTTTCGACAAGTTTATAACTTTTGTTGGCTTTTTGGCAACGAAAGGGTTTCATAAATGAATGACATTTTCGACGTTAGCATATGCTTGGACATGGAGATGTAGTAATAAGAAGAAGACGTAGTAGTGTAAAAGAGTGTGAAATGCATTTTTATTGTGTGAGAAGAATGTGATGATTTGTGAATTATGTTTCTTGTGATAATGATGTGGAATATTTTTTAACCACGACGTTAATTATTTATAGGTGTTTTAGTGGCAAAAAACTTTTGACTATTATTATTAAAATGTGAGATATTTCAAGTTCAAATTATGTTAGGGACAAACAACTCTAAATCCGATCTTTTAAAAAAATATATATATATATATTTACCAATTTTGAGTATGCATTGGACAAAAGTTAGTACTTAGTCGGATAAAAGATCGAGTAGCATAGTTAGAAAAATAAAATAAGTATTAGCTTAAGATATTTTTAATTGTTGACACGGATCGAAAGTCCTCATTTTGACTTATTATCTAAAAGGATTGGCACAACCAGTTTGTCAAAGAAAAAAAGAAATACATGTTTGGTAATCTTGTGATTTCAAAGAGTGTTTTGATGTATCACAAAAGAAAATATTATGTTCAGAATGTAAAATAATAAAGATATATCTTATTGATTATGCTTTCAATTGAGATTACAATAACCTATATTTATAGGATAACATAATCTTGATAAACAAGATACCTAATGCTATTAGGAAACTAAATAAACATAATAAAGATAAATATAAACCTTATACATATTTTATTGTCTAATACATAAGACATAACTTACCAATTAGTCAATTAATTTCATCATAATTGGCTACAAGCACAAACTATCTTATCAGGAGGAGTTTGGTTTAGATGTTGGTATGGGGTATAAGAACTCGTATCATTCAAGAGAGAGAAAACTCACCCTTTTATGATGGGTATGAACTATACCTATATTTTTTGATTTGATTTCTAATTTTAAAATTCAAACTTTCTAACCAAACAACTTTTAAAAAATTGATACCTATTTCTCATTCCAATACCCATAAAACAAAATGCCTTAAATTGGCACTTTACAGCAATAGGAGTGAAACCAGATTTTTTTAAGTTTTTATAGATCACTATACGCGGATCTCTCTCATAATAGAAGTGAAAACATAAGTTAATTATATAAAACAAGTGTTTAATTGCGTGACTCAGATGAAATTATTACATGGTTATCTTATTATTCAAGTTCCAATGATTAATTTGGGTAACATCAAATTTGAAAAGCCCAAATCCAAGTATAACCTTTTAAAAAATGTTAGAAGCAGCCTAGCATGTAACAAGCCAATAAATATAAGATTCTTGTATAGTTGTATTCGAGATTTCGAGTCTATGATGGACTTGGACATAGTTGAACGAATACTACTTGTTATATTATTAGTTATGTAACCAAAAGAACTTTGGCTTAGTTGGTACCTATTTTCGAAAATTCATGAGCTTATTGGAGAAATTTTGTAGATAAAAGTTTAAGGGTTCGAGTCTCCGCTCTTACCTACTCCATTTGGTGTCCCATTGAGCCAGAAGAGTTTTCAAAATTATTCCTTATGTGATGGACAATAGCTGATGTCAAAAGACACCCAAAATTAAGATATTCCTGTTACTTCAAACCTTTTACAAATATCAATAGTTATTTAATGTTAATTAGTTTTGTCATGACTTTATATGAATCCTTAACCACAAGGTTCACAACATACAGAAGCAAGAAATTCTTATGGGTTTCAAAGATATATCCTACTGATAAAAAGTAAATTGCAAAACTCGTCTACGTGGTTTGGCCAAATTAAAGGTTTATTTTCTACTTTCAAAAGTGCACTCGTCGTTTTTATAAAGAAGTTACAAGTGCATTTTTGGTCTTGGCCAAAATTAAATGACTAAATTACTTTCACAGCCTCATAGGGACTAAAGTAAAAGAGAAAACGACGAGGGTAGTTTAGTAATTTAATTTTAGCTAAAGACCAAACGTACATTTGTAAGTTCCTCACATAAACAATGAGTGCACTTTTAGAAAAATATGGATCGTAAGTGCAATTTGACCAAATCACATGACGATTTTTGCAATGTACTCTTGAAAACAAAAGACTAGTCTAGTGATGTTAGGTCGCATGCGTAGTAACCAAACGATCAATCAATTTTGTGGTCGCTTTCGATCGTCTCCATTGTGGCTTGAAATGAGGATCGATTGATCGCCACTTTTGGGAGATTTGGGTCGTTCTGCGATCTAAATCATCCAAGTTTCCTCCAAGTTTTGTGTTTTGTTTATTTCGTCCAAGTTTTGTTTATTTTGTTTACTTTTTTATTTTATTTTTCTTTCTTTTCAATAAACATAATTCATACACTATAAAACTTGTAATGTTTTTTAAATTTGGTATTGTAATGTTAAAATATTTAAATCCTATTTGATACGGAAGTGAAAGTACATTAAACATTGAATTGAAAATACATTACAGATTAATACAAACTACGATACGGAAATGAAAATAAAAATACAGATTAAAATGAAAAGTTTGTGTTATAACCATCGTCGTAAGGAGAATACTACGCAAATCTGCTCTCTTCCTACTCGTTGTACAAAATGTCAAACATGTTGTTCTTACGGTATTGTTCTTCCCTTACTTCCTGCTCCCTACGAGCTGCTTCATCTCATGCTTCGTTTTCTTTCATTTCTCTCAATAATTCTTCATCCTGAAGAAGTAGTCATTGTTCTTCCTTAGTAAGGTGAAAAATATTATCTTCTCGTTCCTCAACCGGTTCGGGAAATTGTTGGGAGAAGTTAGCCGTTGAGAAAAACGGAATGATATGTGTTGGCAGAGTGTTAATCGTGTTTTCGGGAAATTATTAGGAGAAGTTTTCTTGAGACATTGTTTAGAGAATTTGATAAAAAGTTGCGTGTGGGTATATATAGAGAATTTTGTGTGTGAGAAACAAAGTAGAGTGTGAATATATATAAGAAAATTTTGAATTTGAAATTGAAATTGAATTTGAATTTGAATTTTGAATTCTTCCGCTCATACTGTAATCTTTAATTTGAATTTTGATCATCCCACTCGTATTATTTAGTCGAATTTGAATTTGAAATTGAAAATATAAAAAGATAATGTTTTCTTTAAAAAAATTAAAATAAATATCGCTTTTACTGTAGCAATTAATCATCTGCAAATCGTCGAAAAAAAAAAGTTGACGTAACAGATAAAATGAAGATCAATCCCCTTCCTAATGTGTCTAGCGTTATGTTACTTCTAATGAAACATTTATATAACCGTTAAGTACTTATAGGGTCTTTTTATTGGCGACCATATTTCAAGGTTGAGTTATTAATACCCCCATTTGGTTATTAAGACCCCCCTTTTTTTTTTTATTTATTTTTTTTTATAATTTTGTTTATATCAAAATATATCTGAAAATCGCGAATCTGTAAATATAAAGTTTAATAAAAAACGCTTAAAAGCTCTAAATCTGAACAAAACGACAAAAGCATGTTGTCTTGGAAAAAGCGGAGAAAAGGGGAGACAGGTGGCGGTACAGGGGTAGGGGTTCTGATAGTATGACCTATTTCAATACAATTACTTGTCATTTATTATCGTGTACTTGTACTTATGCTTATATCTTGTCAAAAATAAATATGAAAGCCTAGATGCAACTATTTGTGTCGTCACATCATCTTCATTTTTATGAATAGAGTAAATTACACCGTTCGTACTTGTGGTTTGCATTGACCGCAACCTTTCGTCCTTTAACCAAAAAAAGTGCACCGTTCGTCTTTAAGTGGCAAAAGTTATGCGTTGTTTGTCCCTCTCTCTAACGGGACCTACTAACGCTCGTTAATTCATTCCAAATAAGGGTATTTTAGTCTTTTTCCCTTTATTTTTAACTTATCTTTTTCCTTTATATATCTCCAACTAGGGGTGTTATTCGGGTTGACGGATCGGGTTCGGTCGACTCGGGTCCGGTCAAGTCGGGTCAAGCCATAAAAACATGCAAACCGACCTTGTTTAGAACTTCAGGTCGATTCGGGTCAGTCAATTCGGGTTCGGGTCGACTCGGGTCGGTCAATTCGGGTTTGGGGTCGACAGAGTATTTTACATTGTAAAGTGTTGTTGAGCCGGGTCGATCGGGTTCGGGTCGGGTCAAGGCTAAAAACATACCGAACCCGACCTTGTTTAAAACTCGGGTCAATTCGGGTTGACCCGATTGACCGAATATAATTTTGAACTCGATTGACCCGGCCGAATTGACTCGGGTCGGGTTCGGGTCGAGTCGGCCCGAATGACACCCCTATCTCCAACCATCACCACCTACCACCATCTCTTATATTCATCTTTATCACCACTTACCATCATCAACTTATTTCTAAAAACACATAAAACCATCAAAAATACTGATAATCATTCACCATTACAAACATATTCATCTTGACCAAATTAAAAAACAAAATTACTTCCAATAACTTATACATCAAAAGTGACAAAAGATCTAACAAAACAAAATCACTTACATCAAACCCACACTACAAAAAAAGTGAACCCACTGCTACACCATCTTGGCCCATACCACAACAATCTCAACAACAAACCTGAACAATAGGGTCGGGTATGCGAGCGTGTTCTTGGGTAACCCGATTGCTAAAGTGAATCAGCTGGTACTGGTGTCTTCTTACCTTGTCAAGTCGGAGCCCCGGTTGAACCCAACAAAAAAGTGAACCCACTGCTACACCATCTTTCTTGTTGCGTATATACATTATAAAACCATTTATCATAACATCATGTTATATCTATTATTTTCGAGGGTGTTTGGATTGCTCAGTTAAATCATTTGCTATTTTTTATAGATAATTTCAGAGTTTAATTATGGGATATAAATACAGATTTAATAATTATTTGGATTGGATTTGTTATGAATTTGTATTGTGATTAGTGTTTTTAATTTTGGATATGGAGATGGGGTTGTTGGTGTTCGTGGTTTTTGATTTGGCCAGAATATTGGTATATAGAAGAAGATGAGTGGTGATAGGTTGGGTGAGTTTGGATCTGAGCTGCTGTTGTGCGTGTGTGTTTGTGGATCTGAGTTTGGGTGAGCTGCTCTTGTGTGTGCGTGTTTATGAATGATATGTGAAAGAATTATTTTGAAATCTCAATCGATTATGAATTTTTAGCTAGATAAGTGATGGTTGACTTTGAAGGATGGAGGTGGTGTAAGTGATGATAAATGGAAGATGGATTAGAAAAGAAGAGTAAAATACTAAAATACCCACATGGGTACCACATGCGAGGATTTAACGACCGTTAGTAGGCCCGTTAGGAGAGAGGACAACAGCATATGCGTTTGCCACTTAGGACGAGCGGTGCACTTTTTTGGTCGAAGGACGAAGGTTGCGGTCAACGCAAACCACAAGGACGAACGGTGTAATTTACTCTTATGAATATTTATAAGAGTAGTGCTACATCCTCATAATATATACACAAAAAAATCCATAAGAGATGTGACGTTTGTTGATTGGTGTAGAAAGAAAGAAGAGAGAAAATGCATTTAAACACACCAATCAACAAATCGCATCTCTTGCGTGAATTCTTTTGTGGATCTTGTGTGGATGTAGACTACTCTATTTATAAAAGGGAATAAGGAATCATTTTTTATAAAGGCACCCCTTTCGGTTTCATTTTTTTTATTTACTTTTTATTATTTTTTATATCAAAAGACTATAAACGCGAAAGTCGAAACATAAAATATAAAGTTTAATAAGTCAAACGATTAAAGCGTAAATCGTAACATAAACTAACAAAAAAATGTGTTGTACTGAAAATAAAAAATGGACAAACAAAATCTTTGACCAAACCCCCCTTATGTCACATCATAGGGGGTTCTTATAGTATAACCTTTTATCAAGTCCTTATTAGTCGTATAGATTGCAACTCGAAAACAATATGCTATAAACTTTACCAAAGTGCTTGTGTCTCAATGATACTTCTTGTTTTGTGAAGAGCTCCTCAACCAAATGGTTATAGGTTCAAGTCATGCTTAGAATATGTGAGATAGTTGCCGTTCTAAAAAAAAAAAAAAAAGTGCCATAAACTTTGCAAGTAAAATGTGTTTCACGTACTTTTAATAGATGTAATAAGTAATTATCAAATATGAGTTTTGTGGTCACAAGCTAGATCAGATTAATTGTTGTTATGTATATGACAAGGTTTTTAGCCAGCTTAATGCAGGTGTTTATATCTGATATTATTTAACGTTCGAATAAGTGTGTTTATTAGATATGTTTAGTATTTTAAGCGTGAGCAATATAATTAAGCGGTTTGAATTTACCAAAAAGTATGTTATCAAGCCTTGGTCGGTATTGCGTTTTATCTGAGCTTCTTAATAAAATGATAGAATGTCGTTATTTAACAACAGTTAAATAGCGGTTAATAGGACTGTTTGTGTAATAAACGTCTAACATAAAGGACCAATCATGTAAATATTTTTACATCGTTAGTCCCCACAGACCTATTTTGCAACATAAGTTAAACCTCGAGGACTCTTGTCGCATTTTCGGTTTTTAAAAACTATTTAAAAGGGAAAAAAGTAACGATCGTTAGTTACTTTTACATTGTTAGTCTCTTGAGGATCTATTTTGCAACGAAGTTAAACCTCGGGGACTCTTGTCACAATTTCATTTCTTAAAGAAAAAAAAAAAAAAGTAATGATCGTTAGCGGATAATGGCCGTTAACTAACGACAGATTAATTCTTGTGCGTTCGTTCACTATCTTCCTATTGGGTGTGGCAGAAGACAAACCCAACGCAGTTAGTAGGATTGTTTGTGTAATAAACGTCTAACATAAAGGACCAATTATGTAAATATTTTTACATCGTTAGTCCCTACAGGACCTATTTTGCAACGCAAGTTAAACCTCAGGGACTCTTGTCGCATTTTCTGTTTTTTAAAAACTATTTAAAAAGGGAAAAAAAAAAAGTAACGACTGTTAGTTACTTTTACATTGTTAGTCTCTTGAGGACCTATTTTGCAACGCAAGTTAAGCCCGGGGACTCTTGTCACAATTTCATTTCTTAAAAAAAAAAAAAAAAAAAAAAAAAAAAAAAAAAAAGTATGCAGTTAGCAGATAACGGGCGATTAACTAACTATCTGAATTAATTCTTTGACGTTTCACTGCTCACTATCTTCCTATTGGGAAACCCAACTCTCAATAGCCACATTCGTAAATGTACTTTAGTAGAAATATGTGAGAGGTACAAGTAACATGTGTTTGTGCTTTAGTTAATTCAAGACAAAGACTACAACTGAATTAATAAAAAAGGATTTAGCACTCACTTGACAAAGCTTGAAGCATACGTGTATTAGACACAAAGTCTTTGAGGCTTAAATTTATCCTCAAATTAAGGGTGATTACGGGTTTAATTTGAATAGCCTCTTATGACAAGTGTGATATAACAGCTTCATTAAAAATTGAAGTAAACATAAACTAACTAATAAGCAAGTGAAAGTGTTTTGTTGTGCTTCTATACATTGTTTTTCACTAATAAGACAATTTCTATGCCAGGAAGGCAGGAATCAACTAAAAGTCTAAACCATTGCATGAATACGTTACGAGATGTTCTATTTATGTACTTTATGGTGCTTTTCATAAAAATATACATGATTTTTTCTGTTTTGAGAAGCAAAATCTTCGCGCATGTGTGTCACTGTCGTCTTTTTTTGCATCTATTTGATGTTTCGAGATTATTAGCACCAAGAATTCGAATGTAGTAATCTAGCTTTGAGAACTCTTACAAGTGAACCAAATAGTGTATGCTGAGCAATTATATAAAACTAGCAGGGTATCCGCGCGATTCGGCGGATGATACATTATGATTAAATTTTTCAGCAAACAAATGTTATTTTATTTTGAGTTGCTTAATTTTAGATTTATGTTTTGGAAGCTTAATTAATTTGTACATTGTGGTTAAAGGATTGTATATTTTGGTGAACGGGTGAATTAAATTGTGTATTAATTGTATGTATTGAGTAGTGTGCTTTTAGTTTTATTTGTGATGGATGTATTAATTGTATGTATGTAAGAAATAGTATTTGCTTAAAATCAATTATGCTTTAAATAGTTGTACATTATGTTTTATAAGTAATATTTGCTTAAATTCTAATTTAAGAAATCTTAAACTCATAAATAAAATAGAGTCATCCCTCCATTATAAGTACTCCCTCCGTCTCAAAATTATTGTCGTCCGACAAAAAGCACACAATTTAAGAAAAGTGCATTAATTACAGTTTTCTCTTTCTTACTTTTTAACAGAATGACAATTTTACCCTTTGACAATTAATTAATGCTTTCCTTTAATCTTGTAAATAAGAATTTTGATTAGGGGTAATATGGTAAACCTAAACAATTTTAACTTCTATATTTAGTAGTGGACAATCTTTTTGGGACAACCAAAAAAGGAAAAATGGACAATAAAAATGGGACGGAGTGAGTAGTATAGATACTCCATCCGTCCGGAATTATAAGTCCACTTTTAATTTGCACAAAGTTTAAGAAATTTCACAAAGTATTCTATTCACCAATCAAATATCTTCTCTCTCCACTAAAATGACTTTTGATTGGTTAAAATAGGAAAGTGGACAAACATTTTGGGATAATCAAAAATAGAAAAATGGACTTATAATTTAGGATGGATGGGGTAATATTGTTTGATGAGCAATTATATAAAATAATATTGTTTGATGAGCAATTATATAAAAATGTTTTATGTGGAACGCTAGAAGGGGGGTGAATGATTTTACCGATTAAAACTTCGTTTTAAAATATTTAGATCGACTTATGTCAATCTATTTAGATGAGTATGTTGGACGTTGATAGATAGAAATGTAAGTATGTAATATAAAGGTAAAGAGTAAGAAACACAAAACCACGACACAAGTATTTATAGTGGTTCGGCTACAAGGACACCTTCCATGCCCTACTCCACTCCCCGAGTCACCTACTCGAGAGTTCGTAATCACTACACGACACAACTCATTATGGCGGAGAAGCCTTCACAACGTCGCCTACTCTTTTTTCGGTACTAGGCTAGACACCGGGATTCTTCCACAAGCTAGAACCACACCTATCACAACGTCGCCTACACTTTATCCGGTACAAGGCTAGATACCGAGTTCCATTACAAAGGAAGAACTACTACCCAACATTACACAACACCTATCCCAAAAGGAGACCCACTCCTTATTACAACATCTTCAGGGATATCAATATCCTTGGATACAACCTATCTCTATTTGTACATCGATACATCATATCGATTGTACACCCTTGGCATTCCACACTAATGCCTTTGACTTGACCCTTTTGGCATTCTTCACTAATGCCTTTGACACGGACGTTCGACACCTTTCACTAATGTCTTCGTCTTGACTCTTTTGGCCTCCTTCACTAATGCCTTTGACATGGACGTTAAGCACCTTTCACTAATGCCTTCGTCTTGACTCTTTTGGCATCCTTCACTAATGTCTTTGACACAACACTTCTAGGGAGGAAGAAAGAACTATCAACAAGAGAACCTTAGTAGTCTTGATGATGACGAAGCATGACAACTCATGGACTTGAGCTTGCTCGACTTCAAGAGGTGGTGATCTCGCCTTTAAGAGGAACCTTGAGAATCACACAAAAACAAACACAAACTACATAGAGAGATCCTTAGGATCTGAGGTTAGAAGGTTTACAATACTAGGAGAAAGTATGTGTGGAAGTGACAACCCAAAATGAAGAAATGGCTCGCTATTTATAGAAGAAAATAAGCTACTGTTCCAAGGATCCCACGGATCCATTACTTGAGGGATCCGTCCAGTGTAAACAGGGGGAACCGTGGGACGCTCCTCTTTGCCCATGGGTTTTGGGTAATGGGTCATGGGTTATGGGTCATGGGTCCTAGACTTTGGACCATGAGTATCCAAGAAGATATAATGTATCTAGTATGTGCAATGCATCTAGTCCATGGGTCATGGGTTAAATCCATGGGTAATGGATAATACCCATTTATGACTTATGCGTGATGTCATGCAATGGGTTATGGGTTATGCTTCATGGGTATGGGTCATGGACTTTGGGTTAAACTCAACTAAATTCAATGTATTTGGTCAATGGGTCAAATACTTAAACTTCTACCCATTATAATACATACTAGATATGTGTATATCTACCCAATATGTAAACACTAGTTTTTGTACATATGTATTACTAAATCATGAAAATACTATTACTTGTTTGGTGTTTTATGTAAAAACGTAAGTGTGTTTGCAAATTATTGATTCAAACCATTTAGTATTTTATTTGTTTCGTTAAAATGATTTTACGTTTGTTATCGATAAAACATTAAAAGATCGTAAAATATAAATAAACGTTTTTACGGCTTATTTGTATTAACAATCTCCCCCTTTTTGTTGATGACAAAACATAAAATTATTTTAAGGCAAAACTAAAATTAGTAAAAGTTTAAATTGGAGTTTTTACTCTCTTCTCCCTTTTGTCGAAACAAAAAGAGCGTCGAAAAGAAACTAACACCTTGTTTTAAGAAAAACATGTGAAAGAAAAACATGAAATAAATAGAGAGTAAGCGAGGAGAAGAATTCTCGACTTAGCTCCCCATTGACGAGTCCATCCCTTTGTGAGGGCGTCAAGTAAGAAGAAATACTAAACTAATGCATTGCAACTATGTTTGCAAATGATTTCGTCTATGTGACGAATATGCTCCCCATTGATGATTGCATCTTTGCAAGGGGACGTCATGTAATGTAATCCTAATGTGAATTATATTGCAATTGATTTTGCAATGTATTGCTTTGACACGAAACTCCCCCTAGCTTAGGGTGTCAAAGTCTTCATGTGTATATTGAAAATCTACAAGACAAAGGTTAGAAAACAAGTATATAATGCATAATTTCCTGCAAATAAGACTCAAGTTAGTAGTAAACAAGTCCTCTGTTGCACGGATCCCACGGCTCCCTCCTTGGAGGGATCCGTCTAGACAAAATAGAGGGATTCGTCTGACTGTAAACAAAATACAGCAATGGTGATGTAACAAAAGATGTTAACATCAAAATGAGATATGTATTAAGGTAACAAACATACTCTCTAGACAATATGGCACATAACATGTAATCTCATTCAATAAAACATACGAGAAATGATCTACAAATCTCTAAAAACTAAGAGAATGATTTAAACATGAAATGTGATTCCTAAACGATCTAAGTTAAGCTTAAGACTAGGACACCACTTGAATCCTTAAGCTCACGGTTGTTTGGGTTTGTTGACCTCATCGAAACGTTCGAATAGGTGATAAAACATGAAACGTTCCTCTTCACGTAGTTCGTGTATCAAGCCTTCAACGTGTTGACAATGATAACACTCCTTGTCATGGCTTGGAAAAGGTGGTGGTAGAAATGGAGCGGCTTGATGTGGAGGATCAAGTGAAGAGGGTTGAGGATCCTCAAAAGAAGGAGGGATTGGTGGAGGCACATTCAATGATGGCTCAACAAGGGATGATGGTGGACGTAGAGAGGTGTCAACTTCCATGTGGTCGGGTGGTTGACTTTGATGATTCCTCATAATCCAAAATGGACCATTTGAGGAAAATGGAGAAAAGGATATCGGTACAAGTGTTGATTCAACACATTGGTTTTGTTGCACAATCTTCTCTATTGGAGAGAGTGTCGGCAATGGTGGAGGATGGGATGGCCTAGGAGGTAAGTCCTCTAAGTTGTTGAGATGTGGAGATGATTGTGAAGTGGTAAATGATATGGCTCTAGGCACCAAAGATGATGGTTGAGTGGAAATGGGTGTGTTTGGTTTAGTAGGAATTGTGTTGTTTGGTAATGATATTTTTGTGGGAACAATCCTTTTGAGGATTGGTTTGATTGGTTGAGCTGGTGGAGGAGAAATCCTAGCATTTATGGATTTAACAGGAGATGATTCGTTTGAGGAAATTTCGTGTACAACACGAGCAAGTTTCTTGGGTGGTCCTTTGGTGGATGAATTAGCACTAGGAGCTTTCCTCATGATGAAATGACTAAGGAAAAGTTTTCTAAATGCTGAGAATTTGTTGTTGATGACTAAGAAGTTCTAATCAAGATGATTTATAAAGGGAAGGATTTGGGAAGTGCATTAAAGACCTAAGCCACTAAGATCATTAGAAATGTGATGATTTGCATGCACAAGGGTCAACTACAGATTTGAACTGATCTATGAGTTTAATTAAGACAAGATGGAGTGTTTCAAGTTAGCAAGGAGAGCTTGAAATGATTGTTTTAGGTAGGATTTGAATGAACTGTCACCGGTTCCCACAGTTCCTCACGAGGGATCCGTCTAAGCTAATCTAGGGATCCGCTATCGTGATCAAGGAAAGAAGAAACTGATGTTGGTAGAGTCTAATACCTATACATCTTGAGTGTCTCAGTCTTCTTAAGTGTTTTAAATGAGGTGTGACTTAAATGATCAAGGGTAATGAGTGGTGGTAGGTAATGATTGCCTTTTATAGAAGGAAAATGGGACTTTATGACCACCAATGGGTGATCAAGGATGACACTAGGAATTTTGATAGTGTCAAATGATGTTAAATAATCCTAGAGATCAGATGGAAACTTGGGATAAAATTTTAAAATTCCTTAAAAATTATAAGAATTGAAAAACTAGTTTTTGACCCATTTTGAGGTAGAGATGACTAAAATCAATTTGCTAAAATTGAGAGGTTTACAAAACTAGATGTGTTGACATGTGATAGATGATGTGTGAGTATAAGAGCAGAAGGATGATGAGTTTTGGTGATATGATAAATTAAAAAGCACTTTGAGTGTGATCCTAAATGAGATATGAGTGAGTGTGAAGCTTACTAAGCTTGAAGAAGACATAAGTGGTCCTAAGGCCTTATGTTTAGCTACTGTGAAGTGATCTAGTGAGCTGTTTTGATGTATGGGGTTCTGCATTGCAAATCTGTCACCCCGGATCCTATGGTTCCCTAAAAAAAGGGATCCGTCTAGTATATCTTTAGGGATCCGGCAACTGCAGATCAGAAGCATTACAAAAAGCACTATACTATGTATATCAATTGCTATTGATCTTTATTCTGAAAGAACAACAAAACAAGCAAAATATCTCATAAACCATATCATAAATAAGAGTAGTAATGATAATATCCAAACAACCAAAATAAAGCATTTCACAAACATAAGCATCCATTGTAAAATGATAAACAAAATGTCTAAAAGAAACCATAATCCTAATGTCTATTTTGTCAATCTTTTCTCTTCCTCTTTCCCGACTTCACGACGTAGTTAGTTAGGCATTAGATCATGCCCTTCAATTGTTTGAATTCTTCAGTCTCGTTTGGAAGAGTTGGAAGTTGTTCACAATAGGTTATGGGCTCGAAGTTGACGTTGGCGACGGGGTTGACATTTACTTCTTCTTCGTCCGAGGAGTCCGGGAGAGCCCGAGGTCTTCTTCCATTGACCATGAACCATTTAGAGGGTTGTTTGGTGAGTGGTACCATGACGTTATTAGAAAGGAAATGATCATCGTTGATTGGAGAAGGTTGAATTGCACTAACATACTCACGGAGTCGTGTTAGGAGCATACCATAGGGAAGTACTATGTTGGCGACTTTGAATACACCAACCATTCTCTTCACCATGTAATAGGCAAGATTAAATGGCCTTTGGTGAATGAGGCAATATATCATTTGGACAAGACAAGCATTTGGATGGTCTTTGTTTCCGACCAAACTAATGACATTTTCCCTAAGAATTTCTTCCTCTATAGATGGGATGCATTTCGAAGAGTTCCATTTGAAAGGGATCACGATAAATAAGCTCTTTGTTGCGGTTGAAGCGAGATTGGTCGGCTCTAATTTGGAAAATGGTGTCTCGAACAATTGCGGGGTCATCAAGAGGAGTGCGGTAGATTGGTTTGGAATCTAGTGCAAAGAATTGAGTAGATATTGCCCAATCTTGGGAGTACATACTAATTCTTTCACAAGGAATGTGGAGGATTTGTGCAAATGTGTCGAGGGGTAGAGTCAAAATTTTGTTTATTGATGATAAAAGCAATTGAGATGCTATCATCACTATTTCGAATGATCCTAACGCTTTTGTAGAATTCAAAGATGAAAACCGGAAAAATTTGTTCATCAATATCAAGGAGACAATCAAAGTTGATTGCCGAGAAGACTTGACGAATGTCGGTATTTTCAAGGAAAAATTCCTTGACCACACGACCTTCGTGGATAAGTCATTTTCAAGTCTTTTGACGATTTTACGATCGGTTTTTGAAAACCCTTCTTTTCGATAGTATTTAGTGAGGTAGTGAACATTATCATGGTGGTCTTGTTGGGTAGCTTTAGGCATGGTTGTTCCTAGAAAAACAAATGTTCCAATTAGGTAAAATTTGTTGAGATGGGTTTATGGTTTTGATTTGTATTAACAATGTTGTAAGCACAATGGAATCTTAGTTATGTGAAAACCTTTTCTAGTGATCAATTTTGCAAAACCTAATTTCATCAATTGATTAAGAAACATTGAAAACCATAAACCCTAGGATGAGGATGATGAAGATTAGAATATATGAGTGTAATTACTTACAATGATGTTCTTATAGGAAGATGCTTGAGGATATGAAGCCCTATGGAGATGAAAGCAGCAATATGGTCGTTTTTGTGTTTTGTGAGGAGAGGAAAAATAGCAGAATTGGCTTTGAAAAACGCATGCTTGGTTTCTGTCACATGGTTCCCCTAGATCCTTGTAATTGGGATCCGGCTAGTACAACTTGTGGGATCCGACTACTGTGGATAGTAAAAGGGTGTTTGGTGTTATTTTTGTAATAAGTTATACACTAGCTTATAGAACAAAAATAGCTTTTGAGGCCCCTAATTGAATAGATGTTTGGTCAACGGGATTTGATAAGTTAATTATCAAGGATCTATTTGTGACGGCGACGTTAGTTTGATGATATTGAGTAAGTCGGGAAAGTGACGAAAAGAGACTTTTTAGAGACTAGCAATTATTAACGAAAAATAATAATATCAACATATCCATGCAAACGTAAACTAGCTAATTTGTGGATAAGTAAACATACCTCTAAACTCTTGATATGATTTATGGAAACCATAAAACCGAAGTACTTCATGAGCTTTTAAAGTAATCTGTTGTACGTAGAATTAGTAGGTTGCGATTACTTTCAGGTTTTTCTTTGAAAGTTGACTTCTTTTTTCTTTGAATAGAAATGAAGACTTTGGAGAGATCCTAGCATGAAGATTTCTTGAAAAGAAAACGTTAGAATAAATCTATCACTATCCAACATAAAAAAAACAATTTGTTTTACAAGATTTCATTCTTTGTAGTTTTCAAACATACAGGGATCGTATCAAGTTTTTAAAGTACAACATACTCTAATAAACTTGGTAACGAAGCTCTGATGCCAATTGTGGAAAACTATAAAGGGGAGGGTTGAATAGTTTTACCGATTAAAACTTCATTTTAAAATATTTAGATCGACTTATGTCAATCTATTTAGATGTGTATGTTGGACGTTGATAGATAGAAATGTAAGTATGTAATATAAAGGTAAAGAGTAAGAAACACAAAACCATGACACAAGTATTTATAGTGGTTCGGCTACAAGGACACCTTCTTTGCCCTACTCCACCTCCCGAGTCACCTACTCAAGAGTTCGTATTCACTACACGACACAACTCCTTATGGCGGAGAAGCCTTCACAATGTCGCCTACTCTTTTTCCGGTACTAGGCTAGACACCGGGTTCTTCCATAAGGTAGAACCACACCTAACACAACGTCGCCTACACTTTATCCGGTACTAGGCTAGATACCGAGTTTCATTACAAAGGAGGAACTACTACCCAACACTAAACAACACCTATCCAAATATGAGACCAACTCCTTATTACAAAATCTTCAAGGATATCAATATCCTTCGATACAACCTATCTCTATTTGTACATCGATACACCATATCGATTGTACACCCTTGGCATTCTACACTAATACCTTTGACTTGACCCTTTTGGCATTTTTCACTAATGCCTTTGACACGGACGTTCGACACCTTTTACTAATGCCTTTGTCTTGACTCTTTTGGCATCCTTCACTAATGCCTTTGACATGGACGTTAAGCACCTTTCACTAATGCCTTCTTCTTGACTTTTTCATAATCCTTCACTAATGCCTTTGACACAACACTTCTAGGGAGGAAGAAAGAACTATCAACAAGAGAACCTTAGTAGTCTTGATGATGAAAAAGCATGGCAACTCATGGACTTGAGCTTGCTTAACTTCAAGAGGTGGTGATCTCGCCTTTAAGAGGAACCTAGAGAATCACACAAAAACAAACATAAACTATATAGAGATCCTTAGGATCTGAGGTTAGAAGGTTTACAATACTAGGAGAAAGTATGTGTGGAAGTGACAACCCAAAATGAAGAAATGGCTCACTATTTATAGAAGAAAATAAGCTACTATTCCACGGATCCCACGGATCCCTTACTTGAGGGATCCGTCCAGTGTAAACTGGGGGAACCGTGGGACGCTCCTCTTTGCTCATGGGTTTTGAGTCATGGGTCATGGGTCCTAGACTTTGGACCATGGGTATCCAAGTAGATACAATGTATCTAGTAGGTGCAATGCATCTAGTCCATGGGTTAGATCAATGGGTCATGGATAATACCCATTTATGACTTATGCATGATGTCATGCAATGGGTTATGGGTTATGCTCAATGGGTATGGGTCATGGACTTTGGGTTAAACCCAACTACATTCAATGTATTTAGTCAATGGGTCAAATACTTAAACTTCTACCCATTATATTACCTGTTGGGAACTATATCTAAAGTTGATAAGACAAAGTACATGAAAGATGAAGGACTATTGAAGACAAAGAAAGACAAAGGACCTACTTGGCAAAGAAGTATTTATTATCTAGTCCCTTGTAGTCATTTGTAACCCTAGTATCTCTATTATATAAAGAGATATAGGGAATTAGGTTTAAGTGTGTCAAACAATGTAAACATCAGACAAAGGTGTGTGTGTGTCTAGGGCGTGAGTTTATGAACGTCTAGACTATTGTGTTAGTCGACTAGTTGGTCAGCCTCAAAGATCATGGATCCATGTTACATTGTAACCGTCTTAGAGTTGATCGTCTAGGATTGGGGCTGTAGATGTGTTTTGTAGAACACATGATGATGACGAAGAAACCTTAATAATAACAATGAAGTTTGATTATTCCGCTGTGCATCTTATTGTTGTTCATTGTTATTTGTGCTTATTGATTATCCTAGATAAGGTCTAAACAACCTCGAGCAACGATTCTTAACATTACCCATTATAATACATACTAGTTATGTATATATCTACCCAATATGTAAACACTAGTTGTTGTACATATGTATTACTAAATCATAAAAACACTATTACTTGTTTGGTGTTTTATGTGAAAACGTAAGTGTGTTAGTAAACTACTGATTCAAACCATTTACGTATTTTATTTGTTTAGTTAAAATGATTTTACGTTTGTTATCGATAAAACATTAGAAGATCGTAAAATATAAATAAACGTTTTTACGGCTTATTTGTATTAATAATCTCCCCCTTTTTGTTGATGACAAAACATAAAATTATTTTAAGGACAAACTAAAATTCGTAAAAGTTTGAATTGGATTTTTTACTCTCTTCTCCCCCTTTTTGTCGAAACAAAAAAAGTGTCGAAAAGAAACTAACACCTTGTTTTAAGAAAAACATGTGAAAGAAAAATATGAAAAAATAGAGAGTAAGTGAGGAGAAATACTAAACTAATGCATTGCAACTATGTTTCCAAATGATTTCGTCTATGTAACGAATATGCTCCCCATTGATGATTGCAACTTTGCAAGGGGACGTCATGTAATGTAATCCTAATGTGAATTATATTGCAAATGATTTTGCAATGTATTGATTTGACACGAAACTCCCTAGCTTAGGGTGTCAAAGTATTCATGTGTATATTAATCTACAAAACAAAGGTTAAAAACAAGTATATAATGCATAATTTCCTGCAAATAAGACTCAAGTTAGTAGTAAAAAAGTTTTCTGTTGCACGGATCCCACGGTTCCCTCCTTGGAGGGATTCGTCTAGACAAAATAGAGGGATCCGTCTGACTGTAAACAAAATACAGCAATGGTGATGTAACAAAAGATGTTAACATCAAAATGAGATATGTATTAAGATAACAAACATACTCTCAAGACAATATGGCACATAACATGTAATCTCATTCAATAAAACATACGAGAAATGATCTACAAATCTCTAAAAACTAAGAGAATGATTTAAACATGAAATGTGATTCCTAAACGATCTAAGTTAAGCTTAAGACTAGGACACCACTTGAATCCTTAAGCTCACGGTTGTTTAGGTTTGTTGACCTCATCGAAACGTTCGAATAGGTGATAAAACATGAAACGTTCCTCTTCACATAGTTCATGTATCAAGCCTTCAACGTGTTGACAATGATAACAATCCTTGTCATGGCTTGGAAAAGGTGGTGGTAGAAATGGAGCGGCTTGATGTGGAGGATCAAGTGAAGAGGGTTGAGGATCCTCAAAAGAAGGAGGGATTGGTGGAGGCACATTCAATGATGGCTCAACAAGGGATGATGGTGGACGTAGAGAGGTGTCAACTTCCATGTGGTCGGGTGGTTGACTTTGATGATTCCTCATAATCCAAAATAGACCATTTGAGGAAAATGGAGAAAAGGATACCGGTGCAAGTGTTGATTCAACACCTTGATTTTGTTGCACAATCTTCTCTATTGAAAAGAGTGTCGGCAATGGTGGAGGATGAGATGTCCTAGAAGGTAAGTCCTCTAAGTTGTAGAGATGTGGAGATGATTGTGAAGTGGTAAATGATATGGCTCTAGGCACCAAAGGTGATGGTTTAGTGGAAATGGGTGTGTTTGGTTTAGTAGGAATTGTGGTGTTTGGTGATGATATTTTTATGGGAACAATCCTTTTGGGGATTGGTTTAATTGGTTGAGTTGGTGGAGGAGAAATCCTAGCATTTGTGGATTTAACAGGAGATGATTCGGTTGAGGAAATTTCGTGTACAACACGAGCAAGTTTCTTGGGTGGTCCTTTGGTGGATGAGTTAGCACTAGGAGCTTTCCTCATGATGAAATGACTAAGGAAAAGGTTTCTAAATGCTGAGAATTTGTGGTTGATGACTAAGAAGTTCTAATCAAGATGATTTATAAAGGGAAGGATTCGGGGAGTGCATTAAAGACTTAAGCTACTAAGATCCTTAGAAATGTGATGATTTGCATGCACAAGGGTCAACTACAGATTTGCACTGATCTAGGAGTTTAATTAAGACAAGATGGAGTGTTTCAAGTTAGCAAGGAGAGCTTGAAATGATTGTTTTAGGTAGGATTTGCTGAATCTGCCAGCCGGTTCCCACGGTTCCCTCTAATGAGGGATCCGGCTATTAGCAGTCAAGGAAAGAAGAAAATGGTGTTGGTAAAGTCTAATACCTATACATCTTGAGTGTCTCAGTCTTCTTAAGTGTTTTAAATGAGGTGCGACTTAAATTATCAAGGGTAATGAGTGGTGGTAGCTGATGATTGCCTTTTATGGAAGGAAAATGGGACTTTATGACCACCAATAGGTGATCAAGGATGACACTAGGAATTTTGATAGTGTCAAATGATGTTAAATGATCCTAGAGATCAGATGGCAACTTGCGATAAAATTTGAAAATTCCTTAAAAATTATAAGAATTGAAAAACTAGTTTTTGACCTATTTTGAGGTAGAGATGACTAAAATCAATTTGCTAAAATTGAAAGATTTACAAAACTAGATGTGTTGACATGTGATGGATGATGTGTGAGTATAAGAGCGGAAGGATGATGAGTTTTGGTGATATGATAAATTAAAAAGCACTTTGAGTGTGATCCTAAATGAAAACGACCGAAAACATTTAAAAACGGACGAAAACGTATAAAAACGGACGAAACTGACCATTTTCTCTTTATACATGGTAAATATTGTAACACCCCAAAATAGCTCAGCGGAAGCACACAAGTCATGGGGTGCTACTAAATTGATATCACAACATAAGCATAGAACAACTGATTTTCTTAAAGAAACTTTTATTCATTCTAGAAAACCATGTTTACATTATTTATTAAGTGCGGAAAGTAGGCCCTTAATAAGGTAGTCCCATTTATGTTTATCAGAGAATCTATGACAATGCCAATGCCTTTGCCTTGCGCCTCCAAAGATAAACTATCACCTCAAAACCTGAAAATACATGCTAAAAAGTGTCAACACGAGGTTGGTGAGTTCATAGGTTTATTTAAATGGCATTTCAGTATACCATATAACATTCAATTTTGATGATCATTACGTCTTACATAATGTCATAAAAATTTGTGTTTACCTTAGATAAAAGAATTTTATTAGTGGACCATAAGTAGGGTATATGTACATTACAATGAATATAATGTCATATATTATATCTATTACGCTAGCACTAAGTTCATGCAACCGAAGCTACGACAGTTTTCTGTATGCAAAATGAAGTCATACTAATATAAGCCCAAAGCGAGTGTTTATCCCAATACACTCGATTCCGACATGTTATACATTTCGCCTTGACCCATGCAGAGCCAACCGAACGGAGGAGTCACCCCCAATAGATCTATTTATAACATTCGCGCTTCCCAGCAGGAATTGACGGTTCATGAAAATGGCATTTTGGGATCTAAGGACTTAGGCTAAGCTGCGTAATATTCTAAATCAAGCACTTTGGTATGGTCCATAAAACATCTACGTATGATGTAACTTAAAACAATTAAGTATGCAAGAAAATATTCTATAGTATAGTAGGTAAACACATCATATCAATCATAAAGCATAGTATGCATGGAAATGCACAATTTCAGTAAATAAAATCATTTAAGTAAAACGAGCATGTATATTCCCCCAAAACAGAAATAAAACAGTTTAAAAGTAGGGCTATGAAACTCACCTTAGCAATTAGCAATCTGAAGTGAACAATTTAATTAGTGGTAGTGCACGGCTCCGACACGCAACCTAATTTAGTACGGCAAGTTTAGTCTTTAATTATGTTTAAGATTCGATAAAGTTTAACTAACTTTATAAATTTTTAAATGTTTGTGTTGTTGTTGCTTGTGTGGCATCATTTATCTTAAAACAATTTACAAAGATTTGGGTGGATTTCACCTTATGAGGGTATTTCATGGAAGGAATCTCGAAGAAGTAATACGATTTCGGTTCAATGATGACCAAATGATAATATACGGAAAATAGTATACTTATAATATGATGTTGCCGGTGTAAATGAAAATATATATATATATTAAGTCAATAATGTATTTTGAAAAGTATGCATATGGGTATATACATGTTAAAACTTGATTCATGTTCATATATACATATATGTTTATAAATTTGTGCACAAAAGATTTCATTGTAAAACTAGTTTCTATAAGTCATGTATAAAGGTTTAGTTTTTCCGATTTGGATAAAATAAATTGATAAGTTTATATATATATATATATATATATATATATATATATATATATATATATATATATATATATATATATATATATATATATATCTTGACAAAAATAAGGTATGACCCAAGTATATGTCTTAGTTGTGAGAGGTGACTAGATGTCATAATTTTTATATTGGAAAGAATAATCATTTTATTTTGTTCAAATAAGTTTTATATCCGAAGGAAGTTTTATTAAATTTAAATAATTAATTTACGAAATGTAAATAAAAGATTTCAAAAGTCAAGTTACAATTTATATCCTCATTAGTTTGATTTACATTTTATAGTTCTAAGGGTGCAAAAATATCAAGTTTTGATTATAAGTTTTATTTTAGAATCTTGTTTATATATGACGAGTTATGTAGATTAACATACGTCGCGATCATATAAGTCAGGTGAACGGACATGTCGTGCATATATTTGCTTATGAGACGAGTATGACTCAATTTACTTGATTTGACACTAAAATTTTTCGGACTTGGAACATGGAGTAACACCCGGAGTGGGTTAAATAATACCAAACGTACCATGTTGGGCATGAACGGGCTTGTCGCAAATCTGACGCGCCCTGGTGGGCTTTACAATATCAAACAGACTACAAAGCTTATGGGCTTCACGACTCATTTTACTTAACAAAACACACTCTAGAAGGACTGGGCTTGAGCCCAAAGGCATAGCTCAATTACAAGTCCAAATTCCCACTTTTACAACTCAGTTTGGGGGAAAGGTTGTGTCACCGACACTGCTTGATGCGAGAGGAAAAGAATCAAAACACCACATAATCTGAATAAAGAGACAAATATTATCGAGGCTTTTATATGTCTTGGTCTAGTGTCTAGCCGGGTAGGGTACCCTATGAGACTTAAAGAAATAAACGAACACACCCTAGTGTCGCTTGAGTTGGGCTAATGGATACCAAGCGCACCCTGTTGGTCCGAGACCAAGCACAAGCAAACACCTTCGGGGTGTCTTGGCGTGGTTCTAAATAACACAAGCAAAAATCACCCTAGGAAGTTTACACAACTATATCGACCACAAAAATATCACTTACTACGCAAGGCTTTGACTGGTCTTAAAGGAAATACACTACACCATTGCAACTCGAATGACACAAGGAACTACGACTTGAGTTCCGTCTATGTCAACCAGGTATAACCCGAGTTGAGCAAGAGGGTCTCGACTCCATCACTCTTTATGAGTTTAGGGGATGAGTGAGTCGAACCGGGACAAGTTAACAAACAGATTCTCAAAATAAGTCGAAATAACCATTACCAATTTAGCCGAAAATTAAGACATCAAAGTTTTACATTTTCTGTTTTTTTTTTTGGTTTCTTTGACAACAACAACAACAACATATAATGATATAAAATTTCAAACAATTCCAAAGTAATTCTTACACGATTGGTATCAAAGTTATAAAGGTAATAAGTTCTAATGAACAAGAGACTTAATGAGAATAATTTTTCTTACATTCTTCCAAAGTAGGTCGAATATCAAAACTCCAATTGGAGGCGACCTACTTCGAATTACCCAAATTAACTTCTGGACTAGCTTCCTTATGCACTTAATTACAAAACCCCTAAACTAATTTTTAAAACCCCTTTGACATGAAGAAACCCTAATTTTGAATTTGAATTGAAAGTGATGAAACTCTTCTGAAATCAATCCCTTATATAGGAATAAGAACGGGAGGATGATGGTGACTCTCTTGAACCTTCAAGACATGATTCTTCTTACTTTGGGCTTTCTTCACATCTCACTAAGCCACGCTTGGCACCTATTGTAAACCTTAGGATGTAGCTCATCCAATTTAGGAGTGCTGATGAAGTGTTTTTCATTTGAGAAGACAAATTTGGATCTAATTTGATGAAAGGAGGGTGTGGGTGTTGCGTTGCAGAAAGAAAGAGGGAGACAGATACAGTAGGCTATAAAAAAAATAAAGATGGGCGTGGGAATAGGGGTGGTAGTATTATCTCTTTTGTTTTATTATTATACAATGCAGTACAATTTGTACTCCATGTTTTGTCGAAACTTCGCGTAATCATACCTTCTGGTACACGCAAAATATAAAACTTATATTTTTAGGAGTGTTTTTGTAAGCGTAATAAATATATTATTATTATTACGTTGAAATATGATTACATTCGTCGGCCATTACTACGTTGGTGTCGGTATGCGTGTGGTGTTGTGTTTTTCTGAATTCACGAGATAACCTCTCGTTTTCTTTCGTAAATTATCAATGAATGATAAAAAGTGTATATTTCACTTATCTCAGTATTTATTTTTAGTTCTGTGTGTTACTGCGTGCTGCAGTGTGCGGGATAACTTCCCAAAATAACGGTTTAAGCTTATGTATGCTTAAATTTAACTTAGACAATAATAAATTTCACATTTACTATAAAGATACTCAGTGGACAAGTATCGTGTGTACGGTGTCAGAAAATAACCGATTTGAATTTTCTGACGAAATAAATATTATTATAATAATCCGAAATTTTACGGGTTGTTATAAACATAAACTTACATATTTTTATAAGTTTCAAAATAAGCAAATTAAGCTTGTGAAACATAAACCGAAATCACATAAGCTAATAAGCAAATAAAATAAGACTAAACAAATACCCCAAACTATGTAACTGCTATTCAAATTATATATTTGTGATATTTTGAATATCACTTGTAATTTTCTGAATATCACTTTATGATATTCTGAATATCACTTTGTGATATTATGAATATCACTTGTGATTTTCTGGATATCAGTTTGTGATATTCTGAATATCAATTGTGATTTTCATGTTACAAAACATTAGTTGAAAATTACTTGTAATATTTAGAATATCACAAGTTATATTATGAATATCACAGAATATCACTTGTGGTCATCTGAATATCACAGAATATCAAAGAATATCACTTGTGATATTCAGAAACGAATGAAAATGTCTGAAAACGACCGAAAAAATTTAAAAACGAGCGAAAACGTATGAAAATGGACGAATATGTATGAAAACAGACGAAAACGTATGAAAGCGTAATGAAAACAGACGAAAACGTATGAAAACGGACGAAACGTATGAATAATGAACGAAAACGTAAGAAAACAGGCGAAAACGTAAGAAACGGACGAAAACGTAAGAAAATGGGCAAAAACGTAAGAAAATGGACGAATATGTATGAAAACGGACGAAAGTGTATAAAAGGGTAAATACAAGTATGAAAACGGAAGAAAATTGACGAAAACGTATGAATAATGAACGAAAACGAACGAAAACGTATGAAAGCGAAGAAAAAACGCGAATTAAAAAAAACGTGAATAACATGAAAAAAAAATGAGTTTAAAAAAAGCGTGAATTAAAAGAAAAAAACAAAAAAAAAATTGAATAAAAAAGAAAGACAAGAAAAAAAAAAAAACATAGACTGAGGTTTATTTAATAAATTTTAGGTTAATTTCAACCATTAATTAAACTAGATAGACGGTAAAAATTTGTCCACCAAAATAAAGGTAAGCAAATGAAAATTGTTCTGTGAAATATATCTATGCTGGTAAACAGCAAAAAGCATAAAAGATATTCGGTATTTTTTGTGAAACATATCCATGAACAAGACCCGAATAAAATTAACTTGATTATTATGTATTAGAGGTACAAATCATAGCATAAACGTATAGCATTAGCTAAAGACACGATGGTGCATCGTGCATGTGACTAAAAAATAGAGGATTTATTCAGGAAAAAAAACTGTTGATTATGAAATCCACATACAAGTCAAATGATATTATCAAAATGACCACAACTATCGTGTCATGCAAAGAATTTTGAAATAATAAGCTTATTTAAACTCGTTATGATATTATCTTCAAGTTTTCTACGTATGCACAAAAGATGATCAACACCTTGGGGAAAACCAAATTAGCCATAACTTCAACAATGCTATCGATTAAATCAAAACATTTTTTTTTTCATGATTATGTTACAACGTAGTGCAATGATGCATCATCGGCCTCAATCTAGCTAGCGTGTATTCTTTAATTCGTTAATTGGCTACTAGTTAGAATGACGCTACCAACTCAAAGTAAACGTTTTTGCCTGGAAGGTCTTTCTGGATCGCTTACCAACTCGTTCTAACTTGCTTCGCATCGTGGTGTTCGGGTTCCGGATCATATGTGTCCGATCATTCTTGACTCCCCGAGGATTCATTGCATTTATTTTTTGGTCGTTGTCAGTTCTCGATGTCGTTAATTTGGTATGCCGTTGGTGGAACTGGATTGGTCTCTGTTGGATCGTATTCGATTAGCTTGCTTGGTTCAATTCGTTAGGTTAAGTTCTAATGTGAAAGGGTTCTGGAAGGGTCTTCTATATCTCATGGTGGAGTGTTTGGCGATGTCGGAACCAGTTGTTGTTTTCTACAAAATTTCCCGTAAAGATGTTATTTTTGATGATGTTGTTTCGCGATCTTATACTTGGTGTCATTCTAGGTGTAATCGTAATTTTAATGGGATAGTTGGTTGCAACACCCTATTTAATTCTTTCAGTAGCTTTCTATTCCTTCTAGTTGTTTTAATAAAAGTTACCGTTCAAAAAAAAAAAGTTAGAATGACGCTAATTTATAACAATAAAAGAGTTAAAGGGCCATGTATGTTTGTAGGGTTGTTGTTAATGTGTGTCGTCCATTAAATACATGTTAGGTTGCAAACTTGCAATTGTTAAACACAAACTTCCTTTTTGCAAGAAAGCCGCATTAAATAAACATCAATTAATTATAGAAATTACGTTGATATTTTCAAATAATGACATGTCATCAAAACTCTTGTATATATCATCAAAGATTCAATTGAATTACCATATATCTAAATAAATTAAATTAACAAAAGACTCATGCTACATATATCACGAAATGAAAGGAATACTGGAATAGATATATACAAGTACAACTTATAGACTTAGGTGGTGTTTGTTTTTAAGAGGTGCAATCAATCAACTGGCACGCGAATCGAATCGATGCGTAAATGTCTGAATCAACGCATCCGAACGAAGAAAAAAAAGCATGTTTGAGCAGGATTTTTTTATTTTTTGGTTATTTTTGTGCTCAAGCGATTCGAGACGCGTTAAAACACCCCTCTCGCGCCTCGGCATATTCGACATTTTTTCCGTTCGCACGCCGCTCGCACGCCCGAATCAAAAAAATAACGGTCAACCTGCAAAATGTCGACCGATTCGCACATTTCGCTTGCTCGCACGCTGTTAAGAGCAAAATAAAAAACAAACAGAACCTTAGATGAACAATTTTTTTTGAACAATGACTACGTGTTGCTAAATTGGTTTAGTTTCACTTGTCTACGCTATAACAATGACGTGAATCACGTTTTCAATGATAACTGTAGAGTAGAATAATAAAAAGATATGGTATGACATCATTGTATAATTGTGTTTGATTAAAGGTGGGTCATTTTCAAGCTTCCGAATAAGATATGTTATGATATCATGGATAAACTTAGACTTAAAATTATTTGTCATCATCTTGATGGGTTATAAAATAAATGAGTTATTGTCTGCAGACATCAAGATAATGACACTTGATTTTAAGTCTAAGTTTAGACATAAGTTTATGTTCATATATCATTTCTCTTTATTTTTCAAGTAGTATTAAGTTACATAGACACAAAAATAATTATTTCTAATGCTTATTCAATTAAAGAAAGAGTTTTTTTCTTAAATAGTCCATAAATAAAAGGTAGTTCACTTTTAATTAAAAAAGAAGCCATATTTTTAAAATAATTTGCAAAGCATTAATGATCAGTCGAATGATTTTTTTTGCGCAACTAACAACTATTTTACTTTTAGAAGGAATTGCATATATATCCTCTTAAACATAATAATTACATATATATTCGACTCAAGCTTATAATTACAAATATATCCTTCTTAAATTTAAAAATTATTATATATATCCAAATATTCAATATATCTATTATTAAAATTTTCAATTACTTACATAATTATAAATTGACCATCATACCCTTATTACTTCATCTAACCTATGGTTATCCTTCTTCTTCAACCTTTCTCCAAACATCACCTCCATTAATTCACAATCATCTTTAATTCTATTTCATTTGTAATACATGATTGATTGTATGGGTTTGATTTGTCACATGCTTGTTTACTGTTCTTCATTGTTGATGTTAATTGGTTGGCAATGTAATATTTTGTGTTTGTAGTCCAACATGCCCTTAGTATATTAAGATGAGAATCAAATCCACCATTCGGTTTATGTGATTTCCCATTAACACTATAATTGTCAGTTTTGTGTTACAAATAAACAAAACAAAAAACTCTCCATATTACATTTTAGACAACAGATCGATCAGCATAAGAAATTCCTAATGTATCATTAATTTATACATCATGCATCACTAATTATAATTAAACCCACTATATAGGCACCATCGTTGGTCAGTAGCCTCAGTTAATGTTATTAAAAGATTATAAAGTTTATTCTTATGGCTTTGTTGTTACTGAAGAGTGAAAATACAAAAAGAAAGAAGAAGGATAATGAGGGTTCAAAGCAATGAGGGTATTATGGTCAATCTAGGACAGTGTAAGTATTTTTTTAATTTTTTTTATATATAAATTGACTATTTGGATATATATGATAATTTTTAAGTTTAGGAAGGATATATATAAATTTGAGTTGGATATACATGTAATTATTTGTGTTTAGTAGGGATATAAATGCAATTCCCCCCTTACTTTTTTAAAATCAAATTTTGTCTTTTTCAAAAAAACAAAAAAACAATAAAAAAATGTTTAGTCATTAAAAAGTCTAAATAAAGTTAGTACACAAAAATATAAGTTCTAATCAGTTTATGAGTCGCACAATCTATCATTAACATTATTTTATTTTAGAATTTTGGTTACTAAATTTTTTATTTTTGAGCTATTTAAAGAATTTTATCTTAAGAGAAAGGGGTACGGTGGGCTGTTAGTCTCGTGCCATTCTACCGGCTCAAACCAAGCAACGGCTCACGGTATCGGATGAGGTGCCAAACCTTCTTGGCTGGTAGCCAACAACCAACGTCAATAATTTTTTTTTTCTCTTTTTGTGTTGTATTTGTGTATTTAGTGAGGTATGTGTGAATTCAACAATACCGCTTTTGCCAACGACACCATATTTTTTGATACTAACTGTAATATCACAAAATGTGATACCAAAAAATTTCTAATGCTATCGAAAGTTTTGCTAACGCTGACATTTCTTTTTGCCAAGAACACCTCTCTAACTGGAGCCACATCTGATGTACATTACGGAGTGTTGTTATTTTATGAATTCATAAAAGTTTTGGTTATAATCGATAGACCCCACTTTTGTCAGTTTGTTAATCCCAACTCACATAGACAAATAATTGCCTCAGCAGTCGCCTATAGACCTAACCCTCGAAATTAATTAGAACTAGCCTCGTTTTCTTATGGAAAATAAGTCTTTATATTCAACATCATCAACAGAAAACTAATAACCATTTATTTATTTTAGTTTTCACAATTATAGTGACAAATATATGATCATTTTATCATTTGCCGCACATCTATACCGTAAATTGTGTTTGGTGGTTTATAAAGTACGTCAGTTAAAGCATTTACTATGATAGTTTACGAAAAAGTCAAAAAAAATATGAAAAGATTTGTCATGTTGTTAATCATAGTGGAATAAAAATGTTTATGATTCGTTTAGTTGGGGGAAAACACTTTTGTTTTCCACAAAATGGTTTGTGAAAAACAAAGAAAATAGAGATCGCGTTCAAATGAGCGTTTTTCAATAAAATATTTTGCAAAACACAAAATCTCTTATTTCTTAACTTAACAAAGAAAATTACAAACAAATTTTAGTTGTTTTTCTTGTTTTCTTTTGTAACCCATTGTGAAAATAAATTTCCCTTCCAAATTTTCACAAAACTAAAGATAGAAAACAAGATATTTTTTTCTCCAACTAAACGCACCTTTAAATATCTTGAACATTTTTAAATTTAAAGTATTATGTTTATACCTTTATTTCAAACTTGATTTTTATTACTTACAAAGGGTCACCAATTGACCCTTTTAACCTACATAGTTGGGGTTCTAAACCAAAACAAGTGAAGTGACAATAGTACAATATATGTAAAAGAGAGAAATTTGAATAGGTAATATTTCTATTATCAATGAGTTCAGTTATAGTATTATTTAACAATGCGGGTAAAACTAGAGTTAAAATTAAGTGAGAAATAGAAAATAAGAAGGATGAAAAAAAAATTACAACTACGCATATTCACCAACAAAAATGAAAATAAATCTTAAACAAATAAGTATGAGAAATAACTATAACAATACATTAAAAATGCATCAACTTGAATTAGATTTATCTCTATATTTTATATGCATTATAATATTTTTCTATGCATTTCATCAAATTAGGAGAATCCTATATATTTTTCGTTATTTACGTGTCAAATTTGTTGGCAGTACTATTTTGTATCGTTTTCCTTTCAAAATCATTTTCAAAACAAACTGGGATGCATATAAGTGAATAGAAAGGCATTTAACTCAAGTTAATTCATATCAAATATGTGGTTTGAGTTATATCACATCTTTCTCATTTTAAGTTTTGTTCTCATTGTATCCCTACCACGTTGATATTTTTAAAGTTAATATTATACGAGTATGTTTATGGGTGAAGCCTGAAAATGAACTTTTTACTTTTTCAAAATTCCTCTTACAAGGATATGTTATAAGAACCCTTATGATGTGATAATAGGAGGTTTTGGTCAAAATGTACAAACCGCAATATATATCGTATAACTTTTTGATACGTACAATGATTGGAAATTCCCTATAACAAGGTTTGTATAAACTGCCCCTTACAAGAATGAATAACATACTTTCTTCTTTGCCAATATCAGAAACTAGTTCCATTTTACGAACCAAAGTCAGTAATATGTAACTAAATTGACAATAATAACCTTATACTCATCCCCTTTTAACATGTGTTTGAATTCACTTTTATTTGAAATCAAAATCTAAAAACAATGAAGAACATCATCACCACAAGATAATTCATAACCAAAAAAACAAGAATGTGATTCATAACCCAAATCATAATTTGCTGACTCATCAAAGGAAAATGATTTAAAGGCATAAAGAATGTGACTAATTGTGTGTTTAATATATGTGACTAGAGGTGGTAAAATAAGCGGTCCAGGAAGAGACGGCTTAAACGAAGACGCTTAAACCAAGACGGGTCAAACCGACACACGTTAAACAAATCGTTGAATAAAAGATTAAAACGATTTAAATAAATTTCTTAAACGTAATATCTTATTTATATTAAAAACTTAAATATATTATATATATAAACGAAAAAAATTAAACGATCGAATGTTCTACATTGAGAAAAAAAACGTCTAGTTAGTCATTCATTTAAGTTTTCAATAAATTATACGTCTTACCATTTAAAAAAAAGAGGCTAAATATCTTCACATTTTTAAAATTTGCATATTTAAACCATCTTTTCACAAGAAATTTTCACAATTTATACGCGATAATAAATTATTTGTTTGAAAAAGTGGTCACTAACGTACTCCAACAGAATGCTAACACATATGTTTCAACATATTATTAAACATACCGTACGAGTTAAGCATCTAAATCAACGCTCCTCATCAAAATATCAAATTTCATGAATTATTGTGACATGTAGAAATTATTCAGCAACCCCACATTTGAACATCCTTATCAAAATTGTAAAACCGCTGACCCATCAAAATATCAAATTTCATGAATTATTATGACATGTAGAAATCATTCAGAAAACCCACAATTGAACATCCCTATCAAAATTGTAAAACCCAGAAAATAGCACACACATTCTATAAATCTATCAAATTAATTAATATATTTATTGATGCATAAATTATTGAGTTCATGTGACTCGTTGTTCATTAATTTTCAAAAATCACAAAAATTTGACACCTTTAGTCCCTTCATTTACATGTCACATATTTGAAAGGATTAACCATTAAAATGACTAGTATATCAAGCACAACTAATAGTAAAAATAACAAAATCAGTACACAATTTTTTGAGGGTTGATGCCTGTGATGGCCACCGGAAATTACTGAAAGTCGATGACGATTCCACAAAGGTGTAGATTGGCGAACACCTCGACCCCGGCTTTTGACCACCATCATTCACCTCACGAGGAATACCCCAGAATCTCTCTGAGTGGGGCACCAACCTGAGTGAAGACGAATGAGACTCGGTGAGCTCTTATTCCACAAAGTCTCCAGGTGTCTTGCATGGGTTTTGGCGGATGGACAGATTTATATGAAGTTAAGGATGGGACTGAACTTGGGTCGACCGATTTCAAGACTTGAAGTCTTTCCAACCATCGGACTAACGCCCATGGTGAAAGTCTGATGACGATGATGGATGGTGGCTACATTGGTTGTGGATGGCGTCATCAAGAAATATCATATCAAGACTCATGAATTTTGATGAGCAACGAGTTTTATTGTTGTGTTACTTTAAAAAAATTATATTGATGTTTTTTAGTGTTTATGGTTAAAAAGGAACTATAAATTTTGACAGCAATTTTAGTGTGTATATAAAATTTGGGCATATTTTAGATTTTAGTGTGCATCCATTTTCAGGAACTATTGATGTTGATTTTGCTGATGATGTGTTCGATTTTTGTGGAAGTGGTGATAGGTTAAATTTGGTGATTTTTTAATTGTTGGTAAATTTGGGTAAATACTGTAAAGATGATGGATTTTGATTTAAAAGAAATGAAAAGTCAAGAACAAATTCAATGAAGAACATAAAGTTATTGTTTTCAGTTTACAATCAAAATTACTTGCATTGGTTTGTAAAACGGAAGTATGTTTCTGATATTAAGGAAAAAAGGAAGTATCGTATTCATTCTTTTTTTTTTTTTTTTTTTGAACGGCAAATGAATTTTAGTTAAAAGGCTAGAAAGAAACTAGCAAACGATACACGCAAAAACGATCCAACAAACAAAGAACGAAAAGGAACAGAAAACTCTAACGAAACGAGACAAACTCGCAAAACAACCAAATGCTATTAGAATTAGAAAGATCCCACCATGGCGCCAACAGAACTAACTCCCATGAACGAAACCGAACACCCGATGCAACAAACCAAAAAAGCGATCTAACCGGCATCCTTTGTTTGTCTCGATAAGGCATTATGAAGAAGAATAGCTTCTTTAACGTTGCCATAATAGCTCCAAATCAAGATCACTGGGAAAATAATCTTTCCACGCACGTAGTTCTTGCGAGAGAACAACCCGTGTATATTTCCATTGGGGTCTCTATAGCTCCATCGTTTATCAGAATCAATCTCGTCACTAGTATCGTATTCATTCTTGTAATCCTGAAATAATTATCCTTTATATATAAATTAGACGAATACTCGTGTAAAGCTACGGTGTATAGTCGGCAAATAATTATATTTGAGAAATTGTGATTCTGGTTCGACCGTTAATACAAAGCATGAGTTTTCCTGAAAGATAAAGCGTGTAATTTTTAAAATTAATATAGTGTATATTTGAAAGGTTGTCAAGTTTAGAATTAACCAAGAAAAAAAACAATTTAAGTTGTCAAATTTAAATGATACTTGGAGATAATTTAGGTAAATTACATAACTTTAAAATTTAAGATTCAAAAATAGAAATACACTTTTTATGAATAGTAGAGATATTCTTTAAACATTTATTCATCAAATCAAAACCAAATGGTGGGCGGGGTAAGGACGTAAGGTAGTAGGGGTACTAATAGTACCACCCAATTACATTTAACAAAAGGGTATTTATGTTTAAATCTACAAGACAATCTTAAATATATGATTAATGCATAAATCGTTTGTAAAATTGTATTAAATATTTTTACCTTTTAAATTTTCCCAATCATTTTTATAAATTAACTAATCAAATTAAATGAAAAGGTTGTATGCATGATTAGTAAGCGCAATAATCATTTTTGTTAATAAAAAAATGCTATTATCAATACCCTCTAACTTTTACATTTTCCATCATCTTGGCTCACTTTCTTTTCCATTATAACATAATTTTTTATCAGTTTCTGCTCTGTATTTTCTCAGTTTATATACATATGTATAAAATAAAATAAAAATATTATTAGTGTTATAGAGGATACAAATAACACATCCCTTCCCTTCATAAAATTATTGAACGTCAAATCAATCGTGACTCAAATAAATCCAAAATAAAATCATCACACCATGCTACTTTCTTTCTATTTTTCTACAAACATGATTACAAGGATAGTGGAATGGTAAAACAAAATTTTATATATAAAAGTTAAAAAAAAACATAGAAGAAAGAAACACCAAAATAATCATCCGCCTAACTTGCTAAAGCTAAACATTACAATCCAATCAAAACAAACCCAACAAAATTCCCATCTTGTCCTCATAAATAAAAAACTATAGGAAATTTCCACATTGAAAACAAAATGGGGCAAAATAGTCATTTTTCACAAAGTTATTATGAGTTCATCATCAATCCATCCAAAACCATCTCTTGACATCTGCATTCTTCACTGCAAAAAGCCTTTTCACCCCTGTGTGGAAACATTACCCTTCAGTCAATCCATCACAATTTCCAACATAATCTATCTTCTATTTTACATTTTTATAAGAGAAATGTTATACATAAAAATAGTTCAACATAATCTATTTTCTATTTTACATTTTAGTAAGAGAAACAATAAAATAGTTTATTAAAATTTATGACGATGACTAAGTTGGACCAATCATGTTGCATGATGTTTTCTTTTTTATCTTTTTCACTTATAAAATTTACTTGATAAGTATACATGTTGATATTTTTAAAAGCACATTCCTACAATTTCCTCATAATTGTACTCTTACAATTCTACTTGATATAAAGTTTTGAATTGTGTAATCCACTATTTATTTCTCTTAATCTTCTAACTTGCTATAGTTATAGCTATAATTATATAGCTAGGAAGATGTGTAGGAACAGAAAATTTTTATTATTTTCTTAATAATATTTTGTTAATATAACATTTATCTTTAAATAAATAGTTTTATTATTAGAGAAATTTATCATTTCTCTATAAATTATTTTGCTAATATAACATTTATTTTTTAATAAGTAGATAACACTTTTCATTATTAAGGTGATTTTTGCGCATGTAAGTTTTTTATTTGTACACATTAATGTAATAGTAATTGAAACATGGTATAAATAATAGTTTTGATTTGTACATGTTAGCGTACAAGTAGTTAAAAACATTACGTATCAACAAAAAATTAAGGGTGATACAACAAGATTTTTTCATACATAACCATATGTGCAATGTATTGTACATAATGTTATATAACTTGTACAGAATGATATACGTAATAAAAGAAATAATTATTTTTCTCTTGCCATTAATATGTTCGAATGTGCAAATCAACTTTTTTTTAATCATTTTATTATGTATGGGTCAACTTACATAAAATGATTGAGAAGCTAAACAAGTATCGCTAATTTAACGGCTAAAGATGTGCATGTGCGCTGGTGTTTTATCGGTTCGTGAAAACGGATTGTCTATCGGCTACACCAGCCGCACACCGTCATACAAGATTTGTTATAAAATTAAGCATATCTATAAGACTCGAGTCATTTTTATTTATAATAATTAGTAAATGTTAATTATTTTTAAATACCTACTTTGACAAAGGTCTTAATATTACAACTCATACTTAAATGAAAACTAATCAATCACTACCAAATATATAATGACAAAAAGACAAAACATGCCCACATGTTAAGACTTAAAATTTGGAGAATAAAGATCAGAATTACATTTAGGCTACCGTGATTCTCATGATACCGATTTTGATCTTAAGATTTTTTGATTTTACGATATTGCAAAGGAAAAATGATCCGGATCTCTTAAAATCTTATAAGATCACGATCTTGACCATAATATCTTAAGTTTTAATCCGATCCTATCTTTGTTTTCTCAGATTACAAACTATAAGACTACAAATTATTGGATTGTTTTTGTAAAATTCAGAAAACAACATAATTTGGAACAACATTTTTACGAAACATTCATATTATTTTGTGTTTATGATATATATATATATAGATATATAATATTACAAAAAACTATTAAGAAAATGACATTATAGTAGGATTTTAAGATCCCGATCCGATCTTACAAAGAGGAAAACGATCTTACAAAGACGAAAACGATCTTACGTAAAATCCCGATCTTAAAAACTTTGGTTTTTCCTTATCCATGACCCCATTTACCTCCCCTTTACCCACTATATTTAATAGAACAAGACATTGTTTTATAATTTTTTGTTTCGTATTTTTTTTCGTCTTTAACACTGTGTTCGTGAGTTCCATCATTAAAAGAAGAGAAGAGAAGTGAAGAGGAAAAGAATCACTTCTTTTCTTCTCTCCTCTTCCCAAAATCGGGCGAAACCACTCATAACCAAAAAGTAACACTTCAACTTCCTTCATCTTTTTTCCGGATCTCTTCCTTTCTTCCCTTTTCAGATCTTGAGAACACGGATTTTTTTCAGCTTCTTTCCGGATCGTTTCTTTTCTTCCCTTATCAGATCTTGAGAACACAGCGTAACTACTTTTGACTTATTAGGCTTATTATATTATATGTTCTGCATTTTTTTTTTGACAGTTTGTCACTTTATTAACACGATAAAGACAATATTCTATGGTCTCATGCTCTGTATTTTTATTTTTATTTTACTAATTCGGATTTGTCAACCCTTAAATTTTTCGTTCCGTGATTTTTATTTCGCAATTTATAATATAATACTAGTAAAATTTATAATAATAAAAATTTATAAGAGAATAGTGATATCATTCTAGAGGGGTATGAATAACTAATCACTTACATTTAACTAACTTGTCATAATCATAGATATTTAGACCTAGTCTTATAAGTGTGGTCATTACTAACCTTTTTATAATTAAATCGGTATACACACCAAAAAATTTATTTTAATTTTTAATTCAGCAAACTATAGGATAAAATTTTGATGTTCCCATAATTAAATATACAAGTGATCAACATTTCCCATCAATTTTGAACAATCCACTATTTCTCAACAACCAATGATTAATTTAAGTTCACACAAATACTAAAAACAAGAAACCACTTGGTGAATAAACCAATAATTTTTGCACTTAACAATAAACCACTATATTCCAATTTTTTATATAAGTCCTAATCATTGATAAGTTGAAACTTAATTTAATCCAACTACGTACGTAAGAAAGTGTTTTAACATTGCTACTTATACTTATTAAAATAATGATATAAACTATTCTCTAAGCCGTATAATTAACAACTTCTGCAAAATTATAGTAACAGTTTTGTTACGTCTCAAAATAAAAGCTAAGCATAATCTTTACCTATTTACATTTTATAAACGCAATAATCAGATAATCTGGAAACTAACCTGTAAATAAATATATTATCATCTTCTCCAAGACTCCTGTTGCATGCATAACAAAAGCTCAAGAAACCCTCGCAACTCGGTTTCGGATCAGGCTTCTTCAGCTCAGGCAACCCACAACAGCTCTCCACAACACAGTCATCATAAATATGAATCGTTTTCGGGTTTGGGCCATGAGACACAACTCTAGTATACTCTTCTGTTAGCTCCATTTCTTTCAAGCTTAAAGGACCCGAAAACAGCTTCGGGGCGACCCGTAACCGGTTGGAGTACTGACTAAACTCCTTGTTTTGATACCATAATCACTAGAGTTGTTATTATTGTCAGGGATTTGTATCTTGAGATTTGATGCAAATAGTATTTTAAGGTTTATTTTACTTGGTTTGTAAATAGTTTGATCATCATGTGGTTGGTCATCTATTAGTGCAAGTGCTATACCTTCATGATCATATTTCTCACATGGGTTTTCGTTTGTTTTAAAAAGCTTCTTGGGTTTGGTTCTACTTTTGTTGATCTCAAATGGGTCGTTTACAGAATTGAAATTGGTTTCGAGAATTGAAGTGGGTGATGATTCTGTCTCAACTAGGGTTTTTGGTGAAAATAAGGTGTTAAAAAACCTAGGTGATGGAAGAAAAGATGAAACGGGTCGGGTCGGGTTTGGGTTTTGTTCACTCATGATTAATAATTTGTTTCAAAAAACTAAAAACTAAAAGAAAGATTTGTAAATAAAAATCAAGAAAAAATTTCAGTAACTTCCATGGTGAGTTTGATTTGCAAGAAAAAATTTCTAAGAAAAAAAAGGTTCAAGAAAAACAAGAAGTGATACGGATTAGAACCCAAGTGTTGGTAACAAAATTAAAATTTGATTTTTTGTGGTTTAATCTACCCATTTAACCAAAAAAATTGAGTGTTTAAATAAGACTAGTGAAAACAAGAGGTAAAAAGTTGATGTGTTTGATCTAAGGACTTACATGTGTACTATTGTTTGGAGATGTCACCACGATGAACATCTTTGTGTGTTTGTGTTTGTGAATGTGTTTGTGTCAGTGTGTGTGTGTGAGAGAGAGATATTGATAGAGAGAGATTTTTGCTGAGGTTAAGTGAAGTGGTATGAGTTTGAAGCCTTTTTAACAAGAGTTGTGGACTTGTGGCATGTGAGAGAAAGAGGTTTAATTGAGGTGAAATTTGTTCCGAATAAGGTGTTTTTAACTAGAGGGGTGTGTGTGGGGCGTGTGTGGGAGAAAGAGATGGTACTTTGTTAAACTTCGAGTTTCATGAAAGTTATCCATTACGAAATTATTGCTTGAGACGTGTTTTGTTTTTTTCCTTTTACAAATTACTAGCACTATTCTGATTTTCTTGGTTCATTTAGTAGACCTGCTTTGTTTTGTTTCTTTTCTTTACAAATTACTAACACCCCTGTCAAAATTGCTGTAATCACGAAGAACTTCTGATTTCTTGCTTACTAGCACTATTGTTGCAAGTGTTATGATCATGAAGAAATTTTGATTTCTTGCCCTAGTAGATCCAAATCAAATTTTTAAGGGACTATTTTCGTATCTAATTAGTTGTCAAAATGTGTTTTAGCGGCAATTGGAATTAAACCCGTGACCTTTTATTTCAAATGCATTTTTTATTGACCTGGTTGACTACGTGCTGATGATACCGATGAGCAATGTTTCTTTGGTTACTAGAATCTAATTGACAAATTACTATCACATGCATGTAAAGTTCACGATAAAAAATATTTTTTGAAGAGGTTTTAAAGTCTTGGCCGATATTGTAACTTTGAGCGTGATATAGCTAGAGCTAAATCCAAAGATGCTATTTTTACATAAGTTTTATTCATATGCCGATAAAGGTTTTTGATGCATATTCAATTACATTACTTGAGAAATATCATTTAACATTAAACTCAATGAAATGAGCTTCAGAAGTCTTGATAGCTCAAATAATTATAATGAAATCACATTGAATAAAACATACTTGATTCGGACTCGATCCTAACATAAATCCCAAAATCACAAACTCGAACCCAACTTGCGTATTCATGTACGTGTACTACAGTAGTTTAACAACCGTGCCTTATTATAGATTGAGGTTGAGAAGATCATAAACTTAGTTTGTTAATAAATTGAGAGCCTCTCAAGTTAATATGAACATTACCGATAATGTTTAAAAAGAAAAACATCGAAGCATATTGAAGGGGAGAGCTTTCTTTCTTATCGTGATAAAATCTTACCATGTATATATTAATCTGAGAGAATTTAATTTTTTTAATAGAAGTTGTGTTTATAGAAAGTAGGCATATGTCATATCATATGCATTGATTGATCCACTTTATAAACAAAAATACAAAACACTCTTCCTCTTAAATCATGCGTCAACATGACCCACACTAATTAAAGAGCTGTTAATCTTTCTTAGAAGCCGTTTGTTTTGTTGTTAGAAATCACAATGAGTATCGAATTTGATATTCGATAGAATGACAATGGATATGAAAAAGTGTATCATTACGATTGTTTATGTTTGATTGATAAAATATGGAATGAAAAAGTGTAAATTAAAATTTGTAGTGGAAAAGAGAGGGGCCCGTGAAAATGGATTTCATAGACACTAAATTGATGTGTAATGAATCTATAACTAAGATATACCAATTTCATTACACAAAAAAAACACATTTAATCACTTTCATAGTCATTATCTCATTCTTATAGTGGGATACCAAACACACCCTTTAATTCAGAAATAAATTCTGTAACAAGAAAAAATTAAAATGAAAAAAGGAGCAAGAATTTTTAGCAATATATTTTAAATAATGGAATAATTTAAAAAAAATGCACCTATTTTCTAAATGTATCTGAAATATATAGTTTTAGTTTCTTCTCACCTTTTTTATTTTAACTTTTCTCTAATTTGATCCTAACTTTTTCTTTTAATCACAATCATAAAATCATTTATTAGACGAAGTTTAACAAAGTTATAACTTATAAAACTAGTCTCAACACACATAAAATATCATTAAAAATAGAGAGATTCTCAAAAGTAGCATATTTTTAGTTTTTCACTTTCTAATAAAAGGAAAATATTTTTCAAATTTAGTCATTTGTGATCGCTAGACTGTGCGACCTTATATAAATCGCGACACGTATCAAAAGTTAGTTGGGAAGTTTTTTGCTAGACCGGAATAACATTTTTTGCGACCAATTTTTTTACTTAGCCGACAAGACATTTTAATCGGGCCACACTCTAGATCCGGCCACCACTGGCCAACCACCATCATGACCATTTATGTATATGTTTATGTGGGTAAAGAGGTGATCTCAGATATGTGGATTTGTGAATGTTGTCATCATCGCCGGAGATTCTTAGTTACCCCCATTCGTCTTCACCTTTAGGTGGATCTGTGAATGAGTGACTGTGAAATGGAGTATGGTTTTCATTGTCGTTGATGGTTAGATCTCGCCATCACTTGTTACTATAAAGTTATGTAAAAACAGAGCATCGGTAAGTGTTGATATATTGTACAAAACTTAGATGAAGAGAAAAAAAAAAGATGAAATGTTGTAAGAAACCTTGATAGAAAGATAATTTTTGTGTGTTTTTTTATTGTAATCATCTACAACTATTAAGTTTTCACTCTTGTAATAACATGAAAATTGAAAATGTGTAGTCATTGATGGAAAAGTATTTGTTTGGATCTTGTACCGGATTGATAAGTTTTAAATATTGTTTAATGGAAGTTATTTGTTTTGTATGGACGAGTTTTACTCACCATTTTTGTTTTAAAGACGTTATTTTAGAGTTGAAAAAGCTGGTTGTTTAAGACGTTATTTTAGAGGTGGTTGAGCATTGGTGGTTGAGCATTGAGCAGTGGTGGTCGAGCAGTTGCGGTGGTGGTGGTGGCGGACTTGTAATGTGGTGAGGTAGGTAGGTGGGTGGAGTTAGATGGGGTGGGTGGGGTATGTAAGTAATTAACAAAGAGAGAGATAATAAGGGCATATTTATAATTTCAGAACAAAACAAAAAAATATCATTACCTAACTTTGTACTTGCAAGGAACACATGTGACAAAATTGATGGAGTCGAGCAGTTGAGCATGGCAAAATGAGAAAAAGATGCAAAAGATGACCATATCTTGGACCACATATGTTTTTTTTTACTTAGATCGGTAATTAGCTTTTGCATCTTTTAGAGAAAAGGATGCAAAAGGTAACCAAAACATTTGTGGCGACCAAGACATGGGTGACCAAAATGTAAAAGAAAAAAGGTATAGCGTGACAATAAAGTAGCAGAGCGAATACCAACACCATTACATCCATCTTACAATTTCATTAAAAATAAAATGTGATATAAGCATGAGTTTAATGCATACTATTGGATAATATGGTAAGGACTGGTATTGTAATTTTACAATAGTTGGTTTTCGTAAGTTTAGATGTTGTTTGAAGTATTTGCAGGACTATGAAAGGGCAAAGTGAAGAAGTGTTCAAAGATTAGTACCAGACCTGGACAATATAAATGTACTCCGCCCGGATCAGAATCATGCTATATAAAGGATTTTCTTCTACTTTTTATTCACTTTTCTTTTGTTTATTATGTGTGTAATTCTCTCACCAACTGTGTGTTCTTGGTGAGATTAGTGTGTATTAGGCTTTCATTGTCTTTTGTAATTCTTTTTTCTCGTGTATTCGTACTGAACTTAAAACATTTCCCCATATTGTAGTGGTGTTGATATGCAATTTAGTAAAAAAAATAAAATGGGAGGTTGGTTGTGTGAATTTCATGTGTTAAATCAATATGTAGTTGATTTTATAATGGTTTTCATGGAAAAATATCATCTCTATTCTTTTTCAACTTAGAGTTGCAAATTACCTTCTTGAACAATGCTATTACTTAACATATCTTCCTATCTACCCAGACAAATGCTCTTATGGGTGCTCTAATTCGAAACCTCATTAGACATCTCAGACATAGATAAGTTAATATGCAAAGTACTATATCTTTCAGGCATTTTAGATAGTATGCCACGATCTGAGAACGCCATCAACTAGTTAATCCACGTGGTCGCTTCTCGTTCTTGGTCACGTCCAACCTTTACCCCGCACAATGCATGTGAAACTTGATACACTCCCAGGAGTATCATAGCTTTCACAATAGTTATTCAACTTATCTCTGTCTCCCACAATGATAAGCATCCATGGACCCTTTTAGAATTAAATGCCTTTCATTCATGGATTCAAACTAAGTTTGTTAGCTATTGGTTTTCACAATCACACAAATAATCACATATAGGGTCGAATTATGCAAGATTTTAGAGAGAGAAATTAGAAGATGGGATCCTTTCTAGAGAGAGAAAGTAAACAAAAGAAAGAAAGGTTAGGTTGAGTGAAAGGTACAACCCTCTACCTTGGGAGGTAGAGGGTATTTATAGTTACATACTATACGTCCTCCTTCGGACTGTGGATCAGGCATACAGTGGGTAAAGACCCGTCCGTCCTCCACGGTGTTACTCTAAACTAAATAACTAACTAAATAACTAGAAAATAACGTAACGTCTACGAGCTAACATATGCTAGACTAGAGTTGGGGTGACCGACTCTTCAACATGGATTTTCTAAATCCTAACAATCTCCCCCTAAGAGAGGTCACCCCATGAAATACATTATGTATCCTAGCATTCTATCTTTATCTTCATGCTCGAGCTCGTAGACGACAATTCTTCAATTCCGCAATCTTTGTGCTTAAGCAGTGATACTTCAAAGTCCGACTGCTTTGAAC